>CM021108.1:520414035-521014035 GCA_007115665.2 Sequoiadendron giganteum | reverse complement strand
AATTTGTGCATATTAAGAAATAAAATAGCATATAATTTATTAAAATTGTAAATAAAAAAATATATCTATTTAAAAAATACCAAATATCAAGAGATGCACACTCTCTTTTGCATAGATGTATTTTAAATATTTGTACTAGGCTTTTATTTTCTCTTAAAATTATTTTATTTAGTACATACATAAACAAATAAAAATTATTGTTTATTCTATATAATATTTATCTAATGATTGACTATTATATATTACTATTAAGTAAAATATATTATTCTGTAAAAAATGGTACTAATAATTTTTAAACAAATTATATTATTTTATTAATTCATGATGAACAATAAGATAATTTTTTAGTTGTACACTCAAAAATAAAATAAATTAAACTTCAAAGATAAAGAGAGTGTAAGAATCAAAGAGAGGAGGTTGAAAGAATGAATGCAATATTTTTTTAATCCATTCTTATAACATAAAGATAAACCCCATCATTTTGGATCAAAGGTCTACCTTGTTGAGATAAATTATTCCATCTTTCTTGTCCTTGTGACCTGTCATGATCTCATCCTTGTCTTTTTGCTTCATTTCATGCACCTCCCCTTATTGTTTTCTCTCTAGTGCCTTTCCCTTTCCATTCATGCATGTGGTTCTCTCCTTTCTTCTTCTACACTTGTCCTTATTGTTTTCCCTTACTGCTAAAAGGAAACAACTCGAATGTTTAGATCTAGAGTGGTGGCTATTTCTTTGTCGTCTCTCTTTTCTCATGACACTTCCTCTTCTCAAAAACTCTTCCCAAGCATAAAATCTTTCTGAGTGAAGCATTCCAAATTCTTCCCCCAATGTTAATGGATTCCAAAATGGTTCCCAAATCATTATATAAGCACCAAAAAGGATGCATTTATTGATAGGTGTAGCCCTTAAATAATTCAAACTCATTTACTCTTGTACTCATTCTAACTAGATTTTATTGTGATTAGTAGTTGGTTGAATGATTCCTAAAACATGCAGTAGAATTCAAGATTTCAAATTGTGGTTAAAAATGGGGCTACTTGTGGTCCATGTACAATGCCCCGACATCAATTAAAAAAGAACCTTAATATTGTATACTTCGTCTAAAATAATGAGTTATAGCTAATTATCTCATGATGATCGAAACACTATATATGAGGAATTTAGATATTCCATGAAACAACTTAATCTCTTGCAAATTTATTTTGGAATAAACAATTTAGAAAATCATGTATATGCTAGAAAAGGTCATGTTTTGGGGTGATAAAATGTACATATAAATGCATATAGAAGCTATTTCCTATCCTTTGAGGGCTGCATTTTTATCAAAACAAAAAAGTTGCTTGGCATATGTCTTTGCTTTCTACTAAAACTACTCAAAATATCTGCACCTCCTAAAAAATATATTTGATTTCCCCTGAATGCCATTTGAAATGAAATCAATTGGTAACAACCACAAATTAGATTGATTATCTTAGTTTACTTTTAGATTATCCTTCTTTACCCAAATCCCAATTCAAAATGACCCCTTTTTTCTTCCCTTTGCCACCACATCCCTTTGCAGAAACATATCACAAATTCAACTATATGGTTGTTATTTGACTTTTTCTGTGGTTTGACTAACTATCATGATGATAGAGTTGTTATAATTGATTAATAACATCAAGTGAGGGAATATGATGGTAGAAGAGTTTGAGTGACTCCAAATGATTACAAGAGATGATCTTGTACTCTTTAATCAAGAAATTGATAAAGAAAAAAATGCTAATACTTCTAGGTTTATCCCACTAATGGGATTCTTAACTATCGTATACTATTTTTGGCGATGCAATGCTTCCTTACTCTCAAAGATGCTTCTACATCATACAAAAAATAAAAAAAATAAAATATTAAAATTTCATAAAATTGCCTTCGATACCTCCAACATTGAGAAAGATGTGAAAATAGATTGTAACATATGATGGTTAGTAACAAATATATGAATTTCATCAACCTCAATGTAGAGTTGTTTCATCCACTCAATATATTTGCAATTTTATATATCACCAAGTTGAGTGAGTAAATGACGCATGGTGTCCTAAACATGTGTCCATATCTCTCCTCAAACAACCACCCTACAACTTTGCAATTTTGAAAATTGTCTGCTATAACTTGGACAACATTTTGTGGCCCCTTTGCCTCAATGTATTCCTTGAAGATGTTGGAAATAGAGTTTGCATTCTTCCCTTGTCCCTCACACATAGCACCCCTAAAACATTGCCCCTTTAGTACACACTACAATGACATTAATTGGGAGCACACTTTTGTAATCTTTCCATCCTTAGAAATGATGGATGCCCATGTTTTGGCCTATGAATCCTTAATAGGTTATAATGTATTATCTACAAAGTTTCTTTCCTTGACCAAGAAGGTGTTAACCTTTCATAACCATAACCTATATAACTTATAGGTGTCCCATTTATCCATTCACTATTTCCTACCAATATTGTAATTTACAAGGCTGAAAGGAAGACCTGAATACAATATGAAATGTGCTTGTCAACATTGTCTCACTCCATTCTAAAATTCCCTTTCTAATGGGCCCAAATCCTTGGTTCTTTTGCAAGAAAAAGGGCTCTTGTCTTATTCTAAAGATAGTGACACAAAAGATCGATAAGTGGCAACCACTACTAGAGTACTTAATGATGGCCCTATAACTGACCTAGAAGAACCTTTCTTGGCCAAAAGATGAGACTTTGATCTCAATTTCTTGATTGAACATTGCCTACTTCCTCTTTCTCTTTGATATAAGCAAGAATGTCTCATTGGAAACTAATTGTTTATTAACCTACCACAATCTTTGATCTCCTTATAAGTGACCCACAAGATCCTTTATCGGTCAAAAGACGAGCCTTTGATAGATCAATTTCTTGATCACATTGTATGTTTCCTCTTGCCGTTTGATATAAGAAAGAATGTCTTATTGGAATCCCATGGTTTAGCAACCTATACAATCTCTAATTCATTTTCCAACAATTCCATACAAGCGGGCTTGCACGAGACTAGGAAATCCATTGTTTATTACTCTACCACAAGCTCTAATTCATTAGAAAACAATCATGCACAAGAGGGATTTGACCTAACTATAGAGCCCCAACAATCATTTTGACATTCACAATAAAATTTTTATGGGATGGGGTTTCAAGTCTTTCCCTAAATCAACTAGAATCAAATAATTGTTTTGGTACTCATAAGAAAAATTTTAGAGTGGGGTTTTATGGCTTTTGCCTAAATCAGTTGGCACACAAATCTAAACATTGGAATAAACTTCATTTCTTGGGGAACTTTTACTGAAATAAACTTGTGTTACATGGGGACGCATCCCCTACCCCAAAACACACTGTCCCCATCCCCTACTGTCCCCGGGATGAGGGGGCGCAAAGGGGACATCCCCCAGCCATCCTCGAAATAACCCAACTAGTAGGAAATGAGGGTAGGGGACGTTTCCTCATCCCCGATAAGGATGGGGGATGTTGGAAACGTCCCTCATCATGCCGGGGATGACTAGCTATCCCTTGTAGACAAGGAGCTTCCTGGGTTAAAAAAAACATTTAAAAAATTGATTTTTTAGATATTTCATCCTCCTTTCTAAGGTGATTTTTGAGTTTGGGAAGTTTGACATTTTGTCAAACACTTGGCATGCAAAGTGATTGAGTTCTGATTTCTGAATGTTTCTACTTGTGTTTGACTGAATTTTAATGCCAAATCATTTGCATAAAACATAGAAACGATAACTGCTATCATAACATCAACAAATATATATTTTTTCCTTTTTTTTCGATGAAGTTTCCTGCCATTGGTGCGCTGGGTGAAAGCCTGCAAATTTCAAACAACCAAGTCCACGTGGATCATTCTAGCTTGAAGCTGCTGGGAATGGACGCTGGTCATCGGGTGGTAGAGGCTTCGTTGGGAGCAGAGGATCCCCCTATTCCTCCAAACATTTTGCAGGTTTTAGGTAGGGCTCCGGATCCCGTGTGTGGGCTTCGGTCAGTTCATCAGTTTATCCTGTGGTCACGACTTATGCAGTCTGTGGGGGTCTATCTGGGAGTGTGGGAGGGGTGCCTTCCTCTCTTCTTGTTGGTGCCCATGTTGCTAAGCGGGGAGTTGTTCCTCCTGTTGTGGTTGCTGGGGGTTCTGTGAACCGGGTGTTGTCTTTCTCTGAGGCTGTGCAAGGAGGTGCTCGGCCACTTGCTCAGTCTTGAGTTCGTCCTCTACCCTGTGCTCGAGATTCCCCTGTTGTGGTCTGTGGACCTAAGGTTGTTGAAAACAAAGAGTATTATTTGAAGCAGGGAGTGGTCTACAGGTTTAATGGCTTGTGGCCCTCCCTTCCTGATCTCCATAACTAGGTTTCCACCTCTTGGAAGCGATTGGTTATTGGCGAGATAGACCTCTATCCTAGCGCTAGGGGCTTCTTTTTAATTAGCCTTTGCCTCCTCTATGGAACAGGACCGTGTTTTGGATAGGGGATGGATGTCTGGGATTCATTCTCTATCCATCATACCTTGGTCTTGTTCTTTCAATCTCCTTACAAAGCCGCTGAATACCCGACCAGTTTGGGTCCGACTGCCAAATCTCCCTCTCTAGTTCTAGGAGGATTCATGCTATGAAGCTATTGGCAACACCATTGGATGATTTTATTTGGTGGACTCTATGACTTGAGAGCTTGGGCATACTACGGTAGCCCGTATTTTAGTTGATTTGGACATCTCCAAAATTCTCCATGGTGATGTGGTCTTGTTGGTGGAGGGAAAACCTTGGAAGCAGCTCTTGGACTATGAGGGCCTCCCCTTTCGGTGTAGGAGATGTTTCTCTATGGGTCATTTGGCCTCCGGTTGCCCACTTTCCTGCCGCAAGGCTATTGCTACTTGGTGGAAGGATGCTCTTTTGGATCATCTCACAGTGGGTTCTCCTCCTTTGGAAGTTTCTTCTGTGGAGGACAACCCACCTGAGTCTTCTCATGAGCTTGATTCTTTCCCGAATCGTCTTCTGACTATCCCATATGAGGAGCCATTGCTGGCTTGTTCTACTAACGTTGTCCTATTTGAGCCTACTCGAAATTGTTGGGAAAGAACGGGTCAACATAGAATGAAAAATCTATGAACAAAAGTGCCTTCGGTGATTTTCATTGCTTCAAATCACCTCAAAGAGACATACTACTATGCCATAAAGTGGAAATAGGCATAGTTTTTTCCCCTCATTGATCCTTCTGAGAAGAGTACATGCAAACAAAGTACAGATTCAATTTACAGAATCTAACAACATGGAAGACAAACTAATGAAAACACATATTTATGTGGGGAAAACCCTTTCGAGTAAAAAATCCACCTTCCAAAACACTTAGCTCAATTGTATTAATCAACAACAAGAACAGTTACAATACAATCTCAGAGCTATGCTCTTCAGGAGTTTACATCATGTCCATCTGGAGAAAATAGGTAACAACATTATAAAGAATCCTCGCATTGTTCCAATGTTCTTACATAGCATACAATGCAGATTCATTTCACCTAACTAGCCCACTCACTCAGCTAGCCTTTCGACCAGCATAGTCTCATGACCACCACAGGTTCACATCTTCTCTATTCCGTGTGTCCCAGTTTTGAATAGTTACAATGCTCTATGCATACTGCTCAAACAAATACACACACAACTCAACCCCTTTCCAACCAACAACCAACAGGGTATTTAATTACCCCACCGACAAGCTTCCCTCATCTTTGATTGCACCGCCCTACAACACGCATCGGGCCACCCAACATTAAATGGTTACCAAGAATAATATCATATCTGCACCGAGTCAGAATATACATTTAATGCATTTATGTATCACTTTCAAAGAATAAAGCTTTCAGCTAATTAATTGTTGATTTACAATAGTGATGTAAAATCAATGAGTGATATCGTGCCATGTGTCGTAACGCCATTCATCCATCACCTTGACTGTCAGGTCAGACCGTCCAACTGTGCCCCGAGCTCCTCTTACTGTGCTACCGCTCCCCATAGTCAGAGCCTCCACAGTATGGTGGTGCACACACCGCACTACCGCGGCATGGCCTAATGACCACCGCGGTATGGCGATAACCGTCCGAACGCCAGACCACCAGAGTTCACCAAGACACATGTACACTGCTTGTGTAATTTCAAAGAATTAAAAGGGAATCTACAATATTCCCAATAAGTCTCTTGGAAAAGACTTAACACAACGACACATGTTTGAAGCCAGCATAACCCTCATGAGTCACTCAAGACCCACCACAAGAGGCACGGGAGAAGTGAGCACCATTGATTAAGCTGACAAGTATCAAATGCTCAGTCAATTCCACTTGCTTGATAAGTGTATGTCGGTCCTCACCACAAAGGAGCATAGAATAAATGAGCACCATTGGATTAATCACATTGCAACCATAGATTAGACTCTACTGTGGTCCCCACTACGGTCGGAATCCAAGTTGCTTCTGTCTACCATCGGATTAGCTCGGTGAAGAGTTCCATCAATGACCCCAAGTCACATCAATACAGTGTTTATCATTCTATTGTTGAGACTACTGATCGGGTTCCATCGATAGAAACAAACTGCCAACACTGAGCACTCATCTCGATGGAACATGTCACATCGACCAAGCGCTTCGGCTGAACTTCTATCTTCGCCAAGAGTTAGGGGACTTGCGTCGACTGCTCAGGTTACACCGATGGCTGAGTCAACAAGATTGAGGCACATATTTCCAACAATCTCCCACTTGATGAAGATATTACTGACCATTTCAGAGCACCAACAACAAACCATATAGAAGCACAAACAACATCAACTTCAAAAGATAAACCAGATCACCTCTGTGAAAAACAATTCTCCAGAAATAAGAAAACTGACTGCTCCCATCCAACTGATCAACCCACGCGACTGAAAATAGCACCCATAGCTCGTGCTATTCCATCCAATCTCACATACCTTCAAGGTATCCACATTAGTAAACTCATGCCAGCAGCAGAACCAACCCATCAACCGCAGATACAAGCACCATGCACAAAATCCAAGTACTTCCACTGCATGGGTAATGCCAAATCTGAAAGATCAAAGGCATAAGGAATCTACCAATTACAACACATAGAAAATTTAACCATGTAGCACCAAGGAAATATCCACAATGATATGCACAACCTTCAACCAACTGCTACAAACAACATCTCTCTCAACAGTCTTCCAAAGTTCTTCCAAGTTCTCCATATCTGATAGAAGAAAGAGGCACAAGAACCTCCATGTCATCACCCAAGTGACAACACATGACCCAAAACTAGTGACCATCATGGCTCCACATAGACATCTCACATCTAAAGTCATATGAGATCGAAAATACAGGGAGAAGATCCAGACTAAAGAGAAACTGCAAATCATAACATGTAGCATCCTCCTACATACACTTCTAAATGCCAACTGTGAAAAGTACGATCTCCTTCACATCCCAAAGGAAAGCCTCTCAAAGAAGATCAAACAAGGCCATATAACTATCTCCTACCAGTTCTCAAATGGACAAGGAGATAAACTATGTTGTCCACCTTCCACTATGAATCCTCCAAAACCTTAAAACAACAATTCAAGATCCATATCTATGAAAGATAAAGCATATAACACATCTGAAAGATATAATGGGAAAATACCTCTCAAATAAGCTTCACTGCTGAGAAGACCAAGAGATAAGAAAAGAAGATGCTCCTCCAAGATATACAAGCCAACGTGACTCATCCAAGAGCAATCTCCTCATTGGTCACTGTTGAACTCGCGTTCAACCAAGGTGTAGGCTACTCAAACTTTCAACTGTAACCAGCACCACAGCCTCACCTTATTCTCCATATATCCATGAGCACCAGCAACTGATCATCTCATGCTAAACTCCAATGTGCATTACTGCACTTAACATGAAGTTCTCAAGCATATGACCAATGCACTTCAAAACATAGAGAAAATCCAGACCACTATCAAAGCTAAAAAACATCTGAAACAAGAACTTATCATGACACCATGATCTTACCATCCCCCTCAGGAGATCACATGCTTCAGGTGAACATAATATGGTCTCAATAGTAATCCGTCATGCCAAATCTCTAAACCAACATCACCTGTCAAGCACCACCAACACCTTAACCAAAGACTCACAAGAGTCCTCCATGGCTCCAAGATGCTATACATCTTCAAATAGTGTCCATGCAAACGCGACAAAACCCTTTTGCAGCAACACGATCTAAGAGTCCCACCTAGTAACATCTGCAACACCAAAGAAGATCATTCACCACCAAGTGATGAATCCACAATAAATGCTAAAACTCCCACTGAACTATGACATTCAAGCTTTCCAAGCATCATGACCAAACATCTGCTGATCTTAGAAACCTCCAGGTACAATCGACAACATGTCCATCTGACAACAATGCCAAACAACACCAAGATTTCTAAACCACACTATCACTGTAAAAAACTTACACTATAATGTGTACCAAGGTCTCCATGACATCGTGATACTCACGCTACAAGTCCCCATAACAGACTATTCAGGTACTCAACCCCATCCAACCTCGCATCTCAAAACAACCACACCAATGCACAAGTGACCACAGACAAGGCCAGCTAACGGATTTGCACCACACTGAATCAACCTCGTGGATATAGACAGTCCACTTTCGAGCAATTAATTGTAGCCAATGGGTAGCTAATCCACCAGTCACATAACTCAGAGATTAATCACAACAACAGTGCAAACCCATCATCACAAAGGAAACTGCAAAACTGAGATCTCAAAGAGAACAACAATGTAGACTAACTCGACTCAAACACAAGATCAAAACAGATCCGATTTGCCAATCCCATCCATAACTCAAGGACCATAGTCTAGGAGACCAACAAGAAAACACTATAAGAATGCTTAGTGAAAAATCACATACCAACACTCCCATACAGAGAAGACATCATACCTCCTCAAAACCATGTCGAACAACAACTATCTCATCCAGTCACACCCCAAAAGCCAGGGTCTAGAAAATAGTTTAACAGCTCCACAAAACCACAAGTTTTTCTTGACCATGCAAAACCTGCAAAACCACCGTGTTTATAAAACACCCATGCACATCCATATTCACTGCTCATATGGACGACCCAAGAGTCTGCACACAACCATCATGGTTAACGAAAACAATGAAAAAACATGAATATGCATCATAGACCTTTTTTTAGAAAAATCTACAGAAAACCTTCAGAACCAAAGTACATGAATCTGAAACATGCTAGTACAAGAGACAGGTAATATAGGAACTCCAAGCCCATTTTAGACCAATTCCAAAACCACACTCATGCACAATCCCAAGCTCTAACACAACTTTTTTTGACTCCCGTAGATACTCATGAAACCACCAATGAAGGAATAGAAGACATAGTTGATCAACCCTTAAAACCTAATCTCTCAACCCCTATACCCTCTTAATCCCTCAACCCTTAAACCCTTAAACCATAATCCCTCAACCCCTATACCCTCTTAATCCCTCAACCCTCAACCCTTAAACCCTAATTCCCTAACCCCTGTAGCCTCTTAATCCCTCAACCCTAAACCCTCAACCCTCAAACCCTAATCCCTCAACCCCTATACCCTCTTAATCCCTCAACCCTCAACCCTTAAACCCTAATCCCTCAACCCCTATACCCTCTTAATCCCTCAAACCTCAATCCTTAAACCCTAATCCCTCAACCCCTATACCCTCTTAATCCCTCAACCCTCAACCCTCAACCCTCAACCCTTAAACCCTAATCCCTCAACCCCTATACCCTCTTAATCTCCTCAACAACCTCAAACCTCAACCCTTAAACCCTAATCCCTCAACTCCTATACCCTCTTAATCCCTCAACCCTTAAACCCTACTCCCTCAACCCCTATACCCTCTACCCTATAACCTCTTAATCCCTCAACCCTAAACCCTCAACCCTTAAACCCTAACCCTTAAACCCTCTACCCTCTACCCTCTACCCTCAATCCTCTACCTTCTACCCTCAACCCTAATCCCCCAACCCTTAAACCCACTTAGTAAACTCTCTACCCTAATCCCTCAACCTTCTTGACCCTTAAACCCTAAACACTCAACCCTAAACCCTCAACCTTAAACCCTAAACTCTTAAACCCTCTACCCTCTA
Organism: Sequoiadendron giganteum; assembly: GCA_007115665.2. Classification (NCBI taxonomy): domain Eukaryota; kingdom Viridiplantae; phylum Streptophyta; class Pinopsida; order Cupressales; family Cupressaceae; genus Sequoiadendron; species Sequoiadendron giganteum. The sequence continues at coordinate 521,003,831 of CM021108.1, read as the reverse complement.
CCCTCAACCCTCAACCCTCAACCCTCAACCCTAAACCCTAATCCCTCAACCCTTACACCCTTAAATCTAATAAAACTCTCTACCCTACTCCCTAAACCCTCAACCCTTAATCCATCAACCCCTATAACCTCTACCCTATACATTGGACCCTCAACCCTAATCCCTCGACCCTATACCCTATACCCTCAACCCTCAACCTTAAACTCTTAATCCTCAACTCTCAACACTTAAACCCTAAACCCTCTACCCTCTACCCTCTACCATATACATTAAACCCTCAACCCTCAATTCTCAACCCTCAACCCTTAATCCCTCAACCCTCAATCCTTAAACCCTAAACCCTCAACCCCTATACCCTCTACCCTTTACATAGGACCCTGAACCTAATCCTTCAACCATATACCCTCAAACCTATGCCCGAAACCCTCTACCCTCTACCCTCAACCAGGTAAACCCTTAACCCTAAACCCTTAAACTTACTACCCTATACCTTCAACCAAATACCCACTACCATCGACCCTATTCACTCAACCCTCAAACCTTAAACCCTAATACCCTAGAAACCATCAACCCTATAGGTCCTCCACCCTAATCTCTCAACCCTATACCCTCAAACCCTATCACTTTCTCTCTATCTATACATCTTACCTCTCCCTACCTCCCTCCTTCCCTCCTACCCTCTCTAATTGTCTCTATCTACCCTCGCCCTCTTTCTACGTACCTCTCATTCAATCAATCCCTACCACCCTCTCTCTCTCTCCCTCTATCCATCTCTCTCTATGTCCCTCCCACTCTATCCCACACTCTCCCACTCCCTCTGTCTCCCTCTGTCTCGTGTCTCTCCCTCCCACCCTCTTTCTCTCTCAGGTCTCTCCCTTTGGAAACCTACCTAGGTAAATCTCTGTTTGTCTCTCTCCCCTCTCTCTATCTATCCCTCCCACCCTACCTAGATAAATCCCTCTCACTCCACCCCCTCTTTCTCTACCTCTATCAAGTCACTCCCTCCCACACCCTCTCTCTCTCTCTCAGGTCTCTCACTCCCACTCCCTCTCTCTCACACTCCCTCTCACTACCTATCTCTCAAGTCTCTCCCTCTCACTCCCCTCACACTCTCAAGTCTCTCCCTTTGGCACCCTGCCTACATAACTCTCTCTTTCTCCCCTCTCTGTCTCTCCCTCTCTCTCAGTTCTCTTTCTCCCACCCCCCTCTCTCTCTTTCACTCCCTCTATCCCTCCCACCCTACCTAGCTAAGTCCCTCTCACTCCAACCCCTTCTCTCCCACTCCCTCTCTCTTAAACTCTCACTTCCACCCCCTCTCCCTCTCTCCAGACTCTCTCTCTCTAAATTCTCCCTCCCTCTAAAGACATACGTAAATACATACATACTTACATACATACAAGCATAATGGATATGTACATACAATCCTACATCCATACAAGCATACATACATACCTATGTAGATACAATCTTACATACATATAGGTATACACACAATATACATGCATTGATACATACAAGCATACGTACATACATAGAAGCATGCATACATGACATACAAGCATACATGTACATACAAACATACAAATATATCAGCATACATTCAATAGGCTGGAATTTAACATAAAGGAGGACATAATGTGAGCACGTTATAACACACTCACATTATGTATCAGTTGACATGTTTCCTGTAGAAGCAAAAAACCATGTCAAAACTGAGATATAACGCAAGCGCATTATAACACACTTGTGTTATAATGCGAGCGCGTTATAGCGTGCTTGCGTTATATCTTTCTTTTCGAATCCCCAAGCCTTAGGATTGGTATTTGCTTTGGAATACCAACCCAAAGGATTGGAGGGCATTCCCAATGACCAGAGACGTGTTTTTACAAAATCTACCATATTTCACATAATCAAATTCGTGCTCACCGTCAAGATTACATGTGGTTCAATATCGAAAAAATTGAGCACATGGGTAATGTTGGGTTCTCTCTTAGCTATCCAACAATGTAAATTTTTCACTTTCTGACAATGTTAAGCCTTTCATCCATAATTTCTTTTTTTTGTATGTCTCTTTTTTGCCAAAAAATAGTGTTTGGTTTTATTTTCGTTATAAATTAACCGTTCATCAAATTTTCAAATAAATTACATTTTTTGAAACTAGACTCCATTCTACAAATTTAATTTAAAAAAAAAAAATCACTTAGTTTCCAAAATTTGTAGGGGTAGCACGACCAAAATTCTATTTTTTAGGAAGTGCGCACTTCAAAAATTCGTAAAACATCAAATATTCATTTAAAAATTATCAAAAAAATCATGCATAAACTACATACTATTAGCTAACTTCTGACTGTTGCAATTTTAAAAATACTGAAAAAAAGTTCACCGTACGAGGGTCGTACAAGAGTTGCTATGTTATGTTTTTCTGACAAAAACATCACCAATTTGTGTATGTCCCTCTTTTGAACCCCTTAATCTCAACCATTTTAAAAATAAATTAGTAGTTTAGAAAGTAGACTCGGAGCACTTCGATCCTTGTTTTTGTTCCATCTCTAAATTTTGAGTGTAACTATCCTCAATTTCACGTCCAATGTCAGTATTTCCCGATTTCAGAAAAAAGTTGTCCACTTAAGTCCCCTTTTTGGGAACCATCTCAAGGTGCACTTACCCTGTGATCTAGTCACATGAGCGGGAGTTGGTTCTCTCCACTCGTGACCCACTAGATCATAATCCGTTGTATCATCCCCCTCACTCATCAACTCGTCCTTGTCCTCATCCTCATCCTCCTCCTGGCCATCATAATCAAGATTTGCAGCCTCATCATAATCTTCATCTATCACATTTGTGAATAAGTTTGTAGCCCTAACCCCTGTCTCCTCAGCTCTATCCTCCACCTCATCTCTCTGATTCAGGAGTGGCCCTGCATCACTTATCAACTCATTCATCTGAAAGACATGAGCTAGTTGTGTTGCTGCCCACCACTCCTTGTATGCATTTGTGGTATCGACATCATCAACATCAAAGACTACATGCATATCATGAACCTCATAATCAAAGTCACTATAGATGACATCATCAACGATGAATCATCTAGTGTCTCCAGGCCTCCAAGCACTTCATAAATTGATCGCCTGAATAAGGAATGTGGCACAGGTGGTACCTGTACTTGTCTAAATTGTCACATGACACGATCATAGTAGAGGGGTCATACTACATAATCATGTCTGCCTATCAAAAATTTGTCCATATGTAGTCTCCTCAAGTGATGGGTCTCATCCAGCCACTACAAGATAAGCTGGTCTGGTCTCCATAATATCTCCTCATTCAGTCAGTCAAATTTGACCCTCCAAAAATATAAATCTATGTATTGCTATAACCGCATCAGTGGATAACTGAATGCACAAGGGTATCCTAGGGCTAATGTACATGGAAACCCTATCGGCCTAGTGCATGTGATATGCTCTAGGCACCACACTTGTAGTAGCGTACAATGCACCATACTGTCAACCTCATGGAATAAAAATTACCCTAGATCATAGTAAAAGTGTGCAAGGATACAACACCCTTAGGCATATACGACCCTCTACCCTACCATCCGTTGAATCATATGAACTAGTCCTCCATCTAGATGTGCTCCTCGACCATTGGGGATGAGTACTAATGCCACAATGAACATAATCTATATGACAAGTGGTGCTCCCAAAATAAAGTAGTCATGATAGCTCAATGCATGGCCACACGATGTCATCCTGAATCAGACCTCCAAGACAGTACCATATATCATATTTCATCTCTTGAAATGATCATTCCCCTAAACAATAGACTCTCTCCCCTCGAATCAGAACTCGAAGGATGCAATGGACGTCCTCTAAGGTGATCATCATCTCGCCTATCAGAAGATGAAATGTACATGTATCTACATCTTGTAAGCCCCCACCTATTGTTGAGCATTACTACATTATTTTTCACATTTATATACATATAGAGGTCTAAGTGTTGGTCAAATAAGAGTACTATTAACATTCAATTAGTTTATTCTACGATAACATCCTTATTATTGTTAAGTCTTATGTTGGGGGTAAATAATATTATTGTTTAGTTAAGTTGTTAATTAAATGATAATATTATTATTAAATTAAAAAAAGAGTTTATTCAATAATACCAATATTATTAGGGTTTTTTAGTTGATCAAAATATAATATTCTTATGATAAGGTCCAATAGCTAAATAATTGACGACGTTTCTAACATGTATTTAGTTGAGTGATTATAATATTATTAGTAGATTTAGCATTTTGTTTTGTTTGTATAATTTTATGGTTGTGTTAATAATAAATGAAGATATTTAGTTTGTTCATGTCTCTAGTTAATTAAATCAATATAGGAATCATAAGTTTATTTATATCACTATTAGTATCGATTGTCAAGTGTGTGGAATGAATGCATTTTTACTTACAATGTCAACTAATTGGGTTTACCTCTATTGGTAGTTAGAGTTTGATTTGATCAATGATTGTACAAGCATTAACCTGAGTTTTAGGTGTGATCTTACATTAAAATGATACGATGAAAATATGAAGTAAAAAGTTAGTTTATAATTATTACTTATGTATCCATATATTATAAAGATTAGTGTCATGAGATCAAGAGAGGGAGGACATATGTTAAGACTAGTTAGTTTTGTGAAACAATTAAAATATTATCCATGACTTATTCAACTATGAAACCCTAGCTATGGCACGAAAGTGTTGAAAAGGAACAAGAAAGAGGAAAGGTTAGTTAATTGATCAAAATTAATATGATACATAGTAGTGAATATTATCATTATTGATTAAGCATGTACCAATCAAATTAGTATAGAGTATGGTTTATATTTTTACCTCCGATTAAATATTCCTGAAATGATTGAAATTATTAATATTAGTATAATGTTTATTTGATCAATAGAAGAACATTTATTACATTATGTAGTCGAGATTTACTAATAGTTTGCATAATATGGAATGGGCATTAATAATTATTAAGATATTAAATTTATGATCCACCATACTATTGAAATATAAATCAATCGGAAAAAATAAATTGAACTGGTTGTGCTCTACTCATGATGGTTATCTCAACATAACACTGATTATCTAACCAAACTCCAAATTCAGCGAAACTACTCCCACATCGCTTCAAAAGGTGGTCTAATCACCATTATTACTGCATTCCCTGCCACCGTGCTAACTTAACAAGGGATTTCTTGTTGATGGTATCGTATCTCTATCTCAAGAGTAATAAATGCAAGAGGAATTGGGGAATTTTTTTTTTATGGAGGTCATCCACAAATTTTTTTTTGCTACCCGATACGGGAGCACGAGCCTTCTTGGGCTGAACCTCTTCGGCTAAGGGCCCAGGACTGAGGGGTATCCATTCCGCCAAATTCGCCAGGGGTACGATCCCGGCCTCATCTCTTTTTCGGTGTCAGAGCCTTTGCACTCAGCAAGACTTGATCCCTCGTGGGCTCATTTAGAACCTTTCAACTTCACCAGTAGACCAAGGGCCCATTGACAGAATTGGGGAATTTCGATGTTTGACTGCAAAGATTTTAATTCCCTCTTTAAGGGACGTTATGAGCAAGATGTTCTGGGCTGGTTGGCCACATATGATCCAAGGATTTTGATACGAATTTCTACATGGACGTCCCTCTTCGCTAGAATTTACGGCAGGCATGCCAAGCCTTCGCGGAAGGATGATACCTGCAAAACAATTAATTTTTCACCGGTTGATCTGGCTGCTCTTATCGGGTAATATTATGACGAGCTACATTGCTTGCAAAAGAAGAAAAAAGAAGCATTAAAGTCGGAAGAGAAAATTAATGGAGGAGGGGGACTGCACTGATTTCGGGGGTATGTTCAAAATGGTGATGGAATAGAAGCCTCATATGGGTTCTGCCGAATGCACAGAGAGGGCATACGAGTTGGGAGCTAAGCAGAGAATAGATAAAACTCTACTTAGAAAGTCTAGTAGAACTGACAAAGACATCATAGACCAAGTTGTAGTTAAAAGCACCGTTGGCCCTAAAAGGATTGAAGAAAGATTTTTGGTTAACAACACAATGTGGGCATGGAAAGCTTTAGCCAGTTGCAGTGACAAGGGTTCATGGAAATGTAGCAGTTAAGCTGTCGATGATATGTAGGCCTTTTATGGGTGGCCTGCGGAAGAATGGCGAGGGGTGGAAATGGCGTCGTGGGCTTCATGGATTGCCACAAGACGGCAGTGCTAGTTATCTGCGCAACAGTGTCAATGAGGGCAAGAGGCGAAAGCAAGCATAAATCGAGGACTGGAATTCATATGCGGGGAGCTACATGCTTCTATTGCCTTGCTCATGCTGTTGTATGATGAAAATCGAGTGCCAAATCCATTCGCTTAGCAGCACGATCATGCTAGAGTTGTACGTAGGAAGGGGAGTGATAGGGCTGGAGAGAGAAGTGCAAAAGCTTGAGGCGTGTTGAGAAAACTATATACAAAATCTTGAGGTAAGTTTCTGGCCATCGTCTCGTGAAATGTTTGTGTTATGTAAATGGTTCGTGGCTAGATCTTTTTAGCTGTGTTTTATTTCATTATAGAATAAATCTGTTAATGCTATCAGCATAATGAAAGCATTGGTTTTTTATGGTTCCATACATGATCGCTTTCTACTCAATGCTTTTCTGCTAAGCAAACAAATGCCCACATTTTATACATTGGCAGAGATCTGCATACCTAACGCATTGAACCTTTGAGGCACGCTATAAAATAGTTCACTCTCCTATCTATTCTTCCACATTTTACATCTCTGTCTACCAGGGAAGATACAACTATAACATTCAAAAATAACGAACTTTCTTTAACTTTCGTTAGATGTCCATACCTCGTTCCAAAGCTTCCATTTTGTTCCAAGAAAGGCGAATACTATTAATCATAATGGAGTCTGGCACTTGCTCGAAAGTTTCTTAAACCGTTTCAACAAGTCAATCTGGGCATATCTTACTATCATGAAATCCACGAGATATCGTTTGTTAGAGGGATTCTGTGAAATGGTTTGCAATCTATCATCTCTTGGTCATTTGTGAAACATGTGTATTTACATCAGTGTTCCACGGGGTTTCGGGGACGGGGACGAGGGGATGGCAGGGGACGCGGGGACGGGGGGTCTAAGTTTGGGGACGGCAAGGGGACGGCAGGGGGACGGCAGCAAGGGGGCGACAGGGTGCTGAAATACATATAGTACTTGAAAAAATAGTTATAAAAAGATGTATAAGAGTTATACATCTTTGAGACAACTAGGAGTCCCCTAGATGTCTTGAGTACACCCGAGCATCCTCAAAGTCCTGGCGACGTCTTGAAGACAGCGACACTGGTGGTGGGATGGTGACACTGGTGGTGGGCTGGTGGGGGGACGTCCTCCAAGTGCCCAAGTCTCTGAGACGTCCCCCTCTAGAAAACACAGAATTTTTTGGAAGGGACACGTCCTCATGAAACACTGATTTACATATATAGTGAGGGGTCTGTGTAATAACCAATGTATTCTAGCATAAGTGAATTGGGCATGACCCTTGTATTTGAATATTTCTTTTTAGCCAACACTTTACTGCGACTAAGGTTAGCTTTGTTTTATATTTACTGCTATTATTATGTCTATGGACAAGATATCCGTGATGTTAATGTTCAGGAATCATTAATGCCTTGGGATATTTTGTATCCAGGTTGTGTTTTGACAAATTTGAATTGTCTATTTTTTTTTTATAAATCACCGTGAGTAGGGTGATGTGAAAGAAAGACAGAAAAGAAATATAAGCACACAGAATTTATCTCTGTGGTGATTTCCACAGCAACAAGAGATCCATGTGCATGGTTCTTAGTCAGTATAATAACTTAATTATGTTTAAAGTATATCTTATAGAATTCCTGAAATGGCACCCCCTTCAAGGCGACCTTTCATTGATAATTTTTCCATATTATATCACGGTCGATTCTTTTATTTATTTTTACATAATCTCTTTTACATTAGACTCAATAAAAATGGTTAAGAGAAAGTTACTTTTAATTTCCATTAAATTTATTTATTATCATTACGATGTTACAATCTGATAATATAGTTTATTAATGAACAATTATTAGTTATTGGATAATATAAGTAGAATATAATTTATTTTAGCTGATTTAGTTACTAGTATACATATATTAATTAATAATATATATAAAAAACGATGAAATTATCATTATTTAACATTGTTCCTCTTAAATTTTAAGTATAAAATATTTTTTTAAACTTTTTTGATCTTATACACTCTTTGCAAAAATATAAAATGTATTAACTCTATTTGTTTTTAGTTTTCAAAATAAAGATAATTCTATAAAAACAAATATTAAATGTTATAAAAATATGAATTTCAATTTTTTATAATTAATATTTTTTGTTTAATTAACACTTTCTTCTGAAATTTTAAATTTAAATTTATCATGGGAAGATGTCTTTATTCACTTTTATTGAAAAATAGAAAATAGAAAATTCTTTTTTTAATATATGTTTTCAATTTAAAGGGATTTTCAAAATTGGTCAGGAAAAATAGAAAAAAACATATTCATTTTGATTTTCAAAATAGAGACGGTTAGAAAAAAAATAGCACATGACTTCCACCTCCCTTTCATTTTCAATGAAGCTTCAAAAACTTTACATAGAATATTCCATCGTTGCTTTCATTGTATAACGCTTTCAGCGTAGTTATTCAATTGTAAGGCAAAATAATTATAATTTGACTAATCAAATGGAACTCTAGATATCAAGCCAATATTTAAATATTTGGTATTGTATAGTAAAGTGTAAACCTTTATAGTGAAATCACTTGTTCCATGAAAACTATTGTGAAATCTATTTGTTTTGGTGATTACTTTTATTTGATGTATTCGTTTAATGACATTTTAGAAAGTGATAAGTATGTTTGTAATGTATTTTTTTTATTGTCTCCATATTAAGAGGTTTCATTATTATGAGTATTAAGCTTTATTTACTCAATTTGTAATACTCTTGTTGGGTTGTGTAAAATTATCCTAAAATGAGTGAGAGTTGTCACTAGGTCCATTTGTAGAATTAATCTACCATCTGCTTTGTTCTAACTTTAGTTATTTTATTTAACTTCTTAACTATGGGAAAAGTGAGTTAATCTTATTACAATAATGTAACATGAGTATTGTTACTGGTAGAAAACTACATATCTATAAGACACAATATTGCCTAGTTGAGAATGATACTCGTTTATAGTCAAGTGTAGATATGTTGGTGTAATTAATTGTGTTGAACCTTGTCCTAGGTCATAATTAAACCTTAGTTAAGTTTACTTAGGGACCACATAGGAGGTAGTTGGAGCTTTTCCACTTTTGGTGGACTTATCATGTTATTACTTTATCACTTCCACTTTTTGTGGACATATCATGTGATTACTTCTCCACCCTTTGTGGTAGATCCACCATTCGTGGTGATTATCACATTATCACTTTTCCACTTTAGGTGGAGTGATAGTTTTTCATAGTTGTTTCATGTCATAAGATTACTACATTTGTCATAATCTTATGTCCTCCTATGTTCTCATCTTGGCTATATAACCAAGGGGTCTCTACTACATTTGTACATTCATTCTATTTGCATTATTGGCAGAATACAACTTATTCTTGTCATATTGTTTCTATCTCTCTTATGCTTGTGCTTTCTATTAGGTCTCTTGATCTTGGGTGGCTACCTTAATAGCCAATTCTTACATGGTATCAGAGCTATTGGAGTGCCTTTGGATTGTCATTTTGAAGAGATCTTGAGTGCAATCTTGCATTTTTTTCATAGAAATACTAGATTCTGAGGGGGGTTCCATTTTTTGCCTTGTATTGCAAGTGCATTTTGGGAGCTTGTTGCATTAGATCTACCGAGAAAGTCAGATTTTCCTTTTGTTTTGTCTTAGTTGGACATTGGAGGCCAAATCTACAAGGGTTTGAAGATCAGAGGTGGTTGCTAGATCCAGGAGGTAGCCATATTTTCAGAGTATTTTCAGCCAAAAAGGACATCGCCATCGCGTTTAGAAGGGCCAAACACCCTAAGATCGACTTTCAAATCTTCCAAATTGGAGTAGTTGTTTGGTGAGGCAATTTTTTTTTCCTAAGGCATCGTACAACCCCCAGGTTACCATTAATGTCGATGATACAATTTTAAAAATAAAAATATTTTATCCGTAAAAAATTTTTGAATTTTTTTTTATAAGAAAATTATTTTGAAAAAAAAAAATTATTTGAAAATTTTGATTTGAAATATTAAAAAATCAAAAATAAAATAAAAATAAAAAAAGAGGCTTTTAGTACCTTGCACAGGCAAGGTACTGCAGACGTACCTTCTTGTGCAAGTACTGTGTACTGCACTACAACACGGGCCTCACCACAACCGACAGTCCTTAAAAGTCCGCTAGTAATCCAAAAATCTGACGGCCTTTCCAAAAATAGCGACAACCTTTTTTCCGGCAAGCGGCCTGCGTCAAAATCTCGGTGATCGAAAAAATAATCCGACAGCCCTTTCGAACACCGACGATAAAGATTTCGACGAATTCAAAATATTTCAAAGAATCTAAAGATATCAGTCGACCCAAGAATATTTCGTTCCTTGGAGGGAATATTCCGGTGACAGTGACGGCGAAAATGATGGTGATGGTCATCCAACAGTCAAATTTAAGCCCGTGAGATCTGACGTCAGCAACACATCAACATGTTTAAAAAAAAATTGCGCCCCTCACTGTTGGCTTTTTTATTTATTTTGCAGTCCGACTTCAAAAGGCCATATCTTGCTTATTTTGGCTCCTTTTTTTCAAGCAAATTTTTTTTATTTGGGCTAATTTTTCACGCTCTATGCCTTGGTGTGATCAATTTCTGATTTTAATGCATGGAGTTTTTAGAAAATTCAGTTTCTCATAGGTGTAGCTGAGTTGTCACCGTTTTTGCAACTTTCGGGCCTCTGTTCAGGCTCATACAAACTCCTTTTCAGGTGCCATTTTTTTTGAAAGTGCATGATTTTTCCTGAAATTCATAGTGGTGCTATTAATTTGTAGTGATTGTGATAAAAAATTGTACTTTCATCACTTGATCATTTTTGGCCTATTTTGGCATTTGTAAAGACAAGATCTCAGTTTGGTTTTTTGCATCAATCATTTGAGTTTTTTGTTGCCTATTTAAGGCTATTGTAAAACATTGAAAATCAGAAGCCCACTTTGCTTGGCTTGCAAGCGGCCATTGTACACACACTAAGTATAAAGTGCCAAATCATCTTTTTTGGGGGGGGTTCTTTGATTGAGTGAATTTGGGGGGGCGGGGGGTGTCTTGTGTGATTGTTCCTTTCTCTCTTATTCTCTTTCATTTTGCTGCTACGAGTTCTCCTAAGTTTCCTTTGTTAACTCCACATAACTATGCTTCTTGGAAAATTGATGCTTGGAGTACAAGTTAATGGAAAAAGGATTAACTCATTATATTGATCTGGAACTATTGTTGCACCATCTGATCCTAAAAATGATCCTAATGGTCATATGGATTGGATCATTAAAAATACTATGGCTCTTGGAACTTTGAGGAAATATGTATCAAAAGATCTAACCTTTCAAATTGAAAAGTGTAAAACAATTTAAGAAGCTTGGGAAAAGTTTGGTCAATTGTATGGCCAAGTTGATGAGATTAGAGGTTATCAACTTGACAATGATCTCACAATGTTAGATCCTAAGAATTTTGATACAATCCAAGACTATGTCACTAAGGCAAATGAGCTAAGAGCACAACTTAAAAATTGTGGCATTGACAAAAAGGATGCACAATTGGTCTACAAGTTTTTGGGAAAGCTTCCATCAGAATATGCAACATTTGTTTCTAGCTTCCAAACCCATCGCTTGACAGTGGGTATTTCTTTCACTCTTCCATCATTTGATGCATTCACATAAATGTTGATGTTAGAGCAAGAAAAGTTGATAAGCATGGGGATTCTCAAGTCTTCAAATTCAAAAGCTTTGGTGGCTTATCAAGGGAATCAAGGGACTCAAGGAAAGGGTTCTAACAAGTTCAACAAAAGCAGTTTAAGCCAAAGACACAACAAGATAAAGCACAATCATCCTCTCCACAACAAGGGAATTCTTCGTCTTCTCCCAAGAAGGGAAATTCAAGCAAGAAGGGGAGACCAACTTGTTCATATTGCAAGAGATTTGGTCATGATGAGCATCATTGCCATACTAAGCAAATTGATGAGTTGACAAACGTCATCAAGAAAAACAACATCAATTTTCCATCTACCTACAAGAAGAAGGATTCATATCCTTCCACTTCCTCACAATCAAAAGGAAAAGGGAAAGCATTTATGGCTACTACAGGTTCTTCATAGCAATAGATACTTGACTCAAGTGCTACTCATCACATGGGTTCTACAAGGGAGAAATTTTATTCTTTGGAGCCATCTAAGGTACCTTACATCTTGATAGGAGATAATACTTAAGTGGATGTTGAAGGAAAAGGTTCAGTTATCATGGATGATGGAACATTTGAGGATGTTCTCTATGTTCCTAACATAAGCACCAATCTTCTTTCAATCTACCAAATCACTCACTTTGGAGATGGCAAGAAAGTTGAGTTTCTACCAGAGTCAATTATGGTCAAAGAACTTAAGGATGATGTCTTGGTTGCAGTGGGACAAGCCAATCATAACATATGACTTTATTAATTCTCCCACTTTGTGCCTAAGTCTCCTTCTATATCCTTGATTACTCATTCAAATTTAGAAAGAAACCTATGGCATGAGCGGTTTGGACATCTCAATTATTGTTATCTTCAATAGCTTAGCTCCAGGGATATGGTTATAGGACTCCCTCAAATCAAATTTTTCGAAGGTGTATGTTCAAGTTGTTCCTTGGGTAAGCATCTAGAAGAGAATTTTGACAAGGAAGTCTTGGAAAAATTTGGAAGTTCTTCAATTGGTTCACAGTGATGTAGCAGGCCATCATTTAGCAAGGCCTTCTATGTCCTCACCTTCATTGATGACTACTCCCGCTTAACATGGGTCTATTTTCTTGTTCAAAAGAGTGAAGTGTTTGAAAAATTTCTAGCCTTCAAGGCTCATGTTGAGAAGAAATCAGGGAAGCAAGTCAAGATTCTTCGCATAGACAATGGAAGGGAATATGTGAACAATAGACTTGAGGAATTTTTTACTCTTGAGGGGATTGATCTTCAACATTCCGTTACATAGACTCCACAAGAGAATGGAGTTGCAGAAAGGAAGAATAGAACCCTTAAGGAGATGGCTAGCTGCATGATTCATGCTCATTCTCTTGGTCCTCAATTTTGGGTAGAAGCTATCAGTTGTGTCATACACATCCAAAATCGAGTTCCCCATAAGGCTTTGAAGGGCATGACTCCTTTTGAGGCTTGGTGTGGTAGAAAACCAATTGTGAGACACTTCCGAGTTTTTGGTTGTCTAGCTTGGGCACGCATACCTCCAAAGAAGCGCAAGGCATTGGAACCTCAGAGTAGGCCTTGCATCCTTGTTGGATATCCTGAAGGTGTTAAGGAATATAGTCTTTTGGATCCAGAGACACATGAGCTATTCATTGAGAGGAGTGTTCACTTTGAGGAAAGTTCTCCTAGTTGGACTCTAGTCCTCCTCTTCCTTCCTCCATAGTGGAAAGTGATGATAGTGACTCAGATGATGATTCTCCCTCAACTCCGACTCATAGGATCACACCTTCACAGGGTCCACTTCCAGTTGAGGAGCCTTATCCTTCATCTTCTACTAGACCTCGTTGGGCTTGACAAACTCTTGAGTCAACAGGTTCTCTTGTTGGGTATCCCTTTGATACTCGAAGGACTCGGTTAGAACATCAGGATTTTCCACATGCTTTTATTGCTACTGCTTCTGATCCACAGTCCTTCAAGGAAGCATCAAGAGTTCCAGAGTGGGATTCAACAATGGAGGAAGAGTATAGTTCCTTGATGAGGAACAACACATGGGATTTAGCTCCACTCCTTAAGGGGAGAAACATGGTTTGATGTAAGTAGATCTATTAGACCAAGTATGCAATGGATGGAAGTGTGGATAAATACAAGGCTCAACTTGTGGCAAAAGGTTTCTCATAGGTTCTAGGTGTTGATTATATAGAGACATTGGCACTCATTGCTAAGATGAACTCCATTCGCTTGACACTTGCTATTGTTGCAGCTCATGGATGGGTTGTACATTAGATGGATGTGAAGAGTGCATTTCTTCACAGGGATCTTCATGAGGAGATTTACATGGAGCAACTGTGGGGATTCATACATGATTCTTCTTTGGTTTGCAGATTGAGGAAGTCTCTCTATGGCCTCAAACAGGCCCCTAGGGATTGGTTTGCCAAGATGGATTCTCCGCAAAATTCACCAGGTGTCATTCAAATCCAAATTTCTACATTTTGCGACAGGGTGACTCTCATTTGATACTTGTGCTCTATGTTGATGACTTGATCATTACAAGGAGTACCTCATCCATCATTGGTAGTGTCAAATCTGCTTTGCAGGACAAATTTTCTATGATTGACTTGGGCCTTTTGCACTATTTTCTTGGGATTGAAATCACTTAGTTAGCTTCTGGGATCTCTCTCTCTCTCAACCCAAGTATTCTCTTGATCTTCTAGCTCAGTTTCACATGGCTAATTGTAAGCCTGCTCCGACTCCCTTTCTTTCAGGAGTCAAGCTTGAGGCTAAGTGTTCTACTCCACTTGTTGATGCCACTTTGTATCGTCAGCTTGTTGGGAGTCTCATCTACTTGACTCACACACACCTTGATATATCATTTGCGATTGGCATGGTTTCACGCTTTATGTAGGAACCACATGAGCTTCATTGGAAAGCAGCCAAATGCACCTTGCATTACATACATGGTACACACCATCATGGGATTCACTATGTAGCAGGTACAAGACTCGCCTTGGTGGGATATATAGATTCTGATTGGGCTGGCGATGTTGATGATCATAAGTACACTTCTGGCTACATCTTTCATCTTGGTTTTGGCCCCATTTGCTGGCAAAGTAAGAATCATCATGCTATTTCTCTTTCTTTAACTGAGGCTGAGCATCGAGGGGTTGTTAATGCAACTACCGAGGCTATTTGGCTTTAGAATATTTTCACTAAGTTTGGCTTCACTAATCCACGTCCTTCAATCATTCATTGTGACAACTAGAGTGCCATCTAGATCTCAAAGAATCTGGTTCACCATTAGAGGACCAAGCACATCGAGATTCATATGCACTATATCAGGGAGTTGATACAGGAGTAGGTCATTGATTTGCAGTATTGTCCTACAACGTAGCAGGTTGTAGATATCTTCACCAAACCCTTCACTGAGGGTACATATCATCATTTGTGAAATCTCTTGGGGGTGCAGGATGTTTCATCTGAGGAGGTCATTGAATTCTTCAATCTCTCTTATGGGGGGGTCTTTTTCCTCTTCTAGGGGTTTTGTCCTTCTCATACATTTGAGAGATTTTTCTTTGTTTTTCATCTCTCTTTAGGGGGGGATTTTTTTCCCACGTGGTTTTCTCCTTTTCTCTGCTTTATGAGAGATTGCATTGCATTTGTACATGGGTAGCTAACATGGCCTAGTTGTCGGGACCCATCTTGCATTATTTTCTTTTGTGTACATTCTCCCTAAGTTGCACTTAAGGGGGGGTGTTGGTGTAATTAATTGTGTTGTACCTTGTCCTAGGTCATAATTACACCTTAGTTAAGTTTACTTAGGGACCACATAGGAGGTAGTTGGAGCTTTTCCACTTTTGGTGGACTTATCATGTTATTACTTTATCACTTCCACCTTTCATGGACATATCATGTGATACTTCTCCACCCTTTGTGGTGATTATCACGTTATCATTTTTTCAGTTTAGGTGGAATGATAGATTTTCACAATTGTCTCATGTCATAAGATTACACTTGTCATAATCTTATGCCCTCCTATGTTCTGACCTTGGCTATATAACCAAGGGGTCTCTACTACATTTGTACATTCATTCTATTTGTATTATTGGCAGAATACAACTTATTCTTGTCATATTGTTTCTATCTCTCTTATGCTTGTGCTTTCTATTAGGCCTCTTGATCACCCAATTGTAGAACCTTTCTTGGACATGCCTATCATGGTATTCCAACAGTTTAGATATTGATGTAGAGTTTATGGAATAGTGAAGATAGATATAAGTTTCAAGGCTAGCTTGAGAGATATTAGGATGGTTGTTATGGAATGCTAAATATCCATGAGGATATACTCCATTGTTGATTAAGAGTGTATTGATCAATTTATGTTGTTGAATTATGGCTCCTCTACAAAATATATTCATAGGAAAGACTGTCAGAGATTAGCCCCTAAGTAATTAGGTCTAACCACTAGGCTTGTTCTCTTTTTACCACCTTGAGTTATTATTGATAATGTATAGCATGTGATTTGATTGCATTTTCAGAGTATTCATGTATTAGTAGGATTAACTAAGTATTTTACATTGATGTGATTTCCATGTCTCCCTTTAAAGCCCAACCATGGTTGCATTAGCTATTTAGTTATCTAGCCAAATATTATAATCTAGATAATTGGTCAAATGTTGTTATGCTTTTTAGGAAATGTGTACTTTGGAATCAAGATTTTGTGATTTATTCATGTTGAAATGATGAAAATGTGGTGTGGTGTTATCATATGGTTTAGGACATGGGGCACACCCACTTCTCCAATTTCATTCAAGGATAACCCATGATATGTCAATGCAAAGGAGAAATAGATCTTACAAGAGGGTTGTCCTAGGGGCTGAATGTAAACTAATAAGGGGTTCACCATCAAGTAAGAACTTGGAAAAGACAATAAAATGAAATATGCAACAATAAACCTTAATTCAATGTAGTGACCTACAAAATGACCTAAAAATGTAGATGAAGCAACACAAAAAATTACAAAAAGGAATATGTGCACTTGGGAATTTGGAAATGATTGGAAAGAGGTCTTAAACACTAATTTTTTTGCCTTTAATGTTGAGTGGGACTCATTAACCAAGTTGGGTGAATCAGTTTAGAATCTAGGTTTTTGTGTGGGAACATGAATCTGCCAAATGGGTATCCAAATCTATAAAAATCTGAATTTTGACAGAAACTAGGACTCATTCACTAGAAGTGGTGAATTAGTCCAGATAGGGTGTTCTAGAACTTCAAGGTTTGAATTTTCTCTCCTTAGTCTACTTAATCCGCTCCTACAAGTTTTTGGATCTGAATCTCTATAAATTGACTCATAGGTTTCTTCAATGTTCTCCAAGGTTTAATGACAACTTTGACAACTTTGAATGACTTGAAAACTTTTTTCCAATCTTGCACCTTAGAAAATTTGCAACCTAGACTACAAATCACACTCAAAGGAGAGGGAAAAATGTTGTTTTGTTAGTGGATTTGGGTTTTCCTTAGTCAAACCCCATTTTGGTAATCAAACCTTGAAATAGAATGAAATAGGAATGTAGAATTATGAATGAACAAAACATGATGTTGCAACTCACCAAAATATACCAATGAAGTGTTGTAAACATCTAAGAGATGGCTCTAATGGATGTAGATCTTGAATCTTGCTTGAATGTGATAGATCTTGAATGAAATTCTTGCTTGAATCATGAAACCCTACATCATAAATGTTAGCTCCAAAATAAACATGTTGCTTGAAGTCCTTGACATGATGACTAATGCTTGAATGTAAAAGCTTGATAACCTTCTCTTGAAGGCACTTGAATTCTCTTGTGAACACTTGAATGCTCTTGTGAACTCAATTATGCTAGTATGAATGCTCTCACAAAATTCTTAGGTGAAAATGAGTGAAATAACCTTTTATTTATACTTGATTATGTAAGAATTTCCAAAATTACAACACTACAAGCTGACATCAGATCTAGGAGGATAAAATCCCACCAAAAATTTGAATTGATTTTGATTTTGGGCCACACGAGACTCATTTGCCCAAGATGGCGAATGAGTCCCATTAGGCATTATTTTTGGGACCATTTTTAAAAATGCTTAGAAAGGTGTGAAACCAAATTTGAGACCCAAAAATCTAGGTGGGAGTCATTCGCCCAAGGAGGAAAATAAGTCCTAGATCACTAAATCTAGGCCACACAAGCTGAAAACACTTGAATTATGATTGGATGTTGATTTGTGTTGGGATTATCCTTGAAAAGATGCATTAAATGAGGCTTGTGGATGCAAAATAAGGCCAATTAAATAAAAAGAAGCCTAATTATTAAATAAAACCCTATAAATGTGTGAAATTTTGTTACAACACTTTACAACACTCCAAATAAGGCACCAATAAACTCATTTAGCTCACAAGGGAGCAAGACCTAATGTTAATATGGTAGAAAATACAACACTAAATCAAGACCAAGTTAGGGGGACCTTTTTCTATCATTACATCTAGCCCCCACTTTAGTGGGAGGAGGAACTTGCTTCTAATTCACATTAAAGTAGACCAAATGCGACAATGATCAAGAGGGGTTCAAATGTGCAATGATCATAAGATAGGACAACTATGATCAAAAGGGTTGCATAATCCCCCAGGACCAAGGTCCTATGGTAAACCAACATAAGCAAAAAAGAACACATGAGAATGATATAAAGAGAAACAAAAAGGTACAAGCATGCACTATCAAAGACAAAGAAAATGAAACAACATGAAAAGTAAAAGAGGCGGATCAAGCTTTGACTATTTGTCCATCACAATATAGATTAGATCTAGGTTGTTTTTCCAAAAATGAATACTCACTCTGAGGCAACACAAATCTAGGTTGTCCATTGGATGAGAAGTCCAAGAAGGTGAGACACATACACTCATGGTTGGTATGCTCTCTCACACACACATGAGTGGCTAAGGGAAAGTCATGCCCTCGTTCAACTTCTTGTCAAACCATACCAAAGTTATACCTCCTAATAAATTTGATAAGATGCCACACAAAAAAAGGCTTTTGAGCTTCATGAGACAAGAAAAACTTCATATGCTTAGAAATCATGAACAAACAAGATGGCTCCACAGACATGCAAGTTGTGTTATGCAAGATGGCCATATAACTACAAAATGAAAAGAATGTTCAAAGGAGTCTTTCTTAGTTCATGCAAGGTATTTAACTTAGGGAACATTGTGCCTAATGTTTCCAAGAGAGGACCAATCAAATAATATAAGATTCACAACTTAGGGGATGCAGTGTGTTGCATCAAGTGACTAAGATGAATATAATATGCTAAGAGGGATCTCGCTCTTGAAGGACATCACACCCAATGTCATCCACAAAGTGAAAAACACATCATATAAAGTAAGAAGTCTGCACCATGAACAATGAAAAAGAGAAATGAAAAATAATAATGCCAATGTATGCCCCCACTTTAAAGAAATTGCTAAACACCATATTGTCAGCAATTACTTTAAAGTAGCAAATGAAAAAAATGCAAACAATAAAGAAGGCATGAGAGCCAACTTGGAAAGCCCTATGCCAAGTCATATGTTTCCAAATAAATCTACATCATGCAAAAGAACAAGGGAGAGTTTTCCCCCAAAATGAAAACGCCAAACACATAAGGGATCTATGGATTTCATGTCAGTATGTTCTTTACTACAATGATTTTATAGAGCTTGGAACTGTCATCATTCCACAAATACTCATAAAACTAGAAGAATGACACAAAGAGAGAAAAAATAAAGAAAAATCTTTTAGGTCAACATGGAAGAGACATGAATGTCTCGACACCTTGTTTCATCCCCAAAAGGAAAACACAAGACAAATAAAATTGACCAAAGATTTACAACATAGAGAAGAATGAATGTACAAATAGAGGAATGCCACAAAGAGAGAGAGAGACAAAGATACATCAAACATAACATCACGGGGGATCATAGTACACAAATGCAATCACTCAAAATAAAATGAAAAATAAATAATGTAAAAGACTATTAAAGCACATGTGAGTCAGCCTAAAATAGGTTGTTTGCATCCCAATCATGTTCATTGTATATCGAAGGTGGGAAACTAACCAAAGGGACAATAGCGAGTGTTGAACTAGGACTAGCACCAGGTTCAACACTCTTAGGAGAATTTTCATTTAAACTCATGGAAGAGGAAAATAATGTATTCAATTCATTATGCACCTCTTCATCAATTTTATCAACCTTGTTATCATCATCTAAATTAATCACAACAAGGGGTTGGATGATAATTTCTAAAGAAGTGTTCAACTCTTATTATGATTGCATTATGAGATTTTTTTTTCAGTGAAGGGGGAGGCTTGTCATGCACTGCTTCATTCAAGTTTGGATTTTTATTTTCTTAATTTAATTCTTCATGTAACCTATGAGCAAGGGTATGCCGTCTATGCCTACGCTCTCTAGAATCTCTGTTTATTTGAGTCTTGTTTTCAAGTTGTGTTTGTGTAGGAGCATGTTGATCAACCATCAATTTATTTTCTTCCCTAAAGGGAGGAATGGAAGGAACCATAAGAGGTTGTTCAACCGCTTTCTCTTTTAACTTTGTAAACTTGTTTTATTCTAGGAGTTGTAACGAGATTGTTTTCATTATTGGGTAAACCCACAAAAGTGGTTTACAATTTGAATGAGGAAGGAAAACTTGTTAAAAATGATCCCATGCCAAAAAATTTCATTCTAGGGGTTCGAATGAGCTCATTGGTTTGAATGAACCAAAAAAGGGTTCGCTCCAACCAAGGTTCGAGCGAACCCATTTAATGCATGCACGGACAAAAAAAAATGAAAACCCCTTTTGGGAAGGGGGTTTGAATGAACCCTAGTTTGCTCGAACCCCTGGGGGTTCACTAGAACCCCCTGGTTCTAGCGAATCCCCCTCTTCCCTGATTTTTGACCTTGTTCACAGAAAAAAACCTAAATTTTTATGCTTCAAAGCTCGGGTTGAGGATGAAATTGGAGGAATCTTCACAAACCCAATAAGAATCAGGTAGTCCTCAGAATGAACTATCCAATGAATATAATTTTAATATGTTTTGGTTTTATTATGTATTTGTTTTTTTAGTTTTATTAAACATAGGTTTTTCATCAAAAATGAAGATTTCTGTTATGCAAATGTGGAAAAATAGCAGATTATCAAAAAAAAAAATTGAGAAATATGAGTGTACTAGATATTGAAGTCCTTGATCCAACAAAAAAAAAAAAAGAATTTCGATATATACAAAAAAAGTTACGCATTATACAGTCGCGCTATGTCTGAATTGTAATTGGTTTGACTTCAAAACTTGATTAAAGAAAAAATATTCAATAAAAAAATATCTAACCAAATGGAAGCACTAAATACACGAGTTAAAAATCTAAATTCAAAAGAATTAGAATTTTATCCTTCATGGAAAAAAAATTATGCGTTATACGGTATGCGTCACTTTTTAAAAATGTTGTTTTCTGAAAAACACTAGTTTTCGTGGGAGATGAAAAAAGAAGTGCAATCTAATTCCAAAAAAAATGAAAAAAATATTTTTAGAATCTACAAACAAAATGTGACGAGACTCTAGTTTGCATCATCTTCAAATTCCTCATAGTTTAGCCGCTATAGGTGCCCGAATGTGAAGATGTAGTTAAAAATAATAATTTTAGTGTCCAGTTTGGCCAAAAATTGTAAACCACTATTGTGGGATCACCCTATATCTTGGTCATTTGTAGGAGGTAGGTGAAGGTTCTGTCTTAGGTTGGTCTTGGTTGTTTGGAATTTATTTAGGCTCAATCATGGTTTCGTCTAGGATGGTAGCTCGGTTGTGGATGAGGAATTGTTTCGAAGGGATAATTTTGCTATTTTATTTGCCTTGAACTTTTGATAGGACAAGAAAAAGAAGTCTTCTCATGGTTTTATTGGTTGTATAGGCTCGAGCCAAAATAAATCTAAGGAAAAGTTTCCCTGGGAGGACAAAGGGTTAAAGCCACTATGGTGAACAATGAAAGTATCTTTGCCAAAGGGAAAATTTAAGAATTTATGCACAACTGAAGGGACAACATTCATGGAGCGAAGCCCTGGGTAACCTAGCTTCACACGAAATTGGTCTAACTATGCGATGATGGAGAATGAGATATCGAATGTAAATTCCAGTCCTATTTGTAAAGGAAGAGTGGTTGATCCCATTGTAGGGAAAGCAAAACCATTATGTTTCTTGATCAATGCTTTTGGTTTATCATATATATCTTGATAGAGCTCATGAAAAAAGTAAGAATTCCTCAGTTATCACATTCTCTCCACAAGCGAGATCTATTAGTATCCCATTGGTGGGCTTTTCATAGATTCGTCTAACTATGTAAAGAGTGGCCATCGGGTGCATGTTTAAGTATATCTTATGAGGAGAAGGCAATATCAAGAGGCTTTTTAGTTTGGACCTTTTGAGGAATGAGATCTATCACTCCTACCATAATATCATCCATAGGATCATCATCGATAGGGTCATGTTGAATAGTATCATTATTATCATCATCTGTATCAACATTCATCACATCATTCTTTGCTACTTTCAGTAGCTTTGACAAATGAAACGTTATGATTAGGCATAGGGTTGGTTAAAATTTGTAAGTTTTGGTTAGGAGGGGAAATAGAATTATTTCCTTGATCACTAACACCTCCAATGAAAATATGACCAAAATTAATGAGGTCTTACACAAGATGTTTAAGACACTTACAATGTTCTATGTCATGTCCATTTTGTTAGTGATAATGGCAGTAATCATTTGATCTATATCTCGTGGGTAATGGTTTACTAGGATCGGGTTGCTTAATGAGAGGCAAGGTAATCATATTTTGTTCTATTAATTGTGACATTGTGTTATGAAGCATATCGGGTAAGGGAGTGAATTATATTTTCGGGTACCCATAGCTAAAGGGTATCATGGCTTTAAGAACAACTACTTGGTTATTGGTATTCTGAGTTGTTTGTTGAGGGGGGTTGAATTGAAGGGAACATTTATTCTATTTTCTAAGAGGTTGGGAATTGTTTTGGTTTTCAAGCTCATATTTCTCAGTTCGGTTAGAAGTGAACTTTGTAGCTCGACTACTAACTGGATTTTGATAATCATAGAGGGTAGTACATAAGTGTATAAAGGACGAAAATGTCATCATGGTAAGCTTGTCTTGTATCTTTCTTTTCAAATTTTCTATGAACATATTTTGAAGGTGAGGATCTGGAACCTTGACATCGATTTGGGAATAAATTGATTGATAGCGTGAGATAAAGTCAATTATCTTTTATTCTTATTTTTATTTGCATCTGATTAATTCGGCCAAGGTCAACTTAGGAGTCATATGCACTTGGAAATAGTTATCAAATGACTCAAAAAGTTTGTTGAATGAACAAATTGAGTTGTTCGATAAAGATGAAAACCACTCCAAGGCAATATCCTTCAAGGACCTAGGGAAAATATTAGCCAAGAGTTTATCATAAAGGACAAATTCACTACGTAAGGTGGTATAAGCATTAATATGGTTAGAAAGATCTCCCTTCCCTTCATATTTCTCAAATCTAGGCACCTCTATGCCTTGTGGCATTGGTGTTTGCAATATCTCTAAGGAAAATGGACTACTTTTGACATAATATGTAGGTGGGCCATTTTGATTTTGGTTGATAGTGGAAATTTGTTTTTGAAGGGATGAAATGGTTTGGAAGAGTTGGTTTATGAGGGGGTCATTGCTTGTGTTATGAGATGGAGGTGGAAAAGGTGAAGGGGTGTATGTGTTCAAAGGACAAGTGAATGGAATGCTTATAGGTGGTAAGGTAGTAGGAGATATGACATGCGATGCCATAAAGGAACTAAGGATGCTAGTGGAAATACCCAAGGAAGTAATCACATTACTAGTTGGTTGCATTGTTGTTGTGACTTGAGGATTGGTATAGGTAGGTATTGAGGCAATTGTTGTGGGAGGAGGAATTGGAGTTCCTCATTGGCTTGTGACATTGCTTCTAGGTAAATGACAACTAGTGGTTGAGGTGAGATGTTCTCCAAAGATTTGAAGTTTGTTTTGCATACTTGGTCAAGTCTATCTTCACTTTCAACCATGCGGTGAATGTTATCTATAGTAGGGATGGAAGTAGTTGAAATGTTGTCATTTTTCACTTGATATTGGAGGTTTGCTCGATCTTCATGAATGTGAATTATGTTTTCTTGTAGAATACTATCAGTCTTTGTTTCAGCATGCATCACACTACTTGAAGGAAAAGAGTTGTTAAGGGTATGGTCCATACCTAGTGTATTAGTGTCAATACTAGGAGTGAAAGAGATAGATAACCCAAGATCCACAACGATTGTGCTATCGTGAGATGACATGAGTCTCAAACTTTGTCTCACTACATTATTAGCAATAAAACACCAAATACTCATACAAGGGCTACTAAATGCGAGATGAATGCAAATGCAATATAAGCTAAGAACAATGAAATGCTTATAACCGAGATTCTGGAAACTGAAACTGAAAGCTATAAACAACAAAGAGAAACTCATAAACAATTTTTTAAATGCCAGAAAATGCAATTTAGAATGTGTAGAGGGACTGATTCGCCCAAGGTGGCGAATGAGTCCAAAAAGGGATTTTTTCAGAAATTTTCAGAAATTTTCAATTGTTTTTTATGCTTTTTATGTTGTATGATCTATATAATAAGTGCAAATGCATATTTTGTTTGATTTTTAATGAAATGAGATGCAAAAATGTAAGCTATATGAACTTTCACTAATGCAAAATTAAAAAACCCTAGAATGCAATTTAACTAATGCAAATCCTAATGCAATGTTAATGCAAACCAAATCTAGGATGATGCACTCCAAATCAAAATTTTAATGTTCTAAATGCAATTTCACCAAAATGAAATGATTAAAATGTGGTATGGTGCTATCATATGGTTTTAGGACATAGAGCACACCCACTTCTCCAATTTCATTGAAGGATAATCCTTGAGATCTCAATGCAAAGGAGAAAGAGATTTTGCAAGAGGACTATCCTAGTGGCTGAATGTAAACTAATAAGGGGTTCACCACCAAGTAAGAACTTGGAAAAGACAATGAAATGCAAGATGCAACACTAAAACCTAATTTAATGCAATGACCTACAAAATGAACTAGAAATGTAAATGAAGCAACATAGAAAAGTACAACAAGGAATATGTGCACATGGGAATCTGGAAATGATTAGAAAGAGGTCTAAAACATTGGAAATTTTGCCTTTAATGTTGAGTGGGACTCATTCACCAAGCTAGGTGAATCAATCAAGAATCTAGATTTCTATGCAGGAACAAGAATCCGCCAAATGGGTATCTGAATCTGCAAAAATTCAAATTTTGATTGAAACTGGGACTCATTCGCCAAAAGTGGAAAATCAGTCCAATTGGGTTTTTTTAGAACTTAAAGGTATAAATTTTCTCTCCTTGGTTTGTTCAATTTGCTCTTGCAAGTTTTTGGATCCAAATCTCATTAAATTTACTTGTAGGTGTTCTCCAATGTTCTCCAAGGTTTAATGAAAACTTTGACAACTTTGAATGACTTAAGAACTTTTCTCCAATCTTTCCACTTAAAAAAACTACAACCTAGACCTACAAATCACACTCAAAGAAGAGGGAAAAATGTTATTTTGTTAGTGGATAGGGGTTTGACATATGGGTTTGTCTTGGTCAAACCCCATTTTGGTAATCAAACCTTGAAATAGAATGAAATAGAAGTGGAGAATGCTGAATGAATAAAACATGATGTTTCAACTCACTAGACTCTACCAATGAAGTGATGCAAACATGTAAGAGATGACTCCAATGGATGTAGATCTTGACTCTTGCTTGAAGGTGATATATCTTGAATGAAATGCTTGCTTGAATCATGAAACCCTACATTACAATTGTTAGCTCCAAAAGAAACATGATGTGCATGAAGTCCTTGACATGATGATTGATGCTTGAATGTTGCTATAAAAATCTTGATAATTTTCTCTTGAAGACACTTGAATGCTCTTGTGAAAACTTGAATACTCTTTTGAACTCAATTATGCTAGTATGAATGCTATCACAAAAGTTTTAGGTGAAAATGAGTGAAATAACCTTGCGTTTATACTTGATTATGCAATAATTCCAGAAATTACAACACTACAAGCCAACATCAAATTTGTTAGAATTGGCTATGACTGCCAAGATCTTGAGACCAAATGGAAAGCACAAAAAGAGAGAATAGAATGTGACAAGAATAAACTGTATTCCTATCAATATGATTCAATGATATGAAGTGATTGTACAAATGAGAGAGACCCCTTGGTTATATAGTCAAGGTGAGTACATAGGAGGGCATGAGATTATGACAAGTGTTGTAATCTTATGACATAAGACATCTATGAAAAGCTATCACTCCACCTAAAGTGGAAAATTGATAATGCGATAATCACCACAAATGGTGGATCACCCAAAAAAGGTGGAGAGGTAATCACATGATATGTCCAGGAAAGGTGGAAGTGATAAAGTAATAACATGATAAATCCACTAAAGGTGGAAAATCTCCAACTACCTTGTATGTGGTCCCTAAGTAAACTTAACTAAGGTGTAATTATGACCTAGGACAAGGTACAACACATTTAATTACACCTACACCACCCTTAAGTGCAACTTAAGGAGAATGTACACAAAAGAAAACAATGCAAGATGGGTCCCAACAACTAGGCCATGTTAAGTACCCATGGAAAAATGCAATGCAATCTCTCACAAACATAGAAAAGGAGAAAACCCAATGGGACAAAAATCCTCCCCAAAAGAGAGATGAAATGCGGAAAATGAAATGCTCTCAATGATGCATGAGAAGGAAAAAACCCCATGTGATGAAAAAGACCCCCATAAGAGAGAAGTAGAAGAGAGACAAGGCAGCCCCCCCTCAATGTTGAGTCTCCTACAATGATGGTAGAAGCTCGACATTGAATGCTGAAGATGATCCAATCTCGCTGAACAATGTTCCTCCCCTTAGGAAGAAAAAAAACCATGGATGTATGCAAGATTTCTGGAAGATGCATGATGTAGGATGGTTTCTTTGAAGCATGCTCAAGTGTACATCCATGTCGATGTTGAAAGCTGACACACTCCATACAAGCGTTCTAGGCCACACTGCTGAAGAGGAAAATCCAACATCTAGTAGAGATGAATGTAGAACATGATCCAAAGACAATGATATCTCCTCTAAAGACAAAGAAGCATCCTCCAAATGCTATCCAAAAATATCCACACTCATGCCAATCTCTGAAGAATGATCATGTAGAGAATGAACAAGAGGGTCAGGGTGTTTCCTCACAACAACTGAAGAAGGATCATCTTAATCAAAGAGAATATGAATGCTATCGATTATGTCCCCCAAATCTGCAAGATGAGGCTCCACAAAGAAGTTTGAAATACCTATCAAGAAGCCATCCAAAGTATCAAAATATGAAAGATAATGAGGTATGTCCTACTGCACTAAATTAGTAGGAACCAAAACTATGGAATCATAAGCATCATCAACTGCAATAGTAGGTGGAGGAGATAGAATGCATGAATCAATAATTGGATCTAATGTGAGAACTCCCAATTTAAAGAAGCCAAATGTCTCCTCTAAATCATGGTTCACACTTGAAGTGTGATCAACAACTGAAGGAACAATGTCACCATCAAAAGCAAAATCTGCAAAGGTATACAACTGAGATGAATGATCAACCACCCCAGTAGCAATGATATCTCTACTCTCCAAGTCTCGAATTATGACTGAATCAGGTGTGAACTCCACAATTCTCTCATCTCCACCATGTGTAATCTAATATATGGATAGAAGATTGTTCACCAAATGAGGAACACACAAAACATACTGGAAAGTGTTGTCCCCAAAACTAATAGATCCCTTCCCTATTACACTCATGTATGTATTGTTTCCCATCAAGATAGGAGACATAAAACAAGGTTGAAATGAAGAGAATATAGATTGTGAAGATTTCATATGATGAGATGCTCCTGAATCTAGAAGCCATCTCCTTGATCTTGGACTTGAAAAAGCACAAAGATCTTGTCCTTTATATCCTAATGTAGATGCTTGACCTTTGTCCTTTTTATACAATTGTGAAGGAGAAGAAGGGGATTTAGACATTCTAGAAGGCAAATCAATGTGATTCCTTTCTGAGAAGATTTTTCAACTCATCAATATCCTTCTTATAACAATAGTGTTCTTCATGTCCATCCTTGCAATATGCACAAAAAGGCCTCTCCTTCTTAGATGATTCCCCTTTAGGAGAGGATTTTTTCCTTGCTTGATCTGAATGTGGATTATTCTTTGCTTTCTTTTGTTTCTTATCTGATTCTGATTCTTTCACCTGATTAACCAATAATGCTTTAGATTTAGAAGTCTTGATGAGATCCATTGAGATAAGCTTTTGTTGCTAATGTATCAACATCTCAAAAAATGATGCAAATGAAGGTGTAGTATATGCAAACCCCATAGTCAATCTATGAGTATGAAAGCTAGAAACAAAAGAAGCATAATCAGGACCAAATTTTTTCATTGTATTGTAGACCAACTGAATGTCCTTCTTATCAATTCCACATGCTTTACATTGTTCTTAGATCACTAACCTTAGTGATGTAGTCTTGGATGTTGTCAAAGTCCTTAGGATCAAGTCCCATCAATTCATTGTCAATTTGATAACCTCTTACTTCATCTATAGTACCATATAATTTTTTCAATTTGTCCCAAGCTTCATGAGAATTGTTACATGATTCAATTTGAAACAAAAAATCTTGGGAAAATAGTCTACGAAGACATCCAAGAGCTTTGGTATGTTTAATCATCCATTTTATCTTTTTATCTGCATTTATAGGTTCGAGTACCTTATTTTCAACATATAGAGAGTGACCTTTTATCATTAGAATACTCCATGCATTTTGATGCCATGTTAAATAATTATATGATGTGAGCAAAGGAGCCTTAGAATGATCCATGAAAACAAGAGAGCACAAGCAAACAAATCAAAGCAATGCACCAAGATAACCCCCCCCCCCCAAATCACTCAATCAAGAAACCCTCCAAGCAATATCTGATTTGACAATTTATATTTAGTGCATTTACAGTTGCCACTTGCTAAAAACAATGAAGTGGTTTTTGATCTGGGTACATGTAGATGCCAAAATAGGCCATTAAATCAAGTATATTTTTTGGTACAAAATCAGATCAATTTGATCATACCACTAAGAAGTACATGAAAAATTATGCACTTTAAAAAAAGAACTGTACAAAAAAATGTTACTGTAGGAGCAAGATATGAGCTTCTGAAGTTTCCAAAATGAGGACAAATCAGCAACACCGGTGATAATCTGCAAATTCTTGAAAAACTAAACACCAAAACCAAAAATTGATTGCACCACTCTGAAGAGCATGAAAAACCCTTTCTATCAATATCTCATTTTCAAAAAATGGACACCATGGCCAAAGGTTATGAATTTTTCAAAAAAAATGAATTTAGTCTGCAGGAAAATAGGTTTTCTAGCAAAAAAGTTTACTTCTGATTTAATTTATGAAAAATATACTTAATGTTTGTAGACAATAATAAAAACCCAAAAATATTTTGATGCTAAAAATAAAACCCAGAAATCGTTTTTTGATCCAACAAGTAGAAGATGAGAAAATGATTTTTTTTTAACCTTCAACAAGAGAAAAATGACGTGTGTTGCTTTTTGTACAGAAATTTCCTCCAGATCTATGCAATATTTGCAAAATCTAAAAGATACCCAGTTCAGATTGCGACCATGGCTACAAAATTCAGAAATTGTTTTTCCTACAAATGAGTGAAAATTGGATTTTTGAAGCAAAAATGACGACAAATCTAATAAAAAACGGCTCGCAACAAACTCTTGTTTGCCAAAAATGCAAATGGTGATCAAATTGAGTGAAACAAAAGCCAAATCTGACTTTTTCGAGCCTCCTGGACGCAATGGTGAGCTTAGATTTGCACAAGAAAGCTTCGATATGAACTTGCAATAAAAAGAAAAAAATGGAACCTCCCAAAATCTGGTATCTCTCTTCAAAAAAGACTCTTTAATGGCACCCAACTTGGCTCTAATACCATGTTAGAATTGGCAATGGATGCCAAGATCTTGAGACCAAATGGAAAGCACAAAAAGAGAGAATAGAATGTAACAAGAATAAATTGTATTCCTATCAATATGATTCAATGATATGAAGTAATTGTACAAATGAGAGAGACCCCTTGGTTATATAGTCAAGGTGAGTACATATGAGGGCATAAGATTATGACAAATGTCGGTAATCTTATGACATGAGAAAACTATTGAAAGCTATCATTCCACCTAAAGTGGAAAAGTGATAATGTGATAATCACCACAAATGGTGGATCACCTAAAAGGTAGAGAGGTAGTCACATGATATGTCTAAGAAAGGTGGCAGTGATAAAGTAATAACATGATAAGTCCACCAAAGGTGGAAAAGCTCCAACTACTTGCTATGTGGTCCCTAAGTAAACTTAACTAAGGTGTAATTATGACCTAGGACAAGGTACAATACATTTAATTATGTATGAACAAGATCTAGGAGGATAAAATCCTGCCAAAAATTTGAATTGATTTTGATTTTGGGCCACACAGGACTCATTCACCCAAGATGGAGAATGAGTCCCATTAGGCATAATTTTTTGGGTCATTTTAAAAAATTCTTAGAAAGTTGTGAAACTAGGTTCGAGACCCAAAAATCTAGGTGAGACTCATTCGCCCAAGGTGGCGAATGAGTCCTAGATCACTAAATTTGGGCCACAGAAGATGAAAACACCTGAATTATGATTGGATGTTGATTTGTGTTAGGATTATCTTCGAAAAGATGCATTAAATGAGGCTTGTGGATGAAAAATAAGGACAATTAAAACATAAAGAAGCTTAATTATTAAATAAAACCCTAGAAAAGTGTGAAAGTGTGTTGCAACACTTTACAACACTCCAAATAAGACACCAATAATCTCATTTAGTTCACAAGGGCCCAAGACCTAAGGTGAATATGCTAGACATATTACAACACTAAATCAAGGCCAAGTTAGTGGGAGCTTTTTTCATCATTACACGTGTGTTGTGGTTAAAATTTAAAATTTGTGTTTTTTCCTTAATTGAAATTTGATAGAAATTTTTGGGCATTACACATCCCACCTCTTAGCCAATGCCATTAACATAGCATCATGGTACCTCATGGGGGACATGAGGGAAGCCCAAAAAAATCTTGTAGTCTGTAATATTTGTGTATCCTCCTTTGAAAGTGTCGAGGCTAAGTCTTGTAGGAAATATAATTGTTTGCCACTAAGATGCTGCCATGAACAAGGCAAAATCTAACAAAAAAGAAAAAATATGTCCTATAAGCATTATAAAATCTTAAATATATACATCAACAATCAAAAAAGTGTGATAAATTTGTTCTAGTACACTTTTCTAAAGGTATTAGACACTCTATTTCCCTTTTGGGACACTTTGTGAAGAAACAAACACTTTGCGAAGAAGTGGGTCACTTCTCGATAAAAGGGGACACTTTGCGACAAAAAGGGGAAACTTTGCAAAATAAAAGGGACGCTTTGCAAAATTTTCTTTTAGGGTCCTAAATCAATCTAGAAGTGTGTAAAAACATAAAAAAATTATGTAAGGACAAAGCTAAGGCAAAAAAAATCAACTCATGTGATACTGTAGCTCGTCGTAGGCTACCTCCTCTCACAAGACATCTAGTCTTGGGGACTCGTACTCTCGTCGGCTCAACATCTTCAGTCACTCTCCACCAAAGTCAAGCTACAAGAAGGTAAAAGACAAAATAATTAGAAATTACTTCGCTTTTTTCTCTTATATAGGTTAAAATTAGGGTTTTAGTATATTAGGGTTCAGAGTGCTTTTCATTCAAATTAGCATAACGGGGGTTAGCGAACTCCATTTTTGATTTTGTTTGTTGTGTTGGAATCATGATTCTACTCCTACTCTTATCATACACCTATCATTATATGGTATGGTGCTTGGAAATACCCTATGACACGACTTACCTTATTCGATGCAGTTAGACTACTACCTTGATTCCACGTCCATAAAGCAAGTGAAATCAAGAGGGCGCATACATCTACCCTCGAATTTTTTTTCTAGAAGTTAGATAAGAGGATTTTTGGATGACTAATGAATTTGTGTTGCAGGATGTGATTCCTAACATTGTGCTTTTGCAAATAACTATAGTGGAGGCTTCATTCTCCCATGTTGTGAATGAACTTATATGAGTATCCTTTTATGAATCAGAGCTTATTTTTTGATTCCTTTAACTTACATATGGACGTAGAGTGATATGGGCGCTAAAATATAGTATAGAAAATTATACTCTTGAAAATAGTGCAATTTCACACTTAATTTGGACCTATTTTAGCACCCTTGCATTAAATACCCCTTTAAGTCATCATTAATTGGCCCCTGAGACCCTTTATTTTGGATCTCGAGGCTTATTTCAACTAAAACCTTGATAAAATAATCAAAATCACTTAAATTTATAACAACCCACCCCAAAAATGTAGGGTGGGACTCATACGCCACCTTGGGCGTATGAGTCCCCTAGGTGGTACCCATACACCAGAGGTGGCATACGAGCCCCATTTGGGGCTTTTTTAGGGTTTGAGTGGGAAAACCAACTTTTTAATTCAAATTTTTAGTTGATATTGGCTTTTGAGATCTAAATAATGGTAAATTAGGTGTAAATTCCTCTATAAGCAAGCTTCTAAGTCATTATCTCATCTAAGAAAGCATTTTCTAAGAGCAATTTCAAGATCCAAGCATTCAAATTCTTCAATAATTCTTCCACAAGAGCATTCGAGTTTTAAGAGCAAGCAAAGTTGAAGTCTTGGAGTAGCATCAATGTGTTTTTGTAGGTCTTCAAGCTCACTTTCCTCCAAGGTCTAGCATTGTCAAGGGTTGATCATGGTTGTCAATGGTGAATCATGATGGATTCTAGGTTGGGGAGGTGCAACTAGCCATCAAGCCAAGCCTAATGACTTGTTTCCTCAGTGATTCAGTCCTTCATTATCACTCTAAATTCAACCTAAGGAAGGTACAAGCATTGTTAGGGCTCATTTGGGTGATTAGAGATCTCTTAAAGTGAGTCATTCATCTTCATGTTTCATTCATGCATCTCATTCTATCACATTAGAATTGTTGGAAACAAGCTACATTGAGAGGGGGGTGAATCAGTGTTGTGCAAAAATTAACTTTATTAACCTTTATCTTCAAAGCATTAACATTCAACCATAGTGCATAAACATGAAGCAAAAACACAACACCATAACACCAAGATTTTTACGTGGAAACCTTGTTAGGGGAAAGACCATGGTGGATGGCCAATCCACAATTATGATCTGAGCATACTCAAATGAAGATTACAATAAGGGGAACGCACTTGCATTCAGGTGCATTGTCTAGAGCTCACTGCTCAAAGGGAAGGCTTACTTCCTTACAAAGAAAATCAGATTGAAACCATCTGAGAGATTGAACTGAGATAAATAGCATCTACATATGCTTGATTACAATTTCGGTAAAGCACAATATTCAATCTAATATCCTACAGACTGATTTTGTACTTTTTCTCTATTATGTTCACACTCGCAACACAGATCCTTTATGCTCAAGTGAAACTACGCATTATCGCTCTTTTTCTTTGCTCTTATTCACAATTCGCATCACACACACTTCATACACTCTCCAAAATGATACAAATGATCTCATAAATATATCCGCAACTTAGAATTCAATTACAATATGTTGGCATCAATAGAACACAAAAAATAATTACAATTGTCGGCTCAAATCATGAATAATATGCAATGCGTATCCTCAACGATCAGCCACAACTTGGCTAGGACCCAAAAAAATATGCATGAACACAAAATTACTTGACTAATTACTTCCCATACATCTATGACATAATACTTTCATGAAGTCGGCTCTAGTACAGATAAAACAAAAAATTGGCCAACCAAATATTCAAACTCGCACAAGGATCAATACGAGCCACTGTGCTTCAATAATAACAAAGATAGTATACCAAAAATTATTTCCTGAGATGCGCGACACAAAATAATAACAAACAATCTTCATATGAATTGATGAACATTGAACTATTGGATGCTCTGTTCTTCCTTGAAAATATTCAATCTATTTGTCAGTATGATCGAATGATGATGTGCATATCTAATCATTGATTAGGGTTGCCATCAATGACAACACCAAATGATAGTAGTAGTGTATTTTTTCAACAATCTCCCCCTTTGGAATTGATGGCAACACTTAGTGAAAAATGATTAAGTGTCAGATTAGTACCAAGATAAACTGCACTGCCAACTCCAAAATTTCAAAAATACAATTCTCCCCTGAGATGATTATACATTTTTCACTCTACTAATCTCCCCCTTTGGCATCAATGGAAAAGGTAGGGATCCACATACCAAAAATGGATGAATCAAAATTGTTATCATCAAAATGCATACTTACATAAACTGAAAAATACTTGCAAACTATTTCTTCAGCTGGAGCAGATTTGCATCCTAGACCTTGTTGAGACCCTCCAAGATTGTTATGTGACCAAAAATCAGGTAGGATTGTGTCTCTATAGATTCCCAGTTGGTTGGATCACCAAATGCCAAGGTGTCTTCTCCTTCCTTTAGAGTTCTTGACAATATCTCAATTTTTGGACCAATTATGCTTCTGAGTTCACATGTTCTTGCAACAATTTTATCATTCTCATTCTTCAAGATTTTTATTTTTTCAAGCAAAGACATCACTTCACCTTCTATCTTTCCAACACCACCAGTTAGAGGATCAAATGCTTCAGAAATAGTGCTTAACTGTTTTTCCAGATCCTTAACCTTTTTCTTATTAGCTTCAGTAAGTTTTGAAAAAGACAAACATGATTTGTAAATCTTTCCACCTTCACACATAGCATTTTGATCATTTTTCACACATGTGGCTAAGAGAATTTTATCCTTACCAATCATCTCTTTCAACCCATTAAATATTTTGATATCAAATTCTTTCTACATTTTAACCATAGCTGATTTCTCAAGTGACTCAAAGTGAGTACTTATAGAGTTGATAAGCTTCTTTAATTCACTGGAGGAGGAACCAGTTGGATCTTTCACATGAGTGGGAATTATCTTTTCCAAGACTCCAGATGCAAGATTTATAAGTTCACTGTCCTCAATATGGGACTTCAACAGTTCTTCTCTGGCTTTTGCTTGGGCAAATGTTGCTACCTTCATTTTTTGGATCAGAGACAAATTGGATAGGTGAATGGGAACTTTAATCAGTTCTGGATCAATTTCTTCCTATTGTTCCACAAAAAGTTTCTTCACTGCCTCTGCAGTGTCTCTTGCTTCTAGTGGAATTTCCTTCTTCTTTGCTTGGTCATCTCCACTGAAGGGCTTATCTTTAGAAACTGTAGCTGCTTTAGCACCTCGATGCTTTATTTCTTTGACTCCTTCATCAGACTTTGTCCCTTCATCCTCTGAAAATGCCACATAAACTCTCTTGATTTTATATTTCTTTCTCTTTTCATCCTTACCGGATTTCCTCACAGGAATTGTTCTTGTTGTAGGAGTGGATGGGGGTGTAGAGATTCTTGTAGACCTAGTTTTAGCAAAGGGTGTTGTCGGACTAGCTGACGGATTTTTTGCTGTTTACTTAGCTGCTTCAGCTTCTTCCATTTACTTTTTGGCTTCTCTTATTTTTTCAACAAGTATGCCCATACTTTCTCCAAAGACTTCTACCTCTTTTATAACTCTTTTGGTTATCACATGTTTCTTGAGCTCATTGTGCACTTGTATATGCTTCTTTGCATAAGTACTAAACCTCTCTTCTGCCGGATCTCCAATACTGCATAGTATTCTCTCTAGTAGGTTCTACAACATCCATGCACCTCCTATACATATCCACATCCGGTGTTACTTACCAGTTAGGGGGTTAAATGATTTTCTTGACAACTCCCCCTAGTCCAAAGGCCTGAAACTAATTCCTGAAGGAATTACCAGAAGCAGATTTTGGTGCTAGCACATTTTATTCACTAGAGGGATTTTTCCTCACCCATTTCTTCTGCATCTACTGCTTGATCACATTTGTAGTGATTTTTCATTTTCCCTTAATATCCTTCTGCGTTTTTTTCTTTTGATTTACTAGACCTCTTCTATTCCAACAGTATGTTGCAATGTGACCAAATTTGTTGCAGTTGTAGCATACAAAATTTATTTGTCCAGAACAGTTGTTCCACTGATTCTCTCTTGATCTGCACTGGTTAGAAATATGGCCAAGTCTATTGCATGTATAGCATCTGATTTTTCTCTGAAATTTGTTCATCATATTTCTGCATTCATTTGATTTATAACCAAACTTATGATACTTAAAGCACTGACTTGAGAATGATAGAACATTTGATTTCATTCTACTTTTGCATTGAGTAGCCATGTGTCCAAATTTATTACAATTGAAACAATATCCATTAAATCTCTGAGCATTAGGTTGTCTTATCGGATACCTTCCAAGTTTGTTCATTTTCTTTCCTTGCTCGAATCATCCTTGTCCAGAATTCCTCTGTCTAGATCTTGAACTTTCTCCTTCCTCATATCTAAGACCTCTCTTGTCACCATAAATTATTTGACCTTTAATAATCTTATCAAGCTTGGTTGAGCTAACTTTGAACATTTCTTTGAATTCATTTGTTGTAGCAAGTTCATCTCTAAGATCATCAACCTACTTTTCAAGGACTTCCTCATTGGTTCTGGATTGTTCCAGTTCATCGTCCAAGTGGTTGGATACTTCAGATTTTTCTTTCAAGGACTGTGCACGATTCTCTTCATTCTTCTTTCTATCTTCAAGCTCCTTGGTCATCTTCATCATGATAGATTCCATCTCATGCTTTAGGACAACATTATCTTTGGTAATTTTTTCACATTCTTCTGTCTTTTCCTTCAGGGCTTGATTCAATTGCTCTTCTTCATTGCTCTTATTGTCATTTTATTGAATTTGATCATAGATTTTCTTTCTCTTCTCTATAGACTTATTGATTTTGTCTTTTAAAGATTCAATGAATTTCTCAGCATCCACGAGGTTTGCTTGCAATTTCTGAACTTCAACCTTTGACTGATCAAGATCATCTAGGGCCACCAACATCTATTGTTGAAGACTACTTGAATCCATTCCAAGATCTCCCCAAGTTGTCAGAATTCTTCAGGGGAACTAGCTCTGATACTAATTGTTGGAAATAAGATACACTGAGAGGGGGGTGAATCAGTGTTGTGCAAAAATTAACTTTATTACCCTTTATCTTCAAAGCATTAACATTCAACCATAGTGCATAAACATGAAGCAAAAACACAACACCATAACACAAAGATTTTTACGTGGAAACCCTGTTAGGGGAAAACCCATGGTGGATGGCCAATCCACAATTATGATATGAGTATACTCAAATGAAGATTACAATAAGGGGAATGCACTTGCATTCAGGAACACTACCTAGAGCTCACTGCTCAAAGGGAAGGCTCACTACCTTACAAAGAAAATCAGATTGAAACCATCTAAGAGTTTGAACTAAGAGAAATAACATCTACATATGCTTGATTACAGTTCCAGTTAAGCACAATATTCGATCTTCTATCCTACAGATTGATTCTGCAACTACGGTATTCAAATCTATCTTAGCATGATGCTTTCGCATTCATTCCCTTTATGTTGCCAATTCATTTTCTCTTTTTGATGGTCTAGGTTCCTCTTCAATTGGCTTATTTTCATCAATCGTATCCAATTTATTCTTCTGACAATGTTCCCTCATCCATTCTTTTTTCTTTGCTTTATTAGTTTCATATTCTTCCTGTGTTGGTTTATTCCTTGTTTGTTTCCTTGGCATGGTGAATAATTTACTTTTAGCATGATAACGAGACAAATATGAGTTCCAAAAAAATGAATCCATACAAATAAATTCCTTAAATAAATGTGGTCATGTGGCATGCCATGATTGCAATATAGGCTCAAAATGGAAGCATGAGCAAGGCATGTGAATTGTTTGACAATAATGTTTTTTTAGACATGTATGCAAAATGTGGTACCTTTGACAAGATAGTGAGCTCACTAGCTTGTCAATGCTCACATGAATTATTGGATCCAATGCCTTAAATGAATGTGGCCATGCGGCATGCCATGATTGCAAGATAGGCTGAAAATGGAAGCATGGACAAGGCATGTGAATTATTTCACATTAATGTTTTGGTAGTCATGTATGCAAAATGTGGTACCTTTAACAAGCTAGTGAGCTCACTACCTTG
Source organism: Sequoiadendron giganteum (assembly GCA_007115665.2). NCBI lineage: Eukaryota > Viridiplantae > Streptophyta > Pinopsida > Cupressales > Cupressaceae > Sequoiadendron > Sequoiadendron giganteum. Next base: position 520,965,430 of record CM021108.1, on the reverse strand, counting down.
TCAATAATCACATGAATTTTTGGATCCAATGCCTTAAAGAAATGTGGTCATGTGGCTGTTGAGAATTTTGTGTCTCAACTTCCAGTCTTGAGCCTCAATCATTATGGACTTGGCAAAAAATGTTTCTATTCAACCTTTACTGCTTTACCATGACGGCTATGACTGGCTCTGGCGGTACCACAATGACAGATTTGGCGGTTACCCGCCTTACCGTGCATGGTAAGGCCACCAATGACCTAGCTCAGCGGTTACCGCCATACCACTGGCGGTGGGTCCTCTCATGGTGGTATCTGCAATGAGACCGCCAGTGGTGGTCTTGGCAGTTACCGCCCCACCGCGAGTGGTGAGCTCGCTCACCGTGGTGGCCGTGGTAAGACCGCCAGGGGTCTAACTGGTGGTTACTGCCCTATCGCGGGGTGGCCTGGCGGCCTTCGTGGTAGTGCGGTAAGACCACCAGTGGTCTACTCAAAGGTTACTGCTATGCCGTGGTCAGGTCGAACGGTCACAACGATAGACGACGAGGTGAGCTCGGTTGAGCTCACCGCCATACTGCAAGGCAAAGCCAACAGGGCTGCGGTAGCACGGTGGGAAGGTGAGACAGGGCTCGGTGAAGTCATAGGTGAGCTCAGATGAGCTCACTGCTATATCGCAGGTCAACTTGGGTAGAGCAGCGGTAGCACAGGTATGGTCGGGGTGAGCTCGGATGAGCTCACCGCCATTCCGCGAACAAGTCGAACAAGCTCGACGGTGGAGTGGTAGAGTCTTGAAGAGCTCGGGGTCAGATTTGGCCGAGTTGGACTTGGTGATAGAAGTGGTAGACAAATGGGATGCAGACACATGGCTCAGTGTTAGGGCGATCATTGGCTAAAGGCCAAAGAAGTAACAACAATTATTGTAGGTTGATTTAGGCTAGCGGACAAGACCCAATTTGGGTAAAGAAGTTAATGCATGGGTGGCTTGATGCAAGGAGATTGACATGGGCAGATCGATTGCATGATTGGATGAAATATTCATGAACCTGAAGTCTACGATTGGTTGATGATATTGAATGCATGATGTGTGACTTGGTAAGTTGAGTACATTGTATAGGTCAACCAAGAACATGAAAGGTGGCAAGTAAGCAAGTTGTTTTCAAACTGTATGTTAAAAACTGAATAACATTGTAATAGTAAAAAAAATAACTAAGAGAGCTGCTGTGAGCTGATCAGTGAGTGAAGACTGAACATTGTATGTAATTGTTTATTACTTTAATACAATTGTCTTTGCTTGGTGTGGTGGGTTTTTTACTTGAAAATTTTTTCCCGTATATCGTGTGTTATCTGTGAAGCTATCTTTCTGTTATCTCTTTATATGTTGCATGTATTCATCTCAGTAGTTTTAGAAGCTGTTAGAAACTATTTTTTGCTCTTCTCCTCTGTTGCATTAGTGTTAAGGGAATGTATTCCGCACTGTTGGGTCATTAGATCCACCCCCATTTTCCCTTCAGTGGCATGCCATGATTACAAGATAGACTCAAATGGAAGCATGGACAAGGCATGTGAATTGTTTGACATTAATGTTTTGGTAGTCATGTATGCAAAATGTGGTACCATTGAAAAGCTAGTGAGCTCAATAGCTCGTCAATGTCATAGGGTTGACAAGGTAGGGGTTGTTTGAAAAAATGCCTCACAAAAATGTGGTCTCATAGTGATGTACATCACTGTGATACCACATTTCTATGAGGCATTTTTTCAAACAGTTTGTACATCACCGTGAGACCACATTCAGGTTGTTTGAAAAAATGCCTCATAGAAATGTGGTCTCATGGTGATGTACATCACTCTAAGACCACATTTTTATGAGGTATTTTTTCAAACAACCCCAACCTTGTCAATCCTACCTCATTGACAAGCTAGTGAGCTCACTAGCTTGTCAATGCTCACATGAATTTTTGGATCCAATTCCTTAAATAAATGTGGTCATGTGGCATGCCATGATTGCAAGATAGGCTCAAAATGGAAGCATGGACAAGGCATGTGAATTGTTTGACATTAATTTTTTGGTAGACATGTATGCAAAATGTGGTACCTTTGACAAGCTAGTGAGATCACTAGCTTGTCAATGCAGTAGGGTTGACAAGGTAGGAGTTGTTTGAAAAAAATCCTCATAGAAATATGGTCTCATGGTGATCACCATGAGACCACATTTCTATCACTGTGAGACCATATTTCTATGAGGCATTTTTTCAAACAACCCCTACCTTGTCAACCCTAGCACATTGACAAGCTAGTGAGCTCACTAACTTGTCAATGCTCACATGAATTCTTGGATCCAATGCCTTAAAGAAATGTGGTCATGTTGCATGCCATGATTTCAAAATAGGCTCAAAATGAAAGCATGGACAAGGCATTTGAATTGTTTTTGACATTAATGTTTTGTTAGACATGCATAAAAAATGTGGCACCTTTGACAAGCTAGTGAGCTCACTAGCTTGTCAATGCGGTAGGGTTGACAAGGTAGGGGTTGTTTGAAAAAATGCCTCATAGAAATGTGGTTTCTATCTCTATACCCTAAACCATCAACCCTATAGGTCCTCAACCCTATACCCTCAATTCTCAACCCTCTACCCTATACATTGGATCCTCAACCCTCATATATCTTTGTCCCTCCCTCCTCTTCTATCCTCTATATCCCACTTCTCCATCCATCTCTCCCTCCCTCCCTCCATCCCTCTCTACCCTAATCCCTCAAACCTATACCCTCAACCCTTAAACCCTTAAACACTCAACCCTAAACCCTAAACCCTAAACCCTCAACCCTCAACCCCCAACCCTTAAACCCTCTACCCTCTGCCCTCAACCCAATACCCTCTACCCTCTTCCCTTAACCCAATACCCTCTACCCTCAACCCTTAAACCCTTAAACCCAAGTAAACTCTCTACCCTAATCCTCAACCTCAACCCTCAACCCTAAAACCTAAACCCTCGACCCCTATACCCTCTACCCTCTATACATTGGACCCTCAACCCTAATCCTCAACCCTATACCCTCAACTCCTCTATGCCTTCTACCCTCAACCCTTAAACCCTCAACCCTCAACCCTTAAACCTAAACCCTATACCTCTACCCTTTACCCTCTACCCTATACATTAAACCCTCAACCCTCAATTCTCAACCCTTAATCCCTCAACCCTCAACCCTTAAACCCTAAACCCTCAACCCTAATCCTTCAACCATATACCCTCAAACCTATACCCTAAACCCTCTACCCTCAACCCTAAACCCTCATCCCTAAACCCTTAAACCTTCTACCCTCTACCCTCAACCCAATACCCTCTATCCTCAACCATATAGCCTCAACCCAATACCCTAAACCATCAACCCTATAGGTCCTCAACCATATGCTCTCAATTCTCAATTCTCTACCCTATACATTGGATCCTCAACCCCCATATATCTATGTCCATCCCTCCTCTTCACTCCTTATCTCTATCTCACTTCTCCCTCCATCTCTCCCTCCATCTATCCCTCCCTCTCAACCCTAATCCCTCAACCCTTAAACACTCAACCTCAACCCTCAACCCTCAACCCTCAATCCTTAAACCATCTACCCTCTACCATCAACCCAATACCCTAAACCCTCAACCCTAATCCCTCAACCCTATACCCTCAACCCTTAAACTCTCTACCCTAAACCCTGAACCCTTAATCCATGGAACCTAATCCATCAACCCTTAAACCCTACACTGTCAACCCTTAATCCCTCAACCCTCAATCCCTAAACCCTCAACTATCAACCCTTAATCCTAAACCCTCAACCCTTAAACCCTAATCTCTCAACCCTCAACCCGTAAACCCTAATCCCTCAACCTCAACCCTTAAACCCTAACCCTAAAACCCTAAAACCCTAAAACCCTCAACCCTCTACCCTCTACAATATACATTAAACCTTGAATGCTCAATTCTCGACCATCTACCCTATAAATTGGATCCTCAACCATATACCCTAAAACCTATATACTCAACCCTATAACTTGAACCATCAACCCTAAACCTCATCCCTCAACTCTTAAACCCCTAAACCCTCAACCTTCAACCCCTCAACCCTTAAACGCTTAAACCCTCAACCCTATACCCTATACATTATACCCTCTACCCTATACATTAGAACCTCAATCCTAATCCCTCAACCCTATACCCTCAACCCCTATCCCTCTCTCTCTATTTATACATCTCACCTCTCTCTCCCTCCCTCTCTCCTACCCTCTTTAATTGTCTCTATCTACCCCCCTCTTTCTATGTGCATCTCACTCCATCAATCCCTACCACTCTCTCGCACTCCCTCTCTCTCTCTATCTCCCTCCCATAGCCTCTCCATCACTCCATCTCTCCCACTCCCTCTCTCTCCCTATCTCTCAAGTCTCTCCCTCCCACCCCCTCTCTCTGAGGTCTCTCCCTCTAGCACCCTACCTATTTAACTCTCTCTCTCCCCACTCTCTCTATCTATCCCTCCCACCCCACCTAGATAAGTCCCTCTCACTCCACTCCCCTCTCTCACACTCCGTCTCTCTCAAGTCACTCCCTCCCACACACTCTCCCTCTCTCTCGGGTCACTCCCTCCCACACCCTCTCCCTCTCTCAAGTCTCTCACTCCCTCTCTCTTGCACTCCCTAGATCACTACCTATCTCTCAAGTCTCTCCTTCTCACCCCCCTCACACTCTCAAGTCTCTCCCACTCCCTCTCTCTTAGGTCTCTCCCTTCCCCCCCGTCTCTCTCTCTCTCTCTCTCTCTCTCCCACCCACCCTACCTAGAAAACTCTCTCTCTCTCTCTCTTAAAATTATCCCTCCCTCTAAATACATACATATAAGAAAACAAACATACATACATACTTACATACATACAATTATATATAGATATGTACATACAATATTACATACATACAAGCATACATGTACATATGTACATACAATATTACATACATACATATAGGCATACACACATACATGCATTGATACACACATACATGCATACATGCAGGCATACATACATACAAGCATGCATGCATGCATGCATACATGTCATACAAACATAAAAATATATATACATACATTCAATAGAGTAGAATTTAACACAAATCAAGACATAATTTGAGTGTGTTATAATGCGTTAATGTTATGTCTTGCAAAAATGTAAAAACCATGTCAAAACTAAGAAATAACACGAGTGTGTTATAACACGTTCATGTTATTTCTTATTTTGGGAATCCCCAAGCCTTGGTCTTGGTATTTTCCTTAGAATAACAACCCAAAGGCTTGGAGGGCCTTCCCAATGTCCAAAGACATGTTTTTGCAAATTCTACAATATTTCACATAATCGCATTTGTGCTCACCTCAGGTTTGCACGTGTTTCAATGTCGAACAAATTGAACACCTAGTTAATGTTAGGCTCTCTCTTAGCTATCTAATGATGTAATTGTTTTCACTTTTTGACAATGTTAAGCCTTTGATCTATAATTTCTTTTGTTTGTGTGTTTGTTTTTTGGAAAAAACCAGTGTTTGGTGTTTTTTCATTATAAATTAACTGTTCATTAAAATTTATAAATTAATCGTTCATTGAAATTCAAATAAATTATATTTTTAGAAACTAGACTCCATTCTACGCATATTAGAAAAATCAATTAGTTTCCAAAATTTATAGGGGTAGCACAACAATTTTTTTTTTTCAAGAAATCAAATATTCATTAAAAATTTATCAGAAAAATCGAACATAAACTGCACACTGTTAGCTCATTTCTCACCGAAGTGATTTTAAAAATACTAAAGAAATTTTAACCATGCTAGGGAGCCACAAAATTTTCTGTGTTATGTTTTTCTGAAAAAACATCACCAATTTCCGTGGTCCCCTCTTTTGAACCCCTTAATCTCAACCATTTTCAAAAAAATAGGAGTTTAGAAAGTAGACTCGGAGCACTATGATCTTTGTTTTTGTTGCATCTTAAAATCTTGAGTGTAACTATCCTCAATTTCACATCCAAGATTAGTATTTCCTTATTTTAGAAAAATAGTGGCCACTTAAGCCCCCTTTTTGGCCCCCCATCTTTTTGCACTTACCCAACTCACATAAATATACAACCACATCATTGTGGAGACTTGTGAGTGCATCATGTAGAACCTTTATAATATGAGACACTCACATTGCAAGGAGATATCTTAACCATATCACTTAGAGAATTACAACTACATCACAAAAAAATTTGCTACCACATTGCATTGAGATCAGTTACATGGTTGTATTGAACATCCTATATCACAATGCTACATCATATAAAGTATTATATGTTATCACTTTCTGTATGAGTGGAATTTTCTAACTCTTTTAGACCTCTCTTTGTATGATTTTGATAATTAATTAAATTAACTTGTAGTGTGTACCTATTTGAATTTTATCTTAAAAAGCTAGTCATTAAATATCTTTTACCATTTTGCAAGTTTTATGGAGCTATCTTACTAAGGAACATACAAGAAGAATTCGAGAATTATTTGTTACCTTACATGGATTGTATATCCTATAATGGGCATCTAAATATTTATTTTTCATGTTGATTGAGAATTTCCATATACTTTGAAATGTATGTGCAAGTTAGAATTGCATGCACATTAAAGTGGAGGAAAAACATACTGGTGAAATTTGCATACCCATACAATTTCCCATTTATTTTGTGTTCACCTTGATCGAATGCCTCAAATGAAATAATATATAAGCAAGAGGCATGTACTCTTTTGCTAGGTTTGGTTCATAGTCCTTGAATTCCTATATGCATTCATACTATTCCTATTTACAATTATCCCTATGCATTCATCATTTACTCACCAGGATTACATTGTCATTTGCAATTACTCTCATATGTCCATTCCATTCTTTGAAATGGTTGCTATATCCCTAAGGTTCCTTTTTAGTGGTGTAAAAATGATCTAGGTCAATCTTGTGGTATGTTACAAGAATAAACCCAAAATTCAAATAGTCAAATTTGCTTACCCATTTCTCTAGTCATTATGAGTTGACTTATTACATGTATGTGGTTAACATGTGTCATGTTATTTAAAGATAACCATTGTTTCATGAATCTAAATGTTGGGTTTGAGAATAAAAAGAACATCTAGAGCATACTTCAATTTTCTAATGGGAAAAAGAACCTCATCTACATATTGGTCACTTACATGTTAGTGAATTTTGTCTTTAAATCTTCACTCCATATCTTAAAGTTAATTTGTCTAAGGGTCTAAACTAGGATAACTTGACCCTAGAGATTTAACAAATTCTTAAAATATATTTCTAAATATCGTCCTTTTAAATTTACCAAACATGAAAGATCAAGGCAAACAAATTTAATAAATATACATTTGCAAGTTTATATCCATACATCTTAGTTAAAAGTAAAACCCATGACACTTAAGATTGAACCGCAATTTTATTTGCACTCATTTTGATTATGAGATAGTCATCATGTTAAAACCATCAATTTTTTGAAGATAGAAAATTTATCCTACACATTATTAATCATCAATTCTAAAGCTAAATTTACCCTTAAATTTAAATTATAAATTTAAAATAATTGCTTTAACTTAATTTAGATTTATTTATATAATCCAATTATTATTTTTAATATAAAATAAAAATATATTTTGATTTTAAACACAATAACATAACATAAATATACATAAAGATTAATTTTATTATTTTCTCTTAAATTAAACCTAAAAATTTAGAAAAATATTTAAGATTAAAATTTTAAGTTAATGCTTTTTTTAAATTTGTATATTAAAAAAAAAAACTAATTATTTATAAAAAATTTAAAATATCTTCAAAGTGGAAATGTAAAATTAATAGAAGAAAAACTTGTTATCAAAAACTCATACAAACAAAGAAAATTCTCATAGAAATAAATAAAAGTATAAGGTATATAGAATATTTTTTCAACATTTCCTTTGAACTTAAGGAAAGACAATTGTTCCATCTTCCTCACTAACATTTGGAGGATCATATTTACTAAACAATTTATATGAAGATATGATGGAAATAACAATAAGAAATAACACAGTTATAAATGTTATAATAATAGACACCAAAGCTCTATTGCAAAACTTTTCATAAGTATTGCAAAACTCGATCCATGTCACCTTTTCATCACCTTTCTTTGCCAAATATACCAATTCAGTTGCCACTGCTCCTGCTGCTAGTATAACATATGTTAAAATCTGCACTCATCCAACTCAATTTATTAATAAAATGTTATAATCTATGAACACGTAACTTCAGTTAATGATAAAAGCTTAAATTTGTATGATGTGATTTTGTTTCTGAATAAAATTATAAAATTTGTAAATATAAAACGAGACATTCCTAATTTTATGTAAACACATTTAATTAAATCTATAAAAAGAAATATTAAATAATCTATAAAAAAAAAGATAAATTACAATTATCTGTTCAACCCATAAATAAAAACATAAAATTCAAAAATATTTAAATTTATAAATATTTTTTCAACCCAATAAATCAAATATATGAACACCCAACTTAGCATTTCAATAAAATGCAAAATCTGTGAACACTCTACTGATAAAACTCAAAATCTGCATCTATGAAAATACAAACCTACAACCATCCAACTCCATTAATAAAAGCATACCCATAACTCCATTAACTAGCATAAAAGCTGAAACTTCAATCTTAAACCATCAATAAAAACAAAACAAACAAGAGCTACGATGTAGCTACAGTCTCTGCAAAATGCAAAGAGTATGGTATGCAGTAAGGGGAATTTTGAATCAGAATCTGTTTATATCTTTTTGACGATAGTTTTAACATGGTCTAGTGAAATGTATTTCAGTGCACACAAAAATGTCTTCAATGCTTATCATCAATGTATTTAGCATATTTGAATTTGAGGAATACATACTAGTGTTTCATTCTAATGAAATATATTTCAATGCACAAAATTAAAGCATCAATGTACGTGTTTTGATCATGAACAAGTATAAATGATGAAAATGTGGAGTACAATAGGAAAACAGATTTTATAATGTAAACGAACAGAAGCCTTAACAACATCCTACTCAGTTGATTATTGCATTTTTCGATATCACCAGTGGTGGGCTATGAGATTGTTGTCACAATCACCTACCAAAAAGCAGACATAAGATACATGAGTTTGGGACACACCAAGTTGATATTCCAAATCTCAGACAAGCTACAAGAGTACTGCATCCAAGATTGATATTTTGAATAACTGTAACTCTTTCATGTATCTGTAATGTGGTGTCAGATAAGGGCAACAATGTTACAAATTTCAGCCAACATATTAAAACTAAAACACCATAACTAAAACAAGGAATGGAGAATAAATGCTTTTACTGCACTCTGTAAATGTCCTCACCAAGTATCTTCACTAGCAGACAACCAATCGACTCAATGCTCTTTTGGCCTAACTTGGTATAAAACAATCACTTAAATGTAAAATTCTAGAGACTATATTTTCAACCTGGGTTTGTGACTGTTATTGAAACGGAGCCCAAAATGTATAGCAGAAGCATATAATCGACTTCAAAAACTAGCAGGCTATGTACCAACAAAACTGAAAACATAACAGGCCAAACAGAAAAGCTGAATTACAGCTTAAAGCTTTCATGGACCATTTGAAGAGCAAAATCCATGTGTCCAAGAAGTTGTTGGTATGTGGCAATTCTTCATGTATCTTTGTTGGGGTTTGGGGCTGGGCTGGGTTCTGAGAGGGGGTTTGGGAGCCCCTGAGAAATTTTTTTCTTCTATTTTCTCACTTGTCACCGACAAGAAAAAAAAACCGACTTTGTAGAACTTTAATGCTGGAAGCTTCTAAAGGCTTGTAATAAGCGGTTGGGATGAGAGTTGCTGCAAGGGCATTATTCGTGAGATTGTAATATGTTTTACACTGGATAATAAAATCATTGGATGACTGTGGTTTTGGGATGTAATTCATATTGGGTGAACCGCGTTAAATTCTTGGTGTTGTCTTGTAGCTGATATAATTTTTCTGTGTTTTATTCTCTATGCTAACTTGTTAGATATCTGTCTTCTAACCCTAAGAAAAGCTTCCTTGAAAAATTAATCCTTGCCATAAGAATACTTTAAAAAAACCTAAAAAAGGAGTTTGACTAACTATGTATTGATATAATGGTTAACACTATTTATTCATAATATATTTTAGTGCATGTATTTTGTACAGATAAACCCAAAATATAGCAAGTCAAGGGTCCCAAAAAAATAAAATCAAAGAACTTCTGTACCACTATCCTGTAAGCTTACAAGTTTGGCAATTTCCAATTTTGAAGTTGGTGAATCCAGTGACTCAGTTGTAGACTTTATGCACGTATTTCCTTCTAATATTGAAATCTAACTACAGCGGTGAGAGAACACAAATTTGGGCTTGTTTGCAGATGGATTTTAATGCAGGCTCACTAACTAAATATTGTCATGATAACATTCAGTTTTAAAAATCTTGGGCTTTTCATAGTCTATGTGCTTCCATTCTTTTTATTTAAAACATTTCAATGTGTTAAATCACTTGAGGAAAGGAAAAGGATCTGGTATTTGAGTATGTTTTAATAGTTGTGATAGCATTTGTTTATATAATGTCCAATATTTTTAACAATATTGGATTAATAGTTGTGACTTTAAAGTTGTTAGTGTTGATGATGACTATCCATAATTAAATGAAATGTATTCCTTAGATCTAAAAAGCAACAAATCATGTAAAGCAACATCAGCGCCTAATAAAACATGATGTAGATGCACAAGTATTGGTCTCGCTTTTTTTTGGGCCTTTTTGGACACCTTGACAAAAAGCATGCTGATGTGGCATCATATTTGATGATGTGGCCATGAAACCTTAGTTATAAGCACGGGACTTGTCAAGTAAGCTGCTGTAAAAAATTGGGAGTGATTTGAAATTTCCATGTTAGATTTTGATAAGCACGAAGTTAGGATGCTCAACTATTGAATCCTCTCCCCTAAATGTGGAACTAATTGAAATTTGATCAATTGATTGCTTTTTTCAATGAACCTATTACTTTAATGTTGTGCCTTGGAGGTGTCATTGTTTTTTACTGGGCTCATCTGTGAATGCTTCTATACAATACAAGGAGATTTATATGCACATGATGATTTTGAATTGTAGAATTACACGAGAACTTGACTTTAGAGTTTCAAGCTTCCTGATCTGTGCAGGATCAGCAGACTGACTCCAGCATGTTGCCTCGTTGCATTATCCTTTTTATAAATGGCATTAAATTCCAAGCAATAGGCTTCATGGGAGAGCTTAGGTTAGTCACCCAGCCTGGATGTCTGGTGCTGTTGGTCAGCACAATTTAAGTTGTTTTCATCGATTTTCATGATATGAACATCTTTTTCAGTGCGACATTTAATCTTACTGGGGACCATTTCCATTTTGTTTAATACAAGTCCACGCTACACGTTCACACCTAAGGACAACGTTGAATTATTCTTTTCTCAATTGGAAAGTTTGATTTAACTTCAAGGTTCAAAAATATGAGCAATTTGATGGACTGTTGTGTCTATGGTAGAAATTGAATGTCACTAAAGGCGTTTATGCAGGTAAATGGTGAGATCCAGAGCTATGCTCTGCAGAGAGTCTTGACATTTCAATCCATGATGAATAACAGGTGGGGAATTATCCTGCAGACAAGCAAGGACAGACTTTAGATTTATGAACATATGATAAGATAGCTTATGGGCGTTGCTAAGTATGCTCGATGCTAGGTATACTTGATGCTATTATAAGTGAAGTTTTGGCACTTGGAAATGCACCAGTCGATAATAACATAGAAACATAAAGTTAGAACTTTTTGTGCTATCCAGAAGTTACATGCTTTTCATTATGTATGCATGAATGGGCAAAAGCAGAACTCCATTACTCTCTAAAGAATTGAAAACACAAAAAATTGAGAGAGCACAAGTCTACAACACAGGCTTTATACCACAAAAATATGGAAAGGATAAAAATAGTAACCATCCTCATGGAAGAGTTCTGTGTACCATACTTTGTGTGTGAAAAATCTCTAAAATCATGACTTCCAAGTAAATACTGAAACAGGGGAATACAATCAGGTAAGAGATGTGGCCATTGTATTTCTATCTAATGCAAGTTTTAAATACTTTATGTTCTGTGCTCCATGCATGATTCCATCAGGCAACATACCTGTGGACTAAGCAGCAAGCCACCATGTCATCCAGGCAACTGATGCTGTACAGATATGTAAAGTGGCTTTTTATTTTCAACACCACAAAATTAGTGCTATTCAGCTTTCTGTAGCACCTCAACTTATAACGGCTCAATAGGTAGTTTAAAAAGTTGTAACTGACACTGATCAAAAGATGATTCATATTCTCTATATTATGCCTGTCATGCAATTGCATAGGACAATGGAAATAGGAAATCAAGCTGTAGAGATCAGTTCTTAACATTGCTTGGATATGCGATTCAATGTATGCAGCCTACTCCATATAGAGAATCCTTCATATCCCCTGAGGAACACAGCTGTTTATGAGGCAATGCTTATTGAGAGTATGCTTGTTATGTAGTCTGCTCCTGCATATGGCAGAGTTTTCTTTTCGAGAGTATGCTTGATCATATTTATCTGTACATTTGGTTATCTGGTTTACTGTGTTTGATGCTTATTTTTTTGCATCGTTATCTGATCAAACTTCAAATTTGAATTTTAAAAATTGTTGAAACATTCAAGGATCTTTGAAAGGCTGCAGAATCATCTAGTAATGCATAAATGCACATAATTATGTTTTGACCTTTCATTTACTTGGTTAAAAGTTAAAACAAGAGATCGATGACATAAATAAGGCAATTATCACGGAAATTTACCTGGACTGCAAAAAGGACATTAAAATCCTCGTTTAGTTCAAAGAATGCGTTCCTTGTCAAGTCTTCAAACGATAGCTAAAATCCACCATATTTTGGCATTCATTGTATGTAATATCCCCGGTTAGGGATATTGCAAATATCTGATTGATTTAACTCCATGGGAAACCAATGCTTAAAGCTTATTTCAAATCAGATCTACTGCAACAGATAATATACTCAACAGCATATGCAGAAATGTATGATAAACCCTTGCAAAATGAGCAGCAATTTGCAATCACAGTTTAATCCTCTTATTGCGGCAAGAATTACACTTACAGATAATTCAGTTAACCAGAACTTTGAAAAACAACTGCAGCAATATAATTATCAGAAATATAGAAAATCTATAGCAAACAGAATTACAATTCCTAGGCGCCAAAATCTAGTCATTCAAATACTGCAATTCCAACCCCGCAACATTCAGCTTTCAAGCAGCCTGCCGTTGAATGCACATAGCAAAAACACCTTGTGCCAAATGCATCCCAGTCACAGGAAAATTCAGAGCAGCCATGAATTAGCGGAAGATATACGCTGGATGCCCTAGCAGACAACAAAACATGCAAATGCAACTGCCCTAGACATGTTAAATTCTTTCCCCTTAGACAATCATTAATTTGCATGCAACAAAACAATACCAAAATAGAATAATTATCGTATATTGAGATTTTATGGTTTTAAAAATTTGGGTTTCTACTTTTTCCTGATTTATGTGGCAATTCTTGATTATATTTTCCATAACCTTAACCCAATTTTTCACAATTAATTGAAAAAATCATTATCTTTTGGCTTGCTAATTTATTTCCAAGATATATTTTTGCTACTATATCATGATCAACAACAATAATATTCCAATAATGAGTACCGTAGGAATGATTCTCTAACACTTTATCAAGATTTGCATGTACATTCTTCTATGTTTGAATGGATTGATGATCCTGGTGCTATGATCATATTGTAAAGGATAGCTCTCTATTTTCTTCTTTTGGTATAACTGAAGGTGAAAAAACAATTGTTGCAAATAAATTATCTTTATTAACTATACCACAAGAGTTGATGTTGAGAGTGGATTCATCAATGATGTTTATTATGCTTCAACCTTACCATAAATTTGTTATCAAATAATCCAATCACTCAAATAAAAAAAAAAGGTTTTCTCTCAGCTTACATTTTCTTTTGGGAATTTGATCTAGTGTTTGAAATTATGGGAAGCTATGATGAAGAGAAGATTAGAGGTAGCTGAAATGGAAGAGAAAATAAGGGCTAAGGCGTATAAGGAAATTGGATCCTTTCTGACTCCGGGTGATCTAGAAACCTTGAAGAAACCCCAGAAAAAGTCTATTAGTTCGTGCATTGGAAATTGAGCAAAGCAATATCTCAAAATAATTGCCAAACAAAAGAACTGCTCTGCAATATCTCAAAAAAATTGTCAAACAAAAGCTAAGTTTCTTCTTACCTGATCCGAAATGAAAACCGTCCATGCCCTTAACAAGTTATAGTTGCATGACCAGCAAATTCCAGAGCTGAATGCAGATATAAGAGAAAGCACACCACATATCCCATTTGCATAAGCCAAATACCTTCAAAAATGTAACACGAATAATCTGTCAATGAGAATAAGATCAATGCAAAAGCAAGCTCTGTTATTAAGAGCAATAGACAATACTGCATAAAGATCCTCCATAGAATGAAAGGTATGTATAAACAATGTTGCATGCAAAACTATATAAACCATACAAACCAAAACATATCCAGTTTACCTAAATCCACCAACATTGCTGTAGTCCAGGGTTCCATATTGATTGCTCTGATGAATCTTAAGGGTCACAACTAAGGAAGAAACACAAAGAGCAACAGGCACCAGCCTTAACAATGTTTCAAATTGTCTCTTCTCATACACCATTGGAGATACTGATTTTTTTTTATCCATCTCAACCCTCCCACTAACAGTACTTCTTTCTTCTTCTTCTGATATATGAAGCAATAGAAGCTGGTTAGTGATTTATTACACATTAATCTGCCCTGCAGGGTGGGTTATAGAAAAAGAAAACAATTTCCAAATTAAGGATAAGATTGCAGACAAGACTAATGCATGCATCAGGCAGAATCCTTAAAAAGGGCATTAATGATTGATAATTTCAAGTTCGCTGCTGGAGACAGAATGACTGCCAACTGCCAAAGAACCGAACTCCAAGTTCTCGTGAAAAAAAACAGGACGACATGAGATAACTGCCACTCTTTACTGGTTGTTTCCATTTTCGCACCTCACTCACAAGGGCTCAGTGATAGTATGAATCATAATCCAATGCATGCACCTCACTTACATTCACTAGTCGATAAGTAGATGCTGCATTACTATATTTATAGCTTACATGCAATAATCAATATTGATACACAGTTAACATTTCTTTCATTTAAAGCCATTGAATTTTAGAATTCTTTTAGCTGATGCTTGCAAATATCGCTTCTTTTTTGTGAAGATTTTTTTTTACTGCTGCGGGTAAAGTCACGGATTAAGATTTAACCATATGATTTCCTTTGAACTTTGAAAGAAAAATATTTTCTATTACAAATTAATTTAGATTAATTAATGACAATTAGAAATTGATAATTATAATAAATGAATATGTTAAAATTAATAAAAGGGATACCGAATTTAATTCTTAATTTTTTTATATTACATAGAGTTTAATTATTTAAATATAGAAAATATAGAATTTTATTAATTTTGTAGTTTAAGAATTGTGATAGATTTTAAATTTTGTGTAGATTAAATTTGTATTGTATGAATCAAATTTAAGTGTTATAGAATTTTTCAATCTGATTTATCCTTATCTCTATTATTTGTTGAAGTATGAGGATTAACACTATTTAAAAAGTGCTTTAAGAAGATTGCAAGTGTTCACATTCTTCTTGATCAACCCTCTATATTCTTGGATAAGAAATCAAATTAAAAAGATTCAAATATGCACTGTCATGAATGATTTTGATATAAGTATTGGTTCCCTTTAAAACTCCATATCAAAATATTCTTATAAATGAGTACTTCTTCAAGTGTAAATGGTCTAGAATTCACGATGATTAAATGATCAAAGTATATCATTAAATACTAATAAATAATAAATAATTGCATAAACATGTGTCAAGTTAGCTCCCAACTACTAGTAAAAAAAGGTGGGGTTGAATATTTAAATTTAAAAGAAAATTAAATAAATATATATTCATTAAATATCAATAAATAATAAATAGTTGCATAAACATGTTTCAAATTAGCTCCCAACTACTAGTTAAAAAAAGGTGGATGTTAAATATTCAAATTTTAAAAATATATATATATATATATATTATTTTTTAAAAAAGATTATGATTACATTGTGTTAGATTGATCCAACGTCATTGGATTGACCCAAAATCAAGAATGAGAGATCTTAGAATAAGAATGGATGCATGGAAGTATGGACCATTAAACAAGGCAAAAAATGTGGGGAAGTGGGAAAATAGTAGGAAAGATCAAATACATAGAAATGTGTGAAGGTGAGCATAAATGAAGATGAATAAACATAAAGAAGAATCAAACTTAGCATAGAGAATGCCACATGTCCTTATATAATCATATCAAAATATTCCAAAACATTGCGTCAAAGGTGTCAATAATAATGGAAATGCTTCTATTACTCCTAAACATAGGAACTAGGTGTTTATACAATTGTTTTTCTCAATCATATTGACAATGTTGAGACATATCATACCATTGTTATGGATGATACAATTAAAAAAATAATACAAACGATTGTCATGTTGAATGTAATGATGCATCACATCTACATGTTGTTATGGGACTAATTAAGAGTAAGATATGATCTTGCTTGTCTCTTCATAGTCAACTTATTCCTTTTTACAATGAGGAGATACCATAAATATTCATTATGGTCAATTTACATTATTGTAGAAATAAATTATACATTCGGTGCCAATATATTTCTAGTCTTGTAGATCCCATCAATCAAAACAACATATGCATGAAATTGTTTTCAATTATAAATCATATGGAACCAACATCTATATCACATTAAATAGTGTCACTACAAATTATTAATGAGATATTGATATGTATGTTGGCTTGTTTCATGCTAGTGTTAATAGTTGGACCTAAGGAAGTACTTGCACTAAATCTTGTTATATACCTTTTTCTAATAAAATTTCTATACCATTTGGTAGACCTTTGTTTAAATTCTCGATAGCTATACTTTAAGTATTTTCAAACATTTTATCTCATATTTATATCCACCAATTCAAGAGGAGAATAGGTGGATGGAAGGTGAGTGGTACCTAATAAAATAATTTTTTGACACCAATTGCTATATATTTGTGTACCTTCTGAAGCATAGTAGGGTATGTGCAAGATCACGATGGGCCAAAAAGTGGCTATATGGTGGGTATGTGGCTGACAACTTTTTTTTTTACCCAAAATTAATGAAACGAAAAGGGTTTTCAAAGGAGATTCTCAGCTTTCCACCAATATAAATTATGCTTTACTTTGAATTTAATAAATTATTATTATTCATTTTCTATTTGAATTACGACTAAAGTCCTGATTGATAGGCTGGTTGAAAAACATCTATAACTTTCAAACAATATCACATTTTTTGAATCCAAAACATGCATCACATTCTATGCTTCGCATACTATAAGATTAAAAAAAATTGAATTTCATGAAGTTTTGACGAAGTTAAGGTGGTTAGACATACGAGTTTTTATATTTTTTTAAAGTTGTAATAAAAAATTCATAATTAATCATTTACTTGGAAAAAATTACAAAAAAATATGCATCACATCGGGACATGATTCCTCTACTTATATCTAAAATCTTATAATTTTATTGTGGTTAGGGTGGTCAGACAGATGCCTACTTCTTATTTTTTCCCTGAAATTTAAGTGCCACTACATTGAAATTTCAATTTTTCACCAAATAGATTTTAAAAAATAAAAAATAAACCTAGTAGTTTAGAAACTACATTTAATTTGCTACAAATTCTATTCTTACATATTTTTGAAATAATATAGATAACTTATTCAAATTTTTATGTCAAGTTGTCTAACTTTGATTTTTCTGAATTTTTCACCACTTAAGGGCCTGTTTTTTCCATGATGATTCTGCACATACCTAGTAGTGAAATTATACACAAAATGTCATTCTTTCCTCTATAAATTAGGTGTTAATTTATTCCATCTATTTTGTACGTGCTTGTAGCACTGTTGTCCAATACCCATAGCTAACATCTACGTTCTTTCATATTCTACCTTTCTAAGTTTCATAATTTTCTTACCCAAACCCTTATGTTTAATATGTTTCATCCATTCATCAATAGTTGCATCTAGGTCCTTAGCCTATTTTCTTATTGGAAGTGCAATGAATTTTTGTCTAGATCCTCATGCTCTTCCATGATCTCACCCCTAAATTGCTCATTTCTATAATAGGGGAAAGTGCTATGATTTGAAGATCTCCCACAAAAATTAGAGGGTTCCATTATGTCTCATCAGGTATTACATAATTGTGTAAATCAAAATCACACAATTGATCCTATTCTTTAAGTGTGGAAGCAACAAAAATTTCAAGAAACTTAGAAGTTCTACTCATACCAACATAATGTTTTCTAATTAATCTACTAAACTGAAAGAACATAAACCTTTCTTGTATAAATAAGGCATATGTTCTCGGCGGAGGTCTACATTTGAAAATTTGTGCAACCTTATCTACTATTTCCTCCAAATAAACTGTTGGTATGTTTAATTCCATATCTCTCTTTTCCAGTTCCTTTACATATTCTTCCTTTTCTTTCTTCCATTTCTCTTTTTCATGTGCAAATTCATTAGTCACTTTCCATAATTAGTGGCCGAGGGACAAGGTTGTGTGATAGTTAGGAGTTTTTATAGGATGGGTTTTCTCATCTGACATTGCTAGTTCCCTATCCCTTGTCTTGGTGATAGTCAACTGTGCCAAAAAATCTAGCTTAGTACCATGACCATACAACTCTAGTTTCTCCTTCATCTTCTGCAATTTTGTTTCTCTCCTTGTCCTTTTGTTCATAATTTTGCACTAACTCCTCAAAGTGTTTAATCCTATCCAATGCCTCTTGGAATTATTTTCTTGCATCCCTTTCTTCTATGTAAAGTTACTCTATATCTACAAACTACTCATTACCCTCTTCATAGTCTCCACGAATGGGGCTATCTAGGGTTTATATCTGTAATTTCTTAACAGTAAATATATCTTCTAATTCAGAATCAAAAGTTGTTAGTAATATATTTTCATTTTTGCTAGCATATTCACATTACTAGGGGAATTTCTCTTTACCTCAGAGTTTGTTTCTACAACCAAGACATATTCCTATTGTTGTTCCTTGATCTTTTATTCTTCCTCTAGTTCTTCTATATTATCCTTCATGGCACCTTGTCTCCTCAATCTACTAGAGTGTCTAGGTGTGAGTATTTCTTTCTCAAATTTTTCCTTTTCCTTCTTAACACTCTTCTTCTTCTTCAGAACATCTTATTCATTCTTTTGAATATCCCTCTTTTTATTTGGAGTATCCTTTCGTTCTTCTGGTTTAGAGGGTATAGAGGAGGCAAATGCACCGCCTCTCTGACTCTTAGATTTATGTGATCTCGAAGAAGATGGTATTTCCTCAATTATAGGTGGCCTAGATTCTGGTCCTTTACGTTCCTCATGCTCACCTTGGCTACAGGCAGGTGAAGCCACAGGTGAGACGTGGGGGTTTTCCTCTACAGGTTCATTTTGGGGTTTTGTGTCCTCAAGTACTATGGGTGCATCCAACAAACTGTTAATGTCTGTACATTCCTTAAAGTCCTCCCACTTCACTTGTGGGTATTGAATCCTTAAACTCCTCTTTATCAATAAGGTAATTAAACAATGATGAGATATAGAAGCATCACTTTGTTTTATTTTGTATTTTGAGGCCATCCATTTCAATAAATTGTATAATTTTTTTGGTACATTCACTAACCTATTATGCTTGAGGTGACTGAGTAATTTGAAATGAACTGTATACAAAAGGTTCTGCCTACCATCACAGGTGATGTATCTGACAATATAAGAGGCAAAATTTTCCCATAACCAAGGGAGGGAAATTATCTTCGTACCTTGTGATGAGGAGTCTAATTCATCTCCTTGTATACAAAATTCTTCACTGGTTGAAGCTACGTTGAATTGTGCTGGAAATTTTGCCCTTGTTCTTGGTAACTCAGTGACTTGTGCAATAGCAGTCTCAGATGCGTCTACTAAAATTCATTTTACCATAGCTTCATCATATTCAAGAGTAGATGTAAACCTTCTTTTCATATCATCACTAAATTCTGTTAACTTCAAGAAGTAGTCAAGCCAGCCAACCCTGGTAAAAATGGGTAAAACCATTGCATCCTCCATAATTTGTTGGTGAGCTATTGGCTCCCTTCTTATGACATCACCTCCCATTCTAGCTTACTTCTTTGCTCAATGCACTTAATCTATCTTTGAAATTTAACTCAATCTTCTCTACCACCTTCAAAACCCTTTGCTTTCCTTCTATTTCCTCATATATCTTTGTTGGCATACCATACTTGCAAATTTCCCTTCTTAGTACCAACTCAATTCGAGCTCATGAACAGGTTCTAAGTTTGAATCTTGACTTTGGTTTAGACTTAAGCTCAAGTTCTCAAAGTGTAAAATTTATCAATTAGAGATGGCAGCAAAAATGAGATATAATTTAGAGGGTTTTGCATGCCATTTTTATCCATTGATTTTAATTTAGGTGGAAAATTTGAAAAAGATTGATGAAAAGACTGACTAGGTTGTATCCTCCCCCCAACTTAATTGGAGAAGTGACCTCACTTCACATTTTGATCTTGGAAGGTGGTTAAAATATAAAATGATGGAAACTAATGATATAAATAGTTCTCATGCATGGAATAATACAAAATATATAATGAAAGTTTAAAGAAGACTATATTAATCATGATAGTGTACCTGAAGTACCAACCAGTTGGGATTACTATGAACCACACATATAAATTGAAAAGATTGTCTTTGCTTTTTGATTTGATTTGATGAAAATCAATTGCAAGGTAATGAATAGTCATGGGTGGTGAGTGTTATTCCTTGTATAACAACCCCACTTTTTTTGGGTCAATATGGGTTCCCCTTTTTTGTTGTTTTTGTCTTTGGTGTTCTTGTTTAGGCTTTAGGAGAACTTTGTCTTTTTCTCCTAAGTCCTTGTGTTTTCTTTGTTTTTCGATTTCTGGTTTTAAACTGTCATCGAAACTTGTTAGTTTCCAAAGTTCAAGTTCTTGTTTATATTATGATCCCAATCCCCTTGTTTTTCCTTACGTTTTCTTTGTTTTATTAGATTCGGGTTTCGGATCAGAACTGTCACCTTACACCCTTAAAAAGTGTAAGTTCCTATTTCCATTCTGATCCCAATTTTTTCTCTTCATCCTTGTGTATTTTCACTTATTTCAAAATCAAACATCAGACCGGAATTGGAACCAAGAAATTTCCCAAAGTTCTTGTTCCATGTTCCATCCCAATCATGATTTTTGACTCTCTTTTTCTTTTTCAGAATGGGACATTGGACCAGAATTGGAACCAAGAATTTTTCCAAAGTTCCTATTTTATGTTTCATCCCGATCTCGATTCCTACATTTGTTTTTCAGGATTCAAATTTCAGACCTTCTCTAGAACTTTGCACTCATTGAAAATTCAGTGTCGTGTCATGTCCCAATCCTGACTTCTGCTTTCCTTCATTCTTGTAATGGTGTATTTTTTACCTCTGCCTTGATCCCAAGGCCCGACCAACCCACATTTATGGACATCTATTCGCACGTGTGAATTTCGTTCATTTTGGCTTGTATAGTTTGACAAAACGAACCAAAGCGGCACTAAGAGTTAGGGTTTGAGGTAGTATTTGGATCTCTCGCCTTGTTTCCAGATTTTCGGTTGCATTTGGAGGTAGGTGTCTTTTATTGTCTTTTCTTGTTTTTTTTGGTTTTCCTGTGTTTGTTATGTCTGTTGTCTCATGTTTCTGGTCTTGCTTGTTTCTTGCTTATTCTTTTTTATTTGTTTTCTATTTTGGTGTATTTTTCTTCGAACCCTTTGGTTCATTTTCTTTTCTTGGTTTTAGGTTTTTCTCGGTTTTCTATTTTCATGTGTTTTGTTCCTGTTTTGTGCATGGGATTTTCTATTTCTTCGTGCCCTAGTTTACTTATGGTTTTCTATACTATTTGGTCAGGTTTGCATTAAATTTGATGAATTTTGAGATTTGGACCATTACAAATTATAATCCGATCCTAAGGGCACATTTAGAGAGTTTGTTATATTAATTTGAATGCCTTCGTGTATTGGTGATTGCCTTAATCCCGATTCTTGCAAATCCATCAGAATCAAGATTTGAAACCACACCGTTTGATTAAATCATCATTTGGAATTGATTTTGAATCATTCCCTGATCTCGACTTTCGATGTTTCATCGGGATCAGAGTTTCGGGTTGTGACTCTAAAAGTTTCAATGGTTTTGACCATGTATCAACTAGTGTCTCGATTTTGATCCCCGTATATCCATCGAGATCAAATTTTGGACAAGCACCAAACCCTTGACATGTCTTTAGGTTCCATCATTTAGTGCCAACCTAATTATGACTTCTGACATAACATCAAGATCGAAACTCAGAAGTTGACTTACCCCCAATAGACATACCAAAGGTCAGGTTCCTAGCAAAATCTCAATTTTGAATCTTGATATCTTATAGGGATCAAAACTCGGGACATTACCAAAAATCATTCATTCTTATGAGGTCAGTCTCATATTATTTCTCGATTCCAATGTCTGATGATTCATCGGGATTAGAACTCCAAGTGACCCCTCAACTAACCCCATTTGTAGAGCATTTGTACCTAGTTCCATCTTGATTCCAATTTCTTAATACATTGTGGGATCGAATCATGGAATAGAACAAAGTTGAAACCTTCTCTTCACTATAGGTATAGGTGCTAAGTAACAAACAGATCCTGATGTTCGATAATGTTGAAAAGGTGTTGTATTAGGGTCAAGTTCAAAGTTTTTCTAGATCCCGACCTCCAACATAGTTTAGTATTATGCTTAGAATGGCCAAACCCAAAACCCAAAAATACTGAGTTATCTTATAAAATGATAATCTTTCTTGAATGAATGGGGATTTAATGTGAATTCTTATGCTAATTTGCTCCTCACATTTCTCCTCTTTGTCTGATAATGGTCAGTATTGCAGGTATTAAACAAATGGTTGATTCAGAGGAGGAAGTTCCCACTGAAGAAACATCAAAGGGGGAAAAAGCTAAAAAGCTAAAACTAGAAAAAGTACCTGTTACGATGAAGTACAAGTTCCAGGGGACACTAGTACTATCCAAGTTTGGATCTGATGTCATGAAGGTCACTGACACACTTGTAGGACATATTGACCTGAAGAAGTTTTATGATGATACATTTTCAGAGAATGCTACCCCAAGGGCTAAGAGGATTGCTAATTCTGAGTTGGCTCATGTTGCTACATTTCCCATTGTTGTACAATGTCCAAAATTTATACTAACTGCTGGATAGACCTATAATCCAACTCAGAGGTAGTACATTGATGCACAAGAAAATGTGATTATTGATATAACTCCTGGGATGATTAGATTGGTGTTTGATCCTCCTCATCCCAACCCCAGGATTATGTCTAAGGATGATGCACTAAAATGGTGGAAAGTAGATGAAGAAGCAAACAAAAGATTTATTAACAAAAAGTGGCTCAAAGTAGACAAGAAAATAGTAAAGAAGATGCCCCCTAAACCTAAGAGGTATGATTTCTTTGAAGATATTAGTGATATCATCACATTGTTAGCAAGAGTGTTTGGAAAAGAGGATTCTCATGCATTTGAGCATTGGATGTTCCCATTTATTCAACTGATTCTAGAAGGATAACATTATTTGGATTGGGGACAGACCATTTCAGACAACATCCATGATCAAATATTGAAATTAATAGAAACCAATACATTTTATATGTCTTCATACGTGATGTATTGTGTTGCAAGGATTGGACAATTTCTTGGTTTAACTATTGAAGGATCAATGAATGAGGGCCTAGATTAGAAGAAGGTTTGGGACTACTATGAACATCTGGAGCTGAAAACAACATAAAGAAACTTTAAAAGGGTTAATGATGCCTTTTTATATGTTGTTATTAATCAGCTCACAAGTGATGTTGGTTTCAGGTTGTCTCGGGAGGCAATGGAGTTTATTCAAGAGTGGGGATATTGGTTTATCCAATACCCCAAATCCACCTATTTTAGACTATTTGGATATGATGGGCACCCTTTCAAATTACCAAGGTGTTGTGGTGATAGATGGGTATTGATGGAGTTTTCTCATCAAGCAGTAGAGGTGAATGCCATGTTATCTGCACAACATAAGGATGGTTGTCACTCATTCCCAATACAATTAGGATTTTATTCTTGTTCCTCTTTCATATCATCTAAGAAAATAATGGAGGAGTTTCAATCCATGAATTTCAAACATCATACTTCCAAGAAATATTTTGGTCTTAAGAGGAAAATATACGGTATATATGCTTCACAATTTCCCCATCATCGACCACTTCTAGAAGACTTTTGGGACAAATTACAAGATTAGTTCCAAGTAAGAAAAAGGGGATATGAAATATTGATAATTCCCCAAATGGGAGACTTTGAGGTTGTAAAAGATATACCAAAAGGCACCACTGATGATGGGATTACTCTTGATCCCTAGTATGATATGGATAAAGTAGCCACAAAGGATTTACAACCAATCAATTGGATGGAGAAGGAAGAAACCAACATCCATAAAGTTTCACAGGTTGTGGTTGATAAAAGTGTGAAACGACTCAATTTTTGTTTAAAGAAACCAAGAGTTAAGGTTGAAAGGAAGAAGGATTCTAGCAGTGAGCCCACTTCCTCTACTAAAACAAGGTAGTATAAGAGGTTTTGCACTTGCAGAGGAACCTGCTAAAGCGGAAAAATGAGTATTGATGAAGTCAACAAAGCTTTGGAAAGAGCTAAGGTTACTTATCAAGTGGTTGCAGCAGGGGTTATTTTAGGTCTTGGTGCTACACCCATAATTGTTGTGTACCTTGGAGAAGAAGCTATTGAAGAAGGCCCTTCTATAGAGCTTATGAAAAATAAAGGTACTCCTTCAACTACACCATCAACTTCAAGAGTAGTAGTTGGTGAAGACGAGAGGCCTCCTGTGATTAATGTGACAGATTCACCTGTGTCCTAAAAATCTGAAGAAAATCCACTTTAGGAAGAAAAAGAAGAATGGGAAGAGTATCTCGAGAGGATGAGGAAGAAGTTGGAGAAGAGGATGTTGGGTATGAGGAAGGAAGCTTCTGGGGTGAAGCTACAATGAATGATGTTTTGACCAAAGATGAACAGAAATAAATAATGGAAAGTGCTCAGATATTAGTTGCTGAAGAGTTAGCTAAGGAAGAAGAAGAACAAAGAAAGAAAGATTTAGAGCTAGCTCAGGAGAAGGAAGCTACAAAAGCCCAAAAGGTAGCTGAAGAAGAGATTCACATATGAGAGTTGGAACAATAAGAAAAGGCTGAGCAATACAAGGAAGAAAAAGAGGAACTTTGTGCCATGGAATTAGAACAATAGAGGTTGAGGGATGAAGAGGAGGCTGCACAAAAGGAAGAGGAAATGAAAAAGATAGAAGAAATTAGAGCTCAAAATGAAAAAAAATGGAACAAGAAAGATTGTAGAAAGAAAAAGAAGAGCAGGATAGAATTTATTCCGAGAAAACAATGGGAAAAATTTCTTCTACACCTCTCTCATCCATGCTTCATAGTGTTCAACATGTAGTAACCCATCCAATTGCTCCTAATTGGTTGAAATTGAATTTGGAGAAGAGACAACCGGTTCAAGCCCAACCTATAACATGGGATGAAATGGTAAAAGAAGTAGATAGGGTGAAACCTAAGAAGAAGCCCCGTGTTGTTCAATCTACAAGGTTAATTGATGATGGAGACTTGATAGCAGATATTTCCACTCCTATGGTTGATAAGGATGAGAGGGAGCTCCAAGCTATAAATTATCAAATAAACACTTTCAATCTAGGCAAGCAGACAAGAAATCAATAGATAAATCTGATTGACATTGTGGCTACCACTACCAAGTCTAGACTGATCAAAGACAAGAAGGTTAAGGATGAGATTAAGGCTCAGGTAGGGAAGATGAAAGGTTTTCTGAAAGAGCTAATCACATCCACTCCCAAATAGCGAGCACCATTAGAAAATCTTGTTTTAATGAGTTGCAAAGAGGTGGAAGAGTTGATTGAAATGAAGAGAAAATCACAAATGATGGAGAAGTGGATTGATCTTCTTAAGAAGGATACAAAGGAGCTCTTCACTTCTGCTTCAATAATTTATAAGGAGGTAGGTGATCTAATCAAGTCCTTGGGGGAATATATTAAGTTGCTTGGAAGAGAAGAGGATAAATATGTTGAGCATATGAAGAAATTGAGAATATTGAAGAGGTTGCCTAAGGCAGATGTAATTGAGTATGCCAT
Organism: Sequoiadendron giganteum; assembly: GCA_007115665.2. Taxonomy (NCBI): domain Eukaryota; kingdom Viridiplantae; phylum Streptophyta; class Pinopsida; order Cupressales; family Cupressaceae; genus Sequoiadendron; species Sequoiadendron giganteum. The sequence continues at coordinate 520,938,866 of CM021108.1, read as the reverse complement.
TCTGGAAGATCAAGATTTTGGTTATCTTGATAAATTTATGAATATTTTGATCTTTAAAATAGAAGTCCTCATGGAACACAGAAGAATAATACAACAAGCTCAACAAGATATATTTGATGAAAGAACATAAAAATGATTATTGCTGAACTGATTGGTAAAGAGGCTTCACTAAGTGTTGCTTTAATTTATTTACAAGAAATGAAGGATCAATGGAGTAATAGGTTGGAGGAGATGATCAAGAAAGGAGACGATGATGAAGGGATTCTTCTAGATAAGCTTATGGACATCGGATTCTATGTACGAGATGCTACCCGGAATGTTGCCCAACTACAGGATATATACACAACCACTACCAAAGAATATGAAAGAGAAATTTTTAGGATATAATGGGTAGATGCACCTGAGGAAGAAACATTACAATAGATTTTTAGCTATATGGATGGTTATCTCAAAAATAAAGCATCCAAAACAACTAAAAGTAGTTAAGTGGCAAGGGAATATTTCATTTTTTGAAAAGGAATCAGGTCAAAAATATCAACCTTCTTCAGATGACTTATGGACAACATCATCATTAGATATAACTCAAGGTCAATTTTGACAGACAAAGGATTGGGCATGGTGATCAACAGTGTCCCTAGCAATAACTCCCAATCAGATTTTGACTAGATTGACATATGGCATACTTCTCAGGTGCAAGGATCTCGCCAAAAGAAGACTCAAACTCAACTGGAGACACCCCTATGATTATGGATCTAAGCCCCAAATTTGTGGATCTTGATTTTTGATAGATGAAATTGATGTTAATTATTTCTATAACTTAGATTTTTCCCCTCATTGTAAAGGTTGGCTGATTGAAGTCAGGTTGGCTACCTAAAGACTAGATACAAGTTTATTTTACAGTTTTATGCAAAGACAATTGAACTATTTTTATAGTTTTTAATGCAAATAGTTTGTTTTCTAATTTTTTTTAGTTTAATGATAATGTTGATAGACAATGGTTTTCCGTATGCTAGTGGATTTTGTTGTGTATAAATGTGTCTTAATTGATAAAAATCAATAGAATATTTTGAGTTTAAAACCCTCTATTGTGTTATCTATGAATGATGTTTCTTACTGTTTATTGATTTGTTAATCTTGGTGATGAGCTTGTGGTATTTTATTATTGAAAAGTTAAAAAAGAGTATGATGATGAATGTTTGTATTTTTTAAATCTGCATTGTGAATGAAATTTATGTTCACGTTTGTTGTTCTAAATCTTTGATCTATCTTTTTCTATTTATTTAAAACCCCCATGTTAGATTAATTTGCACTACCTAGTTTATGTTGTTCTACCAACAAAGGCCCCTTGAACATTATAGTTGCATGGACTGTTGAATGATGATAGCATAGTTGAGAACCAATTATAGAGACCTTGGAAGATAGGTGGTTTTAGATTATTTATCTTTTTCAAGAGAAATAGAGTAAAAATATTATGTTTTAATGTTGTGTTATTTTGAACATCAACAGAACTGGCGCTGAAAGGAGGGCCCTGAAGAAAAAAATGGAGCAAATTGGGTCCTTTCACTAGACAGGTTTGAAAGTGTTCTGAGATCTGCTACGAATCCCAAATCATTAGTTGAACTACAATCTCCTACTAGACCTAGAACCCATAGGAGTCCAATCCCACCACTATTAACACCACCACCCACTCCACTTGGATTCCTAGTGATACTACAACTGGCATAGCCTAACCCACCACCACCAATGGCATTCTTTGCAAACAACCCCTCACCATTGAGAACCATTCCTGATGGTATACATGAGATGCCTAAGAATCTAAAGAATTTTTGTCCTAGATACACCCATGGAGAGTCACGAAGTGTTGAAGAGAACATTCAGGCATTCAAAGATTCTTGCAATCACACTCAAATAGCACATCATGGCATCACATGTAGACTACTTCCCTATTCAATTAGAGATATGGCCTACAATTAGTATCTAAACTTACCTATCGGGTCCATCCTGAGTTGAAAAAAATTAGAGGATGCCTTTATTAACCAATTTCAGGTCTACTTAGACCCGACCATCCTATATCACCAATTTTCCACGATTACGAAGGAACCACACGAACCACTACCCCTATTCAATACAAGGTTCCAGAGAATGTATAGACAATTACAAGAACCATACCTAGCTGGGAATATTGACATCCAAGCATACCTAAAGGCCATAGATCCACTGATTGGATTATTTCTACAAAGAACTTACCTCACGCCAAACATTGATTTGATGTCTAAAGTATATCACCTGGACATCAAACTACAACAATAGATAAGTTCATAATCAGGTGGTTTGGGAGGGGTCTTCCCTCCCATAGGATATCTTGGGATGCCTAATACAACCCCTTTATTCATTATAGTCCCAAGGATGTCCCATTCTACCAATGGACCTCTAGCTAAATTACAACCTCTACTTGTATTACCATTGGTCAATGGTGGGACATTAGACTCCTCCCAACAACCTTATAATTCCCACAATCATGTTGGAGTGTCTAACACCACAAATCACCCATTAGCTGTAATGACTGCAGAAAGTGAGTGCGCTGCTCATTTGACAATAGAGTTAGAAACCCTAAATAAAAATTTATCCCAAGTGACCAACGAAATGGCCCAATTCAAGATGAATCCCCCTCCAAACCAAAATCAAAATCAGAGTTAGCAAAATCAAGGAGGGTATTCCAACCAAAAAAATAAATCCAATCAGAATCAAAGAAATTCCAAAACCAAAATTACCAAATTCAGAACTATCAGAATTAGAATAGGGGATAAAACCAAAGATCCAACAATCGACAATGAGACACTAGAAACAAAAATGGAGGAGTTCCCCATAACTACCAAGCCAATGAATACAAACCACATACTACAAATGTTGCAGATTTGAACTTCATGACTAATTGGTGCAGATAACATGACACTTCCCTACATTCTGAAGTTAACTACCCAAAGATGGAAAAAATGGTTAAGATCACACAAGCTGATTCCCAATTACCATAGGGAAATCCCAAAAAAGGTGGTGGATTTGTGGATACATCCATGGATTTTGATACCTATGATGAGGAATATCAATTTCCTATGCAAGGAGAAAATGAGCTAGAAGCAGATACATACGATGCTCAACCTTTTCAGGCTAAGGGAGACCATTTTTTGAGAAATCAAAATAAGGGGCCCTTTACCACATCTGCCCCTCCCAACAATATGGTTCCCCTTAATCAGAATGTAGATAATAATCTGCCTCCACCAAAAGGCCCACCTAGCTTTCCTAGCAGAGGTAACACTGCCTTCATTCCTAAACAACAGAGTAATAATGGCATGGAATTTGATTTCATTCCATAGATGTAGAAAAAAGTGACTTCATTGTCATTCTTTGATATTCTGAAGTGGTGTCTCAACGTGAAATCATGTTGAAATCCTTTGAAGAGGTAGATCGGTTGAAAGGAAAGACTAAGGAAAATCTAGCTACTGATATGAAGGCAACCCTATATAGAGGTAAGATGGGGACACCCCCATTCCTTTTGACTCTGAGAATCTTTGGCAAGAATCTACATAACTGCCTTTTGGAGTTTGAAGCCTTAGGTAACATTATGTATTTCTCTATTTGTAATTTTTTTTGGCTTAACCCTAGTTCAAACTCATAAGAAAGTTATAAAATTGGATAAAATCGAGGTTAATGTCGTCGAAGAATTAAAAAATGTGCATGTACAAATTGGGTCAAACCCATGTATTCAAAGCTATATGGATATTAAGATTGTGAATATCCATGAAACTTATGGCATGTTGTTAAGCCGAGACCTGATGAAAGCTATAGGAAGTTATCTCTCCTAGACTTCTTGCACATGTGGTTGCCATGGAAGGGGGTAGCAACTCATATTAGAATTGAAAGTGAACCTTGCTTGAAGTATATGATCACAAAATATGACCACCCTAACAAAGTATCCTATTTTGAAACTAAGATAGGTGTTTATAGGAGGGAAGAAATTATGATTTTTTGAATGTTTAATCTTGATTGCTCATAGACTTTAGATCACAGTGACCCTATGACCATTTTCAACCAACAAGTTTTAATTTAGAATTTGTAACAAGACAAGATGGTCCTTGGAGAAGAGGTTGACTTATGGAGTTTGTTACTCTTGAATTGGTGTCGGGTCCATTAACAGAACCATTCCAATTTGACGTGTCAGCCCTGTCAAGACATTTTGAGTCATGTATGTCTGCTAAGAGAGACTTGTAGCTATAATCCTAGAGAATCTTAGAGTTATTTTCCATTTGAAGCTAAATATGCGACTATTTTAGCAAGGACAAATAATACCAAAGAGGAAGTCTTATCCCTAGTTGGTCAAACTAGGATCCTATTTTCTAATTCACAAAACAAGGCTGAGGAAATTCAAAAATCATCTAATACCCTTGCCCTTGCTACCCTTCCAATTCTCAAGGAGTTTGTCAAAAATAAAATGAGTTGTAGAATTATTGATCATGATGAGGTGCAGGAAACATTATTTGCACACATTTTAAACCTTGATGAAATACCTATCAATCATCATTTATAGTAGTCTCCCAATCTTAATATCTCAAACTAGTTTGAGCAACCACCAATTTCTCTTAAGCAATCACCCGCAACTGACTTGAAGAAAGAAACCCCAACCTTAGAACAACTGTGGACCCTCAAATTTGATGGTTCCAAGTCTAAAATCGGGAGTGGTGATGGAGTAGAACTAACCAACCTGAAAGGGAAAACTTACTTTACTTCTTATAGGTTACAGTTTGGTTGTAATAACAACATTGTAGACTATGAGGCACTTGCTAGAGGACTGATGTTTTCACATTAGAAGAAAGTGACAACTTTGAAAGTAATGGGAGATTTTGAGGTAATATTCAAGTAGGTTCGTAGTTAGTACACATTCCACAATAAAAGGTTAGTTGCATATAGAAACATGGTATGAAACTTGGTCGGAGATTTCAAAGTTTTCAATATTAAGTTGATTCCTAGAGAAGACAACCAGATCGTAGATGCACTTACTGTTGCTGCTAGCACCTTGGATCCTATGCAACATTCCAAGCTAAAAAGGTTCTCTATCAAATTAGTGTCGATCCCAGCCATTCTTGACAATGTCCAAAACTTCTAGGTTTTCGATGATGATCAACATATCCTTTCCTTTTTGGAAAGTTTAGATGTCTTCGAAGGAAAAATCATTGATGAGTCTGATAGGGATTAAGGGGATTGGGATCTGGAGGATTGTGATGCAAAGGGTATAATGAATCTAAAAACCAATAGCATTCCTAAGGGAATGGTAGCATTGGAGAGGATCTTTGATTCAGATCCTCAGGCCCATGAGAAACTGCCTACCAATACTAATGGGGGAAAGTATGAATCATACAACTTGGCAGATTCAGGACCAGATCAGAGACATATATTCATTGGAAAAACTTTCCTTTAGGAAATTCAGGACAAAATATTGAGAGTACTAAAAGGAGATATCACAATAATTGCTTGGGGGTACGAGGATCTGAAAACCTTTGGTACTTCAGTGTTAATGCACACTATCCCTTTGAAACTCGAAGCCAAGCCATTCCATAAGAAGTAGCATCTAGTGAATGCCTTAATTGAACATCTGATTCTTAAAGAGGTACATAAGCTACTATCAACAAGAATAATTTTTTCCAATGAGGAATTTGACCCGAGTTGCCAATCTAGTGCCTGTTCGTAAAAAGAATGGGGAAATCAAATTGTGTATCAAATTCAAAAACCTCAATAAAGCTTCAGAAAAAGATAACTACCCACTTTCTTGATGAGGTGTTTTAGATAGTTAATCATTTGTAGATGATGTCATTTATGGATGGCTATTCAGGATACAATCAAGTCCTTGTTAACTATGAAGACAAAATGAAGACTACTTTCACTACTAAGTGGGGGACATTTTCCTACTGAAGGATGCCATTTGGTCTCATCAATGTTGGAGCCACCTTTTAGCATGTGATGGAAGTTGAATTTAAGGATCTCATAGGTAAATGTATCATCATTTACATGGATGATCTGATTGTATTTTCCAAAAATAGGGAAGACCATGTTGTGGACTTGTCAAAGGTCCTTCAAAAATGTATAAGTTACAATGTATCCCTCAACTCGAAGAAATGTGTGTTCTGGGTTTTAGAGGGAAAACTCTTGGATCATATAATATCAAAAAGAGGGATTTTAATCGACCCTAACAAGGTGGAATCCATCTTGAAATTGACCATTCCAAGTAGAAAAAAGGAGATGAGATCTTTCTTCAAAAAGATAAAGTTTGTAAGGAAATTCATAACCGGATTCATAGAAATCGTCAAACCCCTCAATGATATGATGAAGAAAGATGCAAAGATTGAATGGATTAATGAGGCTAAGGGTGACTTCACAGAAATCAAATAGTCTATCGTAGAGGCACCTATTTTAACCAATATTGACTATCTAATGCCTTTTTACATTTATTCTTTCACTTCTAATCATTAGTGTGTTGTCATTTTGACACAACAAAAAGGCGAAGGGGACAAACAACCCATAGCTTTTATGAGTTCTCCCTTCAAGAATGTGGAGATCAGATGCCCCCCATTAGAGAAGTAGGCCTTCAGATTGGTAAGAGTAGTTAAGAAGTTCCACCATTACATTTTAAGTAGTCATATCATAGAAATAGTTCCTAACCCTGCAGTAAAGTCCCTTCTAATGCAAAGCGAACTGGGAGAAAGAAGGGGGAAATAGATGGTAATTCTACTGGAGTTCAAACTTGAAATTCACCCAATTAAACTGGTCTAAGGATAAGGCCTGTCCAAAGCCATGACAAATTTTGATCCCAAAATCACATGTTAGTAGTAAACAATACAATCATTCATTGGAAACCCATGGTATGTTGATTTGATCTTCTTGTTGTTAAACAATAAGTGTCTTGATGGGATGAATACCACTCAGAGAAGAGCACTAAGAATAAAGATTTCTCACTATATGGTCAAAGGAGGAGCCTTGTACAAGAAGAATTTTGAAGGCTTTTAGTTGCGTTTCTTGGATCAACAACAAGCAAAACATGCCATAACTGAATTTCATGGCAGGCATGGTACTTGGCACGGTTCAGCTGATGCCATGTCACATCAAATTTTGAGATCAGGTTATTATTGGCCTCATGTGTTTTGAGATGCTCACCAACACATTAGTACATGCCATGCATGTCAAAATTTAGCATCTAGAGAACGTAATCCAGTGATGCCCCTACAACCTGTATATAAGGTAAGACCGTTGAGGTAATTAATATGAATTCTTCTACATGTCATGAGTTTATTTTGACCATGGAAGACTATTGCACATGCTAGAATAAAGATCAACCTTGCAAGAATAGTACCACCAATGTCGTTATCAAATTCCTCAACGAATGTGTCATTACCAGGTTTGGGGTACTGTTTGCTCTGGTATGTGATAATGACCCTGCCTTTTCTTTTGCACAATTTATTTAGTGGGCATATGAACATAGAACTATTTTGAATTATTCATCTAATTAATATCCATAGGGAAATGGGATAACAAATTCTACCAATAATAATTTTTTGGAGGTAATTAAGAAGCTGCTAGAAAGTAATCCTAGGGACTGGCACACATAGCTAAGATTTTCCTTATGGTCAAATAGGACTAGAATTAGATCCACCTTAGGAAACTCATTATTTAAGTTAGTCGATGGACAAGAACCAGTCTTCCCTATTCATCTACAGATACCCGTTCTACTATTTATGCAAGAGTTTTATTCCAATGATGATAGGATAGAGGTCTGACTAACTAATTTTCTCAATCTAGAGGAATAGAGAGATGCTACTTTACAATAGTTTTCCAAGCATTAGACTGTAGTCAAATGTTGGTTTGAAAAGAGAGACAAAATCAAAGCCTTCAGAATATCAGACCTTGTGCTACTATGGCACAAAGCCAAGGAGAGGAAGGGTGATCACCAAAAGTTTGATAGACTTTAGTTGGGTCCATATCAAATTACTGAGATCCTTGGTGAGAATGCTTTCTGTCTTAGAACCTTAATAGGAGAACCTGTTCCATTTACAGTCAATGGGTAGTTTCTCAAGCATTATTTTTCCCCATGAAGGCATGATCTTTCATTGGTTTTACATATGTAGTCTAGTTGTTTTCTTTGTTTGTTTGTTTGTTTGTGTGTTTTCTTTTGTGTTGTTTTCTTTTTTTGTTGTTGTTTATTTCGTTTCTTTTATTGTTTTATTTTTGGTTTCTAGGGACTTTTGTTTTCCTCATTTCAAAATAATGGGTAATTGTTCAAAGTATACTAGGGGTACTATGACTGAGAAATTGATTTAGGTATTTTTAGGTATGTCTGTCGAGCTCTTTCATTTTGAAACTTATGTTTTATGCCCATTTTAATGATAGTTCGAAAGGTTAAGAATAAACAGGTATATTTTAGGTGATGTCATCAACCACTACTAAATATTTCACATTTTAGATAGGATCATTTATTTCTATAAGGCCATGTCTGTCTGAGGGTGATTTTATTCAAGATTCCGATGAAAAATCTAAGTCTTAACGTTGTCATGAGGTCCACTATAATTCTCAACCTGATTTTTAGATTTTGACATATGAAGTATTGAGGGAAAAGATAAGAAAATAATTGCTTCAAGTAAACTATGGGAAGAAAAGAAAAGAGAAGTATAAATTACAATAAAATCAATAATATAAGGGTGATTCAAGTATCTCTATCGGGGCTATGGATGCCTGGCTGGCATTAGAGCAATGCTTTGAGAGAACTAGAGGTATCTCCATTGGGCTATATACGCCTGACTAGCAATGAAGCAATACCTAGGATATCATTGCATGACAACTAAAGGGACTCACTTCACGTAGCTTGAATCTTGATACAATTGTTTCAAGGATAGACAAAGTCCTTAAGGAAAGGATGCACCATACATTCACCCACTCAGATTCAAAGTTGTTTGATTCACATTTTAAGATTCCAACTCAACCTTGTTTGCCCTAACTGTTCCTACTTAAGTTAAAGGTTTATAAACTAGAGATTCTTGGTGACTGAATTCTTCAATATCTTGAAAATGGGTAAACCATTTTCCCAATTGATTTTCCAATTGTTATTCCTTGCTTAACCACCCCATTTTGTTTTGGTCAAAATGTGTTCCCCTTATTTATTATTTTTTTCTTTTGTGTTCTTGTTTGGGCTTTAGGAGTTGTCTTTTTCTCATAAGTCCTTGTGTTTTCTTTTTTTTTGGGTTCAGGTTTAGGTTTGTCACCAGCACTTGTTACTTTCCAAAGTTCAAGTTCCTATTTATATTCTGTTCTCGATCCCATTTTTTTTCTTTATGTTTTCTTTGTTCTGTGTGATTCAATTTTTGGATCAAAACCATCACCTTACACCCTTAAAAAGTGTAAGTTCCTATTTATGTTCTGATCCTGATTTCCGTTCTTTGTCCTTGCATGTTTTCATTTGTTTCAGAATCAAATATTGGACTGGAACTAGAACCAAGAACTTTTCCAAAGTTCTTGTTCCATGTTCCATCACGATCCCTATTTTTTACTTTCTTTGTCTTTCTCGAAATCAAACATTGGGCCGGAACTGGAACCAAGAACTTTTCCAAATTTCTTGTTTCATGTTCCATCCCGATCTTGATTCCCGCATCTATTTTTCAAGATTCAGATTTCAGACCTTCTCTAGAACTTTGCACTCATTGAAATTTTAGTCTCGTGTCATGTCCCAATCCCGACTTCTACTTGCCTTCATTCTTATAATGGCACATTTATTACGTCCGCCCCGATCCTAAGGACCAACCAAGCCACATTTATGGACATCTATTCGCATGCGTGAACTAGTTTTTATTCCCGCTGCTCGTCAGATTTCGTTCATTTTGGCTTGTATAATTTGATGGAATGAACCAAAGCAATAGTGAGAGTTAGGGCTATAGGTAGCATTTGGATCTCTCACCTTACTGCCAGATTTTCGGTTGCATTTGGAGATATGTGTCTTTTCTTATATTTTCTTGTTGTTTTTGGTTTTCTTGTGTTTTTTTTGTCTATTGTTTCACATTTCTAGTCTTGCTTGTTTCTTTCTTATTATTTTTTATTTGTTTTCTACTTTGGTGTGTTTTTCATTAAACCCTTTTGGTTCATTTTCTTTTCTTGGTTTTGGGTTTTGCCCATTTTTCTGTTTTTGTGTGTTTTTTTCTTGTTTCGTGCGTGATATTTTCTATTCCATTTTGCCTTAGTTTACCTAGGGTTTTGTGTACTGTCTGGTTGAGTTTGTGTTAAATTTGATGAATTTTGAAATCTGAACCATTACAAATTATAATTTGATCCTGGGGGAACATTTAGAGAGTTTCTTATATTAATTTGAATGTATTCATATTTTATTGATTTCCTTAATCTCAATTCTCGTAACTCCATCAAAATCGATATTCAGAACCACAACATCTCCTTAAATCTTCATTTGGATATGGTTTTGAATCATTCTCTGATATTGACATGCAATGTTTCATTGGGATCAAAGTTTAGGTTGTGACTCTAAAATGTTTGATGGTTTTGACCATGTATCAACCAGTGTCCCGATTCCAATCCTTGTATATCCATCAGGATCGGATTTCAAGCAAGCACCAAACCCTTGACATGTCTTTAGGTTCCATCATTTAGTGTCAACCCGATTCCAACTTTCAACACAACATTGGGATCAAAACTCAAAAGTTGACTTACCCCCGCTACACATACCAAAGGTCAGGTTCCTAGAAAATCTTGATTTTAACTCTTGATATCTTATTGGGATTGGAACTCGGGACATTACCAAAATTCATTCATTCTTATGAGTCTAGTCTCATACCATTTCTCAATTCTGACATTTGATGATTCATCAGGATCGAAACTCAGAGCGACTCCTCAACTAATCCCATTTGTAGAGCATTTGTGCCTAGTGTCATCCTGATTTTGATTTCTAAACACATTGCAAGATCACATTGTGAAACAGAACAAAGTTGAAACCTTCTCTTCACTATAGGTATAGGTGCTAAGTAATGAACTAATCCCAATGTTCGATAATGTTGAAAAGGTGTTGTATTAGTATCAAGTTCAAATATTTTTGAAATCATGACTTTTGACATGTTTCAGTATTATGCTTAGATTAGTCAAATTCTTGGTTCTATCCCAAACCCGAAACTCGAAAATGTTGAGTTAACTTGTAAAATGAGAATATTTCTTGAATGAATGGGGATTTAATGTGAATTCTTATGCTAATATACTCCTCAAATTTCTCCTCTTTTTCTGATAATAGTCAATATTGCAGGTATTAAATAAATGTTTGATTCAGAGGAGAAAGTGCCCACTGAAGAAACATCAAAGGGGGAAAAGGCTAAAAATTTAAAACAAGAACAAGTACCTATTACAATGAGGTACAAGTTATAGGGAGCACCAATACCATCCAAGTTTGGTTCTAATGTGATGAAGATCATTGACACACTGGTAGGAAATATTGATCTTAAGCAATTTTATGATGATACATTTTCAAAGAATACTACCCCAAGGGCTAAGAGGATTGCTAATTCTGGGTTGGATCATGTTGCTACATTTCCCATTGTTGTACTATGTTTGGAATTTATACTAACTGCTGCACAAACTTATAATCCAACTTAGAGGCAATGCATTAATGCCCAAGGAAATGTGATTATTGATCTAACCCATGGGATGATTAGATTGGTGTTTGATCCTCCTCCTCATGCCAACCCCTAGATTATGTCTGAGGATGATGCATTAAAATGGTGGAAAGCAGATGAAGAAGGAGACAAAATATTTATTAACACAAAGTGGCTCAAAATAGAGAAGAAATTAGTAAAGAAAATTCCCCATAAACCTAAGAGGTCTAATTTCTCTGAAGATATTGGCAATATCATCGCATTATTATCAAGAGTGTTTGGAAAAGAGGATTCTCATGCATTTGAGCATTAGATGCTCAAATTTATTCAATTGATTCTAGAAGGACAACAATATTTGGATTGGGGACATATCATTTTAGACAACATTCATGATCAACTATTGAAAGTAACAAAAACCAAGACATTTTATGTCTTCATACGTGATAGATTGTGTTGCAAGAATGGGATAGATTCCTAGTTTAATTGCTGAAGGATCAATGAATGAGGACCCAAATTAGAAGAAGGTTTGAGACTATTATGAACAAATGGAGCTAAAAATAGTAGAAAGACACTTTAAAAGGGTTAATGATGCCTTTTTATATGTTATTATTAATCAAATCATAGGTGATGTTGGTTTTAGATTGTCCTGGGAGGCAATGGAGTTTATTCAAGAGTGGGGATATTGGTTTATCCAATACCCCAAATCCACCCATTCCAAACTATTTGGATATGATGAGCACCCTTTCAATATACCAAGGTGCGGTGGTGATAGATGGGTATTGATGGAGTTTTCTCATCAAGTAGTAGAGGTGAATTCCAAGTTCTCTGCACAACATAAGGCTGGTTGTCACTCATTCCCAATACAATTGGGGTTTTATTCTTGTTCCTCTTCCATAGAAGCTAAGACAACAACAAAGGAGTTTCAATCCATGAATTTCAAACATCATACTTTGAGGGAAGATTTTGATCCTAAGAGGAAAATGTATCGTATATATGCTTCACAATTTCCCCATCTTCGACCACTTCTCAAAGACTTTTGGGCCAACTTGCAAGATTAGTTTGAAGTAAAAAAAAGGGGATATGAAAGATTGACAATTCCCCAAATGAGGAACTTTGAGGTTACAAAGGATATATCGAAAGGAACCATTGATGATGGGATTACTCTTGATCACCAGTATGATATGGAGAAAGTATCCACTAAGGATTTACATCCAATCAATTGGATGGAGAAGGAAGAAACCAAATTCTGTAAAGTTTCACAGGTTGTGGTTAATAGAATTATGAAATGGCTCAATGTGTATTTAAAGCAACCAAGAGTTAGGGCTACAAGGAAGAAGGATTCTAGAAGTGATCCCACTTCCTCTACTAAAACAAGGAAGTATAAGAGGTTAAAGAAAACTATTGCAGCCGTAGAGGAAAATGCTTAAGAAGAAAAATGTGTATTGATGAAGGAAGTCACTGAAGCTTTGGAAAAAGCTGAGGTTACTTATCAAGTGGCTCTTGCGGGGGTTATTTCAGATCTTGGTGCTACACCCATAGATTTTGTGTACCCTGGAGAAGAAATTATTGGAGAAGGCCCTTCTATAGTTCCTATGCAATCTAAGGGTACTCCTTTGATTGCACCATCAAATTCAGGAGAAGAAGCTAGTGAAGAAGAGAGGAATCCTATGATTAATGTGATAGATTCACCTATTTCCTTAGACTCTAAGGAAACTCCACTTAAAGAAGAAAAATAAAAATGAAGAGTATCTCGAGAGGGCTGAGGAAGAAGTTAGAGAAGATGAGGCTAGGTTTGAGGAAGGAAGCCTCTGAGGTGAAGCTACAATGAATGATGTTTTGACCAAAGATGAGAAAAATAAAATAATGGAAAGTGCTCATAGATTAGCTGCTGAAGAGTTAGCTGAGGAAGAAGAAGACTAAAGAAAGAAAGATGAAGAACTAGCTCAGGAGAAGGAAGTTTTAGAAGCCCCAAAGCTAGTTGAAGAAGAGGCTCATACACGAGAGTTGGAACAACAAGAAAAGACTGAGAAAGACAAGGAAGAAGAATAGGAACTACACGCCATGGAATTAGAATATGAAAGGTTAAGGGATGAAGAGGAGGCTACACAAAAGGAAGAGGAAAATAGAAAGATAGAAGAAATTAGAGCTCAGAATGAAAAAATGGAACAAGAAATATTGCAGAAAGAACAAGAAGAGTAGGGTAGAATTTATTTTAAGAAAACAATGGGAAAAAATTCTTCTACACCTCTCTCATCCATGCTTCATAGTGCTTAATAGGTAGTAACCCAACCAACTATTCGTACTTTGTTGAAATTGAATTTGGAGAAGAGACAACAGGTTCAGGCCCAACCTATAACACATGATGAAATGGTAAAAGAAGTAGATAGGGTGAAACCTAAGAAGAATCCTTGTTGTGTTCAATCTACAAGGTTAACTAATGATGGAAACTTGATAGTAGATATTGCCACACCTATGGTTGATAAGGATGATAGGGAGCTCCAAGCTATAGATTATCAAATAAACACTATCAATCTAGGAAAGAAGACAAAAAATCAACATATACATCTGATTGACATTGTGGCTACCACTACCAAGTCTAGATTGATAAAATATAAGTAGGTTAAGGATGGTGTTAAGGATAAGGTAGGGGAGATGAAAGGTTTTGTGAAAGAACTAATCACATCCACTCCCAAATAGCCCACACCATTAGAAACTCCTATTTTGATGATCCATAAAGAGGTGGAAGAGTTGATTGAAATGGAGAGAAAATCACAAATGATGGAGAAGTGGATTGATATTATTAAGAAGGATACAAAGGATCTCTTTACTGTTGGTTCAAAAAGCTATAAGGAGGTAGGTGATCTAATCAAGTTCCTAGGGGAATATATCAAGTTGCTTGAAAGAGAAGATGATAAATATATTGAGCATATGAAGAAATTGAGAATATTAAAGAGGCTACCTAAGGCAGATATAATTGAGTATGCCATTATGGAAGATCAAAATTTTGGTTATCTTGATAAATGTATGAATATTTTGAGCTTCAAAATAGAAGTTGTCATGGAACACAAGAGAATATTGCAACAGGCTCAAGAAGATTTATTTGATGAAAGAAAGATCATAAAAGGGATTATTTTTGAATTGATTGGTAAAGAGGCTTCAGAAAGTGTTTCTTTAATTTCTTTACTGGAAATGAAGGATCAGTTGCATAATAGGTTGGAGGAAATGATCAAGAAAGGAGACAATGATGAATGGATTCTTCTAGACAAGCTTATGGACAACAGATTCTATGTATGCAACACTGCTCGATTGATGCCCAACTATAGAATATATGCATAACCACTACCAAAGAATATGAAAGATAAATGTTCAGGGGAGAATGGGTAGATGCACCTGAGGAATAAATGGTGCAACATATTTTTAGCAATATGGATGGTTATCTCAAAAATAAGGCGTCCAAAACAACTAAAAGTAGCTAAGTGGAAAGGGAATATTCCATTTTTTCAAAAGGAATCAGTTTAGAAATGTCAACCATCTTCAGGCGACTTATGGACAACAACATCTTCATATTTGTTTTTGGATAAGTGAACAACTCGGGGTCAATTTTGACAAACCAAGGATTGGGTGTGGTGATCAATAGTGTCCCTAGCAATAACTCCCAATCAGATTTTAACTAGATGGACATATGGCATACTTCTTAGGTGCAAGGATTTCAACAAAAGAAGACTAAAACTCAATTGGATGCACCCCTTTGATTATGGATCTAAGCCCCGAATTTGTGGATCTTGATTTTTGATAGGAGAAATTGATGTTAATTCTTTCTATAACTTAGAATTTTCCTCTCATTGTAAAGGTTGGTTGATTGAAGTTAGATTGGCTACCTAAAGACTAGATACAATTTTATTTTATAGTTTTATGCAAAGACGGTTGAATTTATTTTTAAAGTTTTTAATGCAAATAGTTTATTTTCCAAAGTTTGTTAGTTTAATGATAATGATGATAGAATTTTTTTTTATGTATGCCAATGTATTTTTCTGTGCATATATGTGTCTTAATTGATGAAAATAAATAGAAGATTATGAGTTTAAAACCCTCTATTGTGTTATCTGTGAATGATGTTTCTTACTGTTTATTGATATATTAATCTTGGTGATGAGCTTGTGGTATTTTATTATTGAAAAGTAAAAAAAAAGTGATGATGAATGGTTGTATGTTTTAAATCTGCATTATGAATGGATGCGATGGTATGAATCGTTTCATGAATTGTGTTGTTCTATAGTTTTAGTTAATTTGAAAAATGCTCATTATAGGAATTACATTTCTAAACTTAAAGAAATTTATGTTCACGTTTGTTGTTCTAAATATATGATCTATCTTTCTCTATTTATTTAAAACCCTCACATTAGATTAATCTGTACTACCCAATTTGTGTCGTTCTACCAGCAAAGTCCCCTTGAACATTATAGTTGCATGAACCAATGAATGGTGACAATATAGTTGAGAACTAACTACAAATACCTTGGAAGATAGGTGGTTTTAGATTATTTATCTTTTTCAAGAGAAATAGAGTAGCAATATTTTGTTTTAACGTTGTTGTGTTATTTTGACCATCAACAATGAGTGCAAATGATGTGATGGGTATTACGAATATGAGCTAGTGATTTGACAACTTGAGTATTTGAAATGCAAGTGTCCAAAAAAAAATTATGCCATGGGAAATTATTGTGAAGTGATGGATATTGCATGTGGATATTGTTAAATGAATCTATGTGAACTTGCAGCGAAAATGGCACCAACTAATTTGAATTTTATTTTCGGCTGCCAGACGGTGCTATGGGTACCTATAGTGTCAATGCCCATTTTGAATGTTGACAAAATTAAGCTACAGGTCCCTACGACATCAAGACCCTTTGTGAATATTGAAAAATAGGCCCCTTTGAAGATATTGTGAACATTATTATAATGTGCAATGTGTTCTTGTGACAGAAAATGAGAAATTAATCCCAAGTGAGCTCAAGGATTGAACTATGTAGCTCAATCTCTGGGCCACCAGAAGTGCTTGGTAGATCACGTGTTGCTGGCTTGTCACTTTGTGTGTCATATTTTGTATTTGGTTCACCGTGAGCACCATATTATTGAAATAGGAAAAAGATGAAATCATCCTTCTCTAATGGTTTCTTATATAACTTCATTCTATGTCCATTTACAAGAAGTGAAAGTATGATGGCATCAATGGTGTGTAACTAGACTACCCCAATAGGATAAAATTGACTAATTTCATAGGGGCCCAACCATCTAGAATGTAATTTTCCTTTGAAGTCTTTATATCATGAATCATATAACAGTGCCTAGTCCCCCACATTGAACTCATTTTCTTTAATGTACTGATTATGCCACTTCATCCTTTGTTGTTGAACTACCTCTGTGTGATGTATTGCTTCCATTCTTATTTCATCCAACCCATTTAAAGTATGTAGACTTTCCTTCTGAGATTCTTTTAAATCCATTTCCAGTTCTATTGTTTTCCTTAGTGTTTTATATTCAAATTCAATAGGAAGGACTACTTTCTTACCATAGACTAACTCATAATGTGTAAATCTAGTGGTGGTTTTCCAAGTTGTTCTATAAGCCCATACTACCTCAAGTAACCTTGCAACCCAATATTTCATATGTAGCTTCACTATCTTGGTGAGAATACTTTCAATCTCCCTAGTAGTGACTTTCACATGACCATTAGCCTGAGGGTGGTAGGGTGTTGATTTCTTGTGTCTAATTTGGTATTCTTCAACCAACTTGGTGATTAGATTAGAAGTAAATTGTGTTCCTTGATTAGTGACTATTTCTCTAGGTACCCCATACCTAGTAAAGATATCTTCATCTAAGAACTTAGCCACATTACCATATTTGGAAAATTGTAAGGCTTTCATTTCCACCCATTTATTCAAGTAATCAATGCAAATAAGAATGTATTCCTTATTGTTGGATGTAGGTGAGATTGGTCCAATGAAGTCTAAACCCCATTTGTCAAAAGGTGATAATGTTACCTAAGGTTGTAAGGGAATCTCATCACTCTGGTTAGTCTTCCCATCCTTTGACACCTATCACAACTCCTTATGTATTTAATAAAATATTTATACAAAGTAGGCCAATAATAGCCAATTGTGAGTCTTAAAGGCTATTATTTTTTCTAAAGAATGACCTCCACATGGATCATCATGGAATTCCTTCATGATGCCAAATATCTCATCATCCTTGATGCACCTTCTCATGATGTTATTAGGGCTAGTATAAAATAGATAACCAGATACCTAGGAGTATGGGAAACATTTGTGAACCAACTATCTTTTCTCCCGTAAGTGTGGTGGAATCTACCCCATGACTAGATAATTTGTAATATCTGCATACTAGGGTACTTGCACTTGTAGATAAAATAAGTGTTCATCTAGAAATGAATCATCCACCACTCCTTTAGGTGATTGTGTTGGAAATCTTGATAGGAAATATGTCGCTACACTGACTTTACCAGCATCTATATGTATATGAAAGGGTAGAGTTCAATTAGGACCTCTCAATATTGGTGCTTGAGTAAGAGATTTCTTTAGTTCTTTAGAGGAGTGTTTACACTCTAATGTCCATTCAAATTCAATATCCTTACTTAGCAAAACAAATAATGGTGCAACAATTTTACTAAAATATTTGATAAACCACCTATGGTAGCCTGCATGACCAAGAAAACTCTTGGTATCCCTTTTTTTTTAAGGAATGGGTAAGGCAGATATAATTTCTATTTTGTGTGGATCAACCTGAATTCCTGCACTAGATATAAAGTGTCCCAATACAATTCCTTGTGTAATCATCATAAAACACTTTTCATTGTTGAGTGACAGGTTGTGTTCTTTACACATTTTTAATACTTTTTCCAGATTATTGAGAGATTCTTCATAAGTTTCACCATATGTAGTGAAATCATCCATGTATATCTCCATACAATCATGTGCATAATAAAAAAATATGTTGAGTACTACTCTTTAAAAGGTATCCAAAGCAATGCATAAGCCAAAGGGCAGAATAGAGTAAGCATAAGTTCCCCAAGAACATGTGAATGCAGTTTTTTCCTAATCCTCTAGAGAAATTTTAGTTTGGTTGTAACCATCGAAACCATATAGAAATGAGAAGTACTTTTTCCCAACTAGAGAATAAAGTACTTGATCTATGAAGGGAAAATGAATGTGGTCCTTCATAGTTGTTGTATTCAGTTCCCTATAGTCTACACAAACTCTCCATTTTCCACCTTTCTTGGGGAGTATTACCAAAGGTGAGACCCATTCACTATTTGATATTGGATAGATAAAACTTGTATCAAGAAGCTTTTTTAGTTCAACTCCCTCAAGGCAGGATTCACACACCTTTGTGGTTGTTGAATGGGTCTATAACCATCATTAACATAAATCCCACACATACATAAATCTGGATCTATACCTTTCATATCATGGTAATCCCATGTATATGTGGTTGAGTGTGCCTACAACAATGTGTGCAGAGAATTTTTCCACTATTTTTTCAAGGCATTATTTATGTTTAAATTTTTTATTGGCATGATTTCCAATTCATTGGATGATTCTTGGACATATGAGAGGTCAAGACCTAGTATAATAGGTACACACTGCTGAGGTAGTACTGAATGAAATATCTGAGATATTTATTCTATAGAATTGGTGAGTATACTACTTTGCAAGGGGTCTTGTAGGCATATGAGGCAGTCTTGTTGTTGTGGGATCTTTTCACAGTCATTTTGGATTTATGAGCAATGAGCTCATCTTCATCTTGGTCATCCAATAAAGGGCTACACTCTATAGACATCAGTGTCTGCAAATTATAGTTATCTTCTTCATCCAAAGTGGTCCAAATAGTTTGCTCAATGTCAACATAAGGTTGGGCTAGATGATAAAGAACCAAGTTCTTGGTGATTGTCCCATTAGATATTATAATTTTTCTAGACCTACAACCTATAAATGCATCAAATGTAGCTAACCAAGGTCTACCTAGGATGAGTGGGTAACCTACAAGATTAACCTTTGGGTATAGAACTATAAAGTCAACAGGATATTCCTAAGAATCCAATACAATGATTAAGTCTTCAATCATTCCTTTAGGCTTAACTATTGACCTATCAACTAGCTGTAAAATAGTTTGTGTACCCCTAAGGTTGGATAATTAAAGTAACTGGATTGTTTCTTTTGTCATAACATTGATTGTTTTCCCCAAGTCTATCAAAATATTCTTAATGAGGATCTCATTAATCTTAACGTCCACTAATGGACTACTAGGATCTATGTACTTAGGGACAATAATGTTCCCTAACATGATATTTGTAAGATTTTCCAAGACATGGACTATTTGAGGATCTTTTCTTTTTCTACCTGGTTTCTTAAGACATAAATCCCTTACAATTTTGGTGTATACATGGATGTCTTTGATAGCTTGGATGAGTGGTATCTCGATGCTCACATCCTTTAATTAACCTAAAAGATATGTCTTAGCCTATGTGTGACGCTTTTGAATAGCTAGGAATTTAGGAAAAGGTGGCTTTAGACTTAAGGTAGGTTGAACTACTTGATTTGACTTAGGTTCCAAAGGTGATTTGTGTGAATATCCAATTGCAATTTCCTCATCCTCCATCTCTATAATTTGAGGGGATGAAGGTCCAACAAGTTGTTTTCCTGATATGAGGTGGACATCACTCACCTCTACCCCATAAGTGGGGTATTACATAGCTTTGTTAGTATAATCTCGTTGAACATTCTTAGTGTTAGGGTTAGGTGTAGGTTAGGTAGGTATTTGTGGTTTCTTGGGTGGTTGGGATGTGGGATTTTATGGAGGCATTAAATCTTGTTGTTGTGGTGGAGGAGGAAACATAGGCTATTGATAGTTCATATTCTATTGTTGACATTGTTGGCCTTTTTGCCACTGAGGCTGCCACTAATTCTACTATGTTAGCCATTGTAGATTGTAGTTGGAACCTTGGAAATTTTATTGTGACCTAGGGTTTGGCTGCTGGTTCCAATTTGGCTGAGCTTGTGGCCATGGTTGATGATTTTTATATTGGTTTTGGTTTTCTTTCTAGGGTTGAGAGTTCCAAGAAAAAAAGTTTTGACTCCCAGTAGGAAAGAATGAATTAAAAATAAGGGGGTCTTGTGGCATACCTTGTCTTTGTTTCCATGGAATCCTTTGTGCTATATAAAGAGTTGTCCATCATCTCCTTCAATTGGCTAGAAATCATGTTTCTCAACTTTATCTTGCTGGATACTAGCCACTCTTTTACATTTGCAATTTTCTTTTCATTTCCTACATCTTAGACAATATTTAGTGATCATAGCCTTAGCTTCCTCCTAATTCTTCTTGATGTGGAGATTATACAATTGAGTTTCCAAATGGCTAATAATGTCCTCCTTCATGTTGGACAACATGTTGCTTAAATAATTATTTGAAACCCCTGTAGATGATTTACCAATAGTGGATGTCATATCTCCTCTTGGCCTTTTAGTGAAGGTCCTGGAATAATTCTTATAGACCTTACAAATTTTTGAAAATGGTAACAAAGAAATATCGCCTTGTCCAATGAGGTTCAATACATCCATGCAGTCATCATTGACTCCTCTCAAGAAAACTAACTTGAGGGACTCTTGTGACAACTTGTTTTGTGGGTTTTTCTTCAAAGTAAACTGAAATCTCTCTACATAATCTTCTAAGGGCTCATCATCCTTTTGTGACATTATGAAAATATCATCTTTCCTCCTATTAGGTCCCCTACAATAGTCTTGATACTTTTTATAAGAATAAGATCTTCATAGTGTCCCAATCTAATCCCATGAACCATCGTAGGGCTACATCCTTTAGAGTTGCAGGGAAGAGTTTGAGCCTATGGGCATCAAAATTATAATCATAAATTCTACATAGGACATCAAATTCAAAGAGAAATGTATCTAGGTACTTAGTCATTAATCCATAGAAGTTTGATAAGGCTGAAGGAGGAATATTATTTAGTTGTGTAGCCCTTTCCTTGTCAGTGATAGGGAACTAAAATGTTGCACGTTCAATATCATCATCCACTTTATCCCCCATGGTGTGGTATGTTCCTTTTGTATGTGTACCAGATGTTGGTGATAAGGAAATTTCTTCTTCAATGTTACCTTCGCTTTGAGTACTAGATTCACCAATTTTTGATATAGCTTCTTGGCATGTAGAGGGAAGGAATCTACCCAAGGGATCTCCTTGCCTCCACATACATGAAATATGGCTTTATAATGTAGCGGTCCTACATAATGTTAGTGTATCTCTCGTGTTGGAAAAATATTAAGTCTAATAGTCCTAATGCTGGAAAAAAAGGTTAACTATGAAAACTATAAAAATAAGTCTATGAAGATAGCACAATCCCCGACAATGATGCCAAAAAAGTAGAGTCTAAACTAATGTATTGTAAACTTGGTAGAACCAACACAATTCAGAGGTTTAACTAACTAAACAGTCCACTCAACATTGGTTAAGACTACATTAAATTATCAACCCAAGGTTTGTAAGCTTGTGATGGTGCAACATCACATATGCCTTCAAAGACTCAAAAATACCCGACTTATCTTACTCAAGTTGTTCTACTTGCTGGAAACTCATAGAATTGAAAAATAGTAAAAGACAACCAAAACTAGTGGCTACAGGTACCTACAACTTAGACTGTAATTGAACTGTTGCTAATGAAATGATACTGTGACAACTCAAAATTGATAAAAACTAATGAATCAACTAAAATAACCTCTGAAGCACTGTTGGTTAACCATTGCATGTGTATTCATAAGCATTCATTAAAAATAAGAAAGATATAAGATTCATCTTAACTTGCATAAAGTTCATGAGATAATGAAAAATACAAAATAACTATTAAACATAAATGAATAATTGAAAATGAAGTGAGGAACAATACCTTGAGTGGCCTACTCAAGTGGCTTTTCTCACTTTAACCGAACCCAAATCTAACTAATAGATTCTACGCATCCCATGAAATTAACTCCATTCATTGCATATCCTAGAATATTACAAAAGATCTTTCCACATATTGTACTCAATCATTCTATATATTTTTTCTTGAAACTAAAAGTAACTAATAACATAAAATTGAAAAACCAACTAACTTATCTACAGATTCAACCA
Source organism: Sequoiadendron giganteum (assembly GCA_007115665.2). NCBI lineage: Eukaryota > Viridiplantae > Streptophyta > Pinopsida > Cupressales > Cupressaceae > Sequoiadendron > Sequoiadendron giganteum. The sequence continues at coordinate 520,915,989 of CM021108.1, read as the reverse complement.
ACAACCATATACAAGCTTGAGCCTGAATCTTATTCAAAGCAAAAAATTAGTTGAAATCATTAACTCCACTCCCAGATATTAGATTATAGATTTATGATTGATTTATTCAACCTATAACTGAAAATAAAAAAGAATTCTAACATGACTAAAACTCTATCAAAACATAATTGCATGTAAACATACAACCATTTGTCAAAATTCTATAAGTGAAGGAGACCTCTTCTTCAACATTTATTAATTGGTTGTAACAATGCACATTCAACCTTCATCAAGTGCCTTTAATTAGAAATCATCATGTTCAACTTAACTTGGAGCTCCCTTATTTTGCTATCCAACGTTCCTTTTGTTGTGGGTTCACCCTGTAACTGCTTCGTGCCACAGTTCCTCTTCAACTGCAAACAAGTTAATTTTGCAAAGCATGTACACAAGGATAGCTATCACAATCAAAAGAATTCCATCAACATTTCATACATATCTTCATATAAACCATGCAATACTAGTATATTATAACCATATTTCCATCATTATATTTTAGGTTCAAGTCTGCATAATAGATATGAAAAGATAGTATAATATAGTAGCATTCTCTGGAAAATGTATCTAAAAGTATCTCAAAATATGTATGAAAACAATAGAAAATGAGCTATTATATAGACCTATAAAAATCATCGTTAAGTATTGCATCAAGGTTTTCAAATATTTGATTATAAATTATATTCATTTTGAATCAAAATAACCAAAAACATTATGGAATAAATGATGATAAGAAAAAAAAACACTCTTTTTTAGAATTGGCTATGGCTGCCAAGATCTTGAGACTAAATGGAAAGCACAAAGAAGAGAGAATAATGTGACAAGAATAAACTGTATTCTCATCAATATGATAATGGAATGATATGAGATGATGTTGATTGTTTTTACATGGAGACCCCTTGATTATATAGCCAAGGTGATAATATAAAAGGGCATAAGATTATGACAAGTATCATAATCTTATGACATGAGACAACTATGAAAAACTATCACTCCACTTAAAGTGGAAAAGTGATAATGTAATAATCACCAAAAATAGTGGATCACCCACAAAAGGTGGAGAGGTAATCACATGATATTTCCATGAAAGGTGGAAGTGATAAAGTAATAACATGATAAGTCCACCAAAGGTGGAAAAGCTCCAACTACCTCCTATGTGGTCCCTAAGTAAACTTAACTAAGGTGTAATCATGACCTAGGACAAGGTATAACACATTTAATTACACCAACAACCCCCCTTAAGTGCAACTTAGGGAGAATGTACACAAAAGAAAACAATGCAAGATGGGTCCCGACAACTAGGCCATGTTAGGTACCCATGTACAAATGCAATGCAATCTCTCACAAACGGAGAAAAGGAGAAAACCCAGTGGGACAAAACTCCACCCCAAAAGAGAGATGAAACAAATGAATGAAATGCTCTCAGTGATGAATGAGAAGGCCAAAACCTCATGTGAGGAGGAAGACCCCACATAAGAGAGAAGTAGAAGAGCGACAAGGCAGCCTCCCCTCAATGTTGAGTCTCTTGCAATGATGGTAGAAACTTGACATTGAATACTGAGATGATCCAATCTTGCCAAACAATGTTCCTCCCCTTAGGAAGAAACAAAACCATAAATGTATACAGGATGCCAGGAATATGGATGATGGATGATGATGTCTTTGAAGCATGCTCAAGTGTCTCCATGTCAATGTTGAAAGCTGACACACTCCAAACAGGCGTCCTAGGCCACACTACTGAAGAGGAGAATCTAACATCTAGTAGAGATGAATGTAGAACATGATCCAAAGAGAAATATATCCGCTTTGAAGACAAAGAAGCCTCCTCCAAATGTTGTCCAAAAGTATCCACACTCACGTCAAATTGCAAAGAATGATCATGTAGAGGATGAACAAGAGGGTCAAAGTGTTCCCTCACAACAACTAAAGAAGGAGAATCTTCATCAAGGAGAAGATGAATGTCATCAATGGTGTCCACCAAATATGCAAGATGAGACTCCATAAACAAGTCTGAAATACTTGTCAAGAAGCCATCCAAAGCAGCCATATCTATAAGACAATGAGGCATGTCCTGCTGCACTGAATCACTAGGAACCAAAACTGTGGAATCACAAGCATCATAAACTACAATAGTAGCTGGAGGAGATAGAATGCATGGCTCAAGAACTGGATCTGATGTGAAAACTACCAATTTCAAGTAGCCAAATATCTCCTTTGAATCATGGTTCATATGATCAATAGCCGAAGGAACAATGTCACCATCAAAAACAAAATTTGCAAAGGTATACAATCAAGATAAATGATAAACCACCCAAGTAGCAATGATCTCTCTACTATCCAAGCCTCAAATGATGACTAAATCAGGTGCGAAATCCACAGTTCTCTCACCTCCACCATGTGTAATTTGATATATGGAAAGAATATTGTTCGTCAAATGAGGAACACACAAAACATCCTAAAAAGTGTTTTCCCCAAAACTAATAGATCACTTCCCAATTACACTCATGTATGTATTATTTTCCATTAATATAGGAGACATAGTACAAGTTTGAAATGAAGAGAAGATAGACTGTGGAGATTTCATATGATGAGAAGCCCTTAAATCTAGAAGCCATCTCCCTGATTCTGGACCTGAAAAAGCACAAAGAGCTTGACCTTTAATTCCTGATGTAGATGCATAACCTTTGTCCTTTTTGGACTATTTTGAAGATGAAGGAGGTGATTCAAACATTCTAGAAGGTAAATCAATGCGATTCCTTTTGAGAAGATTTTTCAACTCATCAATATCCTTCTTATAATAATAGTGTTCTTCATGTCCATCCTTCTTGCAATTTGCACAAAAAGGCCTCTCCTTCTTAGATGATTCTCCTTTAGAGTGAGTGGATTTTGATTCTTTATGTGGCTTGTTCTTTTTCATCTTTTTCTTCTTATCAAGATTCCTTGATTATTTTTGTACCTTTGACTCACTAGACACCAATGCATGTGGCTTGGAAGACTTGATTAGACCCATGTTCATTAACTTAGCTTCCTCTTGGATTAGGAGATCTGCAAAGTCATCAAACTTAGGATCAACATATGATGCTCCCATAGAAATTTGATGGGTATGAAAGCCAAAAAAAATACCGAATACTTAGGACCAAGCTTGGATAACACATTCAAAATCAATTGTAAATCCTCTTTACCAATGCTGCATTCTTTCAACTGTGTTCTTAATTGCTTGATTTTGAAGATGTAGTCTTAGATGTGGTCAAAAAATTTAGGATCAAGATTCATCAAATCATTATGAATCTAATATCCCCTAATCTTATCTGTTTTACCATACAATTGTTCAAAAGTCTCCCATGCCTCTTTAGGTGTTTTACATGATTCAATATGAAATTGTAAATCAAATGAGACTAATGAACATATGCATCCAAGTGTTTTCTCATGATCAATCTCCCATTTTTCCAATTCTTTAGCATCAATAGGTCATTGAATGGTGTCCTTTAGATGACCTATTAGACCTTTTATCATGAGATAATTCCATACTGATTTTCTCCATTTAGCATAATTATGTGGAGTTAGGAGTTCAATTTGAGATTTACCCATTGCAAGAACCCAAACCAAGCAAAGGAATGCAATCAACCACTGCAATATTACCCCCCCCAATTACTCAATCATGAAATCCCCCAAGCAATATCTGATTTGGAACTTTATACTTAGTGCATTTATAATTGCCATTTGCCAAAACAACGAAGTGGACTTTGATCTTGGTACATGCAGATGCCAAAATAGGCCACAAACTCAAAGTGAAAAATTTACAGTAGATGAGATAAATATGATTATACCAATGGAAATTACAAAAAATTGCACTGAAAAAGGAGGTCGTATGACTGAGTTATGACCTTCCAAAGTTAGGGTGCAAAACTGAAAACTTCATTGGTAAGGGGGGATTTTTTGAAAATGGTTGACTCAACGATACACTAGCTTAAAATTGATGGGTATGTGGCCATCACAAGCAATAGCATAATAATTTTGACGACCAAATGGTCGTCCGCCGAAAATCGCTCTTTTTCCGGAATATTTGAGATGCTGACGGAATATGTTGTTTGCGATTGGTATATTCCTTCGTCGACACCAAAATCTTAGAGGGAATATTCTTATGTTGTTGGAATCTTCGTCGAGTTTTAAGCCTGTCCGCCAGATTTTTGATTCAAAGTACCCATTGGTGAGTTTTTATCTGAACGTCCGGTTGAATTATGCGACCGGTTGGTGGGAAAGGGGGGTGGCAGGGGCCACAACCTATGGCCATGTGGCACCCGCAGGGCCTACCTATGGGTACGGTGGGTACAGGGTACGCATAGTACCTTGTCTCATGCGTACTTCATAGAAATACAACTTGTCGCCCTTTTTTTATTTTTTATTTTTAATAAAAACAATTTTTGTAGAAATAAATTGATTGAAAAGTGATATTTTATAAAAAAAAAATTCAAAAAATTTTAATGATAAAATATATTTTTCAAAAAAATCGTACTCTGCAATTATGACGACCTAGGGGGCTGTATGACTCCCTGAACAAAAAATACACTTAATTATTCATGATAATCCAAGCCCTTGAATCTCTCTCCCAATATTTCAATTCAAATCCTAGCTCTCTTTTCTATCTCACTTTTTTTCAAAATAGAATTTACATCATTTACTAAGAAATTGAAAAATTAATTTACATGTGTTCTTTTTTATTTAATAGTTATTTCTATTATTTTCTTAGGTTATATAAATTTCTCATGCTAGTATTAATAGTTATACATAAGGAAATTTCCTATACCTTTTTTTATTAGATATTCTATACTACTTGGTAGGCCTAGGTTCAAATATTTGATACTTGTATTCTTAATTTTATATAAATATGTCACATTTTATTCATAAAGGTATATTTATCAAAATTAATATAGATGCATACCAACTTCTTGTAGAGTTCAACCATTTTACCTTGGACACATACATTCCTACTATCCAAGAAGCTTTATATGAAAGTGAAAGAGACATTCATAGTATTTATTAAATTAATTTTTTGAGAATCAAATATAAGAGAAATTAAAAAGAGGTGGTATAATGAAACATATTTTTAAATATAATGCATAATTAATCATATTCATTATTATCATACAAAACACCTTTTTTATAATTATGTATTTCATAATTTAAATCTAGTGTTCATTATAAGGATAACACAAGTATTTTCAAACATTGATCCCATAGTTACATCCACCAATTCAAGGCCCTCACTTCTCAATTCTCTCTATCATACATTCAAAGGTATACCTAGTAAATGACATAAATAATGTGTATTAAGATCACACAACATAGCACATTTAATAATGATTAGAAAACCAAAATTTTACAAGATTATATTCTAAAAGATTCTAACTTAAATACCCTTAGAGTATCCAAAATATGATCACTAGACAAGGTTGATCATAAAGTACAAATTAGGCGAATATTGAAATTTACCAATTCTTTGGTCTTCACCAAAGACATCCCCAAGCACATCTTCATCTTCTGATTGATTGCAACCATCTATAATTGGAATTATAAGAAATATTATTTTTAAGAACCATAAAAATCAAATAAAAATTAATTTTAAATGCCATATCGACATTACTAGTGGTATTAATTTCATGACTAAAAATCCCTCTAACATTGTCATAATCATCAACCAATGGAGTAACGTGCCATCTATAATTTAATAAGACTAATTTAGTTAGTTTTGAGAAAAAATATATTAATCATGAAAAATATAAATATTAAACTTAAATCTCAAATGACACTTACTAATAACTTGATATTGTTCATTTATTTTGTTTCTCTTTAGAAGATAAAAAATCTTCAACACATGTTTGCATGTGTTTCCCCTTTTTTCCCATTGACAGTCACACATGTAAATTTGGTCCAAATTTTCTCATTTCATTGGAACTATTTGGCTTCTTATCTTATATGTGTGAGGGAGGATAGCATATGGATAATAGTCTATATCTATTTTCTTTTCACCTTTCTAATGCAATTATGTAATATATGTCTCTTTTGAAGTTAGTTAGAAACTTGAATAACAACAAATTTATTTTATTTTTATAAAATCGCTCTATCCTATGAAGAAGTGTATGGGAAAGCCAATCCATTCTCCTTGTGCATTTCTTAGCACAATCACTTAAATAGTGACTCTTTATATGGAAGTGGTATGACTCTATGAAATCATTGTTTTCCTAATTTGCACTAGAGAAGCTTCAAATTTATTTTGCCCACATTGCTCCACAAATAAAAATAATTATGTCTCAGCACATACAAAAAAAAACTTAAATGATAAATTCCTAAAAACCATAATTAATAATTTGATGAGGTTACCTATATGATTCTTGTCATGACACCAAGTTTTCTGAAAGTAATCAATGAATTTATTTTCTTCTTTAAATTCCTCCATCAAATTTTTTATTAGATGAGTAGTGATATCTTTGTTGTTACTCATTCAATATATTATCTCACCCAATCTATCAAACATATTTATTCCAACATGTTGTAGCCTATCATGTTTTAAAACTTTCTTAGGAGAAGGGTGTGAGAAAGTTTTGGTTGGACAGGGACTCTCTAAATGCCATTAACTATCTAAAAAGGGTGAATCCTCCCTCTTGGTCGATTGAGCACATTATTGAGGACTCTATAGCCATATTAAATACCTTTCAAGAGACTTATGTTTCCCACGTGTATAGTGAAGCTAATTTTTTAGTTGATTTCCTTACAAATTTGGGAGTATCCTTTACTAGGTATTGGGACTCTAATGACTTCATCCCCATTGAACTCCAATCTGTTGTTAAAAATGATAAAATGTCACATGTTTCATATGCTAGAGGGAAGAATTGGATTTAGAAGAGATAGTGTATTACCTCATAATTGTCTCTTTGATTTGATTAGACTTGTGGTGTGCTTCATTTATCTTGGAAATTGTGGAATTAAGTGGGGAAAATTCTTGAAGGAAGTGGCATTGATGACACTCTGTACCAGGATTGTCAGACTAACACACTTTATGGGTGTTCTTTTCCTCCTTTCTATATTGATTCTTCATTTTCTTAGGTCACCTTTCAAGTTCAAGAAGAAGGTTGTTGGCTCATGTCTAAGCTATTGATCATGGGGGGTGATAGGCGTAGGACTAAGGTTGTTACGTGTGAGGTACAAAGGCTAATGGTTTGGTCTGGGAGATCCTTGTTAAGGGAGGCGTTACTCCATTCATGTTGAAGCTCCATGGTTATGAATCTCAAGTCTCTCTGGAGTTTGTTAGCAAGTGGCATAACATAGTGCAGAGGATTTTTGGGGTGGAGATAAATTTAACTGAGGATTTTATAACAAAGGTCACTAATCTTACCTCTCAAGGTAGGAAATTTTATAGGGAGAGTTTGACGACTAAGGAGATGAGGGTTATCTTCTTGAAAGATAAGTAAAGAGAAAAGATTAAGAGGTTGGGGTGTGGAGGTTATGACTAAAAATCCATAAAGCCCATATGGGGGGAGGTGGAGGTGGCGATAATAAGGTACTTCACTTTGGATGGGAGATTTTTTACCATCTATGGCTACCACTTCATTCTCCTCAACCATTTTAGACATTGTAGGTTTGTGTTGTTTCCTTTTTACCTGCTCTTATCTTGGGAAAATGACATCTTGGAGTTTAGAAATAACTTTAATAACCCCTTTCTGCATGAGGGGTGTATGCTCTTAATTACTGAACATATCAAAGCTAAGTATGTGATTGAAACTCCTAGAGTGGAAAAAGCTCATAAACCTAAGGATGTTCCTTCTAACTATGAAACATGTGATGAATTTGGTGATAATGAGGAAGTAGTGGGTGAGTCGAATTCCTTTAAGGATTTATCTACACCCCTGGAGGCTCATGTGAATCCATACAAGAAAAGGGATAAGAGGGAGTCTTCTCCTTCTTGGGCTAATGGCTCACATATTGATGTGGAATTAGAAGTGTCCCCTTCGATTATGGCCAAGATCAAAGGTTTTGTGAAGGCAGGGAAGGGAAGTCAAGGTTCCAAGAAGATGGAGTCATCCCTCCCTTCAAGTGTGAAGAGTAAAATAATTGTAAGGGAAGATGAGAATAGGATGGTGGGTAAATCTTATGTGGGTAAGAAAGCCCTTAAATTGGCCCAGGGTAAGGAGAAGGAATTTGTTACTCTCATTGAACCTTAGGTTGGTGAGGAGCATATTCAAGATGCTTCCGTGTTGGAGAAGGGGAGTCGTGAGAACATGGTGGACACAAAAGTGGAATATGTGAAGAATTATGATTATGTGGTTGATCTAGATGGCTCCCCTGATGTTACAGAGTCCATGGATAAAGGTAAAGATAAGATGGAGTCTCTTGGTGGTAAGTTTTTTGAGGGTCAACTTGAGTTTTTTTTTCAAGGAGAGCACATGAATTGGGAGTTGCTAGATTTGAATGATATCATCAAAATGACTAAGGAAGGAAAAAATGTTTTCATTAATCTCTTTATTTGGCTCCTTCATGAAGTTAAGCATCTTCATGTTAAGATGGATTCACTGGCAAGTTTCAATGTGAGTGCCATAAATAATAGTAAATTGGAGGTGATGGTTTATAACAGGGTCAAAAGCATGAATATCACCCTCAACAAAATAGTGGAGGATGCGAAAAATTTAAGAGTGGATTATGATTCTAGAATTGCATCTCTTGAATAGAAAATTTCTAAAATCCAAGAGGTCCTATCCACTCTTTTTAATGTTAGTCATGATTTTCTTTGAATAGTGCAAAGGGGTTGGTGATTTAAATGAAAAGGATAAAAAATGGACTAGAAAGCCACTTATTAAATAAAAAGATGTGCATGTTACACCCCATCTTGCTATTATTGATTTACTTGTACCTTCACTAGTAAATACGATGGAAAAATGCAATCATGATTTTGATATGATTAATGGGATACTGAAATGGGTATTATGTGAAAGTGTTGATAAATACTTTAAAAGAGTAATTATGTTTACATTGATGATGAACATGTAATTTCTATATGAATATTCTTAAGTTTTTGATGCATATGGATTTATTATGAACGTCTAACTACCATTACAAATGTGTTGAGATGGTTGAAGGGAAAGGCTCATTCCTCCAAGTGGAGGGGAAGTATCACTCAAGAGAAGTGATTGGTTAGATAACCCTAAATGAAACTATTAACATGTAGGATTGCACACTTGATTCTAAGCTTGGTGGCTCAACAATCTTGTGTAACATGGAAACACCTTCGAGCCTATGGGTTGCTCAAGCGAAGGTGAGTCTATAGATTATGGGTTGGTTCCCCTTTTGATTTCCTAGAAACTAATGGATTTGGTTGGAAAAGGGATAAAAATATTCTATGAAAACATAAATAGAATCCTAGGAGGTGATACACCAATGGTCTAAAATGAAAACTAATGCAACTTTTAATTATAACTTTGAATCAAAAGATTATTGGTTATGAGATTTAGAGTTCAGATTTTTCCTAAAATCAAAAGTATTTCATATGAAGGATCTAAATTTCAGTTCTATTTGAAGGTAAAATTGGTTTACACATCAAACTACACCTAAAATTGATTTAATACAATATATGACCTGATTTAATAAGACAAACATTCAAATTGAATTATCTAGATGAAGAATAATACAAAGGAATCACATGAATCATAGTGAAATCTATAAGAACATACATCCACAAGACAATAAGAAAGCTCCAAAAAGGGATCAATAACTATTTTTTTTATTGATTTCAAAGAAAAAGTTGCTGCTACATGAAGATAATCTGTGTCACAATAATCTCTCTCAACTCATAATGAGAAGTAGAATCAAGAACCAACCTCAAAAATGCAAAGAGTTTGCAATATATGCTAAAAGGAGGCCTAAAAGGATCTTCGATTGACTATAATAGATGCTTCAGTTATCTCCCTTAATCTATGCATGTGAAAGATCTTTCCTCTATCGTGCAAACTTGAAAACCATGATAAAGGGTCTTAAAAGGTGGATCAAATTGAATGTTTAGGTGTCCAAAATCACCTTGAATCATGGTCAACCCATGTGGGACTCCAAACATGATGTAAACTAATCTTTGTGCCTCAAAATACTCCTCAAATGATGGCTTGAATTAATGAAAACTCCAAAATAGACTCAATTTGACTTGAAGTAAAAAAAACTCCCTCTTCTGTCTTTCCATGATTTTGGGACAAGGATAAAGTGTTTGAATGAATATTAAAGATAATCAATAATGATTACTTTAATGTTTTTATGGAAAAAATCTATCCCTCTTCATGGAAAATATTATGGTAATTTATAAGCATTGCCTCTAATATTTGTTTATATATTTATCTTTGTCTTAATTTGATGCGAAAATAAAAGAGGGGAAATATAAAAAAATCCTTATGACTCCTATGACTTACATACTTCACACTAAGCATTTGGAATAAAGGACTTGATCATGGCTAAGGCATTAATCCTTATGCAATTTTACAAAATAAAGTGATAAAAATTACCTGGGCAGCTAAAACTTTAGGGTTTGTATGAAAAACATAAAAGAAACCCCACTTTTCTATCTTCAGATCATTTGCATTCTTTCATTTGCTTTGCCTATAACACCATGCTACACTGTCAAGGTTTGAAGGTTCAGAGTATCCTTCTACAATCTAGGCATGGTTGAATGCATTCTCACTATGAAGGTAAGACATTCTGTTGTCCAAGAAAGCTGAGATTACTTCATTTTTGTACAAGAAAATATTACAAAATTCTCTTAGTGACAAAAAAATGATTGAAAAAGTGTTACTCTTTGGTAAATCCTCCTCTATGTGATACTTTGGTTGTGTTATCTCTATCTTTTTTAGTATAGAAGACTCTTGTTGTGCATAGAGTTATCTTTGCACACATTCTTTTTCACCTTTCATCATGGATTGTTATCATTGAACATGTCCCATATTTTCATTCTTTCAAAGACTACTCTCGTGCTAAAACTATCCCAGACTCTTTATGACCTGCCTTCTTGTGCATCATACCCTTCTGATTCTTTTATTATCTTTCATGTTGATATTCTAGCCATGAGACTGTCACAAAAGAGTAAATGTGACAATAACAAAAATCAAATATAGATATTCATGAAAATATGATGAGAGTTTAGCTAACTTGTGAACCTCTGTGAATAACCCTGCAAATTTGAAATGATTGCCATACTAGACTATATTTAGCTTAATAAACTTGTGGTCTTAGAAAAAGTCTCTAAATCTTCTTATTTTAACCGACTCATGCTCTAACTAAAGATTCTGAAATGGTTGTCCCTTGATTGTATATGCATAAACTTGCTCTTCACTTTGTCCCTGTCTTTATTTGCCTTGTCTAATATGCCAAGAATGTAGCTCAAACTGAGTGATTTTAGATTTTTCTTGATAGAATCTCCCAACAAAAACAATATTCCTTTATCAAGTACTCTTTTACAACCCTATAAGGACAAGGATGTGAAAGGAATATTTTATTCCTCAAAAAAAATTTAACCTTATATCAATAATATATGTCCCACTAAGATTCAATGTATTAAGTTTTTTTTACTCTTGAAATAGATCCCATACCATAGTCTACTATACTTCTACAACCATTAAGATCGAGAAGCTCTAGATTTTCATAGAAATCAATATGATTCATTTATTCAAATGAAATGTGTGATAGGTTTCAAATGTCTTCAAAACCCTACAGGTATGCATAAGGCACAATCCTCTGATGGACTAATTTGAGCATTCAACCTTTCATTATTGTGAGTTACCCCAAAAGTAACTTGCTTTGTTTGCATTAATACATGATTCTATGGTAGAATTAAAAATGCTTTCTCTCTATAATTAGAAGAATGAGGAAAATTATAACCAAAGAATGACTTTGAAGATGCAAAGGACTTAGACCCTTTGAATTTGATACATTATACTTAGAAGTTCCAGCTTGAACAATTGACTTCCCATGTGATGCTTTTTTCACTATGGAATTTTTTTAGTGCTTTACATTATCCTTCACAACTGATGCTCACTTAGATGAATTCCCTTTATTGTGTTCACATCTTGTTGCCCACTGTCATCCTGTAACAACAATACTATCTTATTCATGACACTTGTTCCATGAGTAAAACACAACCATGCACTTCCTGCTTGCCTTATTGTCATCTTTGTGAAGAGTCCCAAGGTACCATGCAAGCATACCATCTATAATATCTGATGAATACTGAAGATGTCCTTGATTCATCCTTTTAGTGATGACTATCCTTTAACATTTAAGACTGTCTCTTTAATGTCATGTCTGTCTCTTAAAATAGGCCACATCATCATTGTCTTCTATGCTACTCTTGATTGAACTGTCACTCTTTTCCTGGCACTGTATTATCATTCAAACATGATTGATATGGCATTCTTCTTCTCATGTCATGGCTTGAAAAAGGAATTATATCATAGTAGACATTTCCCAGAGCTAGGGGAATGCGCCTCTCATATAAAACTGCCTACTATCTTGAAACTTTACCTCTACATTGCTTGCTCCAAGTTTTGATGAACTCTTTTCTTGCTTTGGTAGTTGTCTACTATCATTGTTTGCATTCTTTTGATTGCACTCCTTATCAAGAAGTGACTATAAATTGAATACCTATATCTACATAGTGAACAAACAAGTTAATAAAAAAAATGAAGCTCAAAGCTTCTCATGATTATTTGGATACTTTACTCTCCTGGGAACTTCATGATACTTTCCATTCTAAAAAAATTGTAGATACCTGATTTGATATATTATAAGAGATAGGGTGTATGATTTCTTTTTTTAACATGTAAGATACCTGGAATCCCAAGTTCTAACACAATTTTTTTTGACTCCCGCAGAACTCATGAAACCACCATTGAAGGAACAAAAGACACAATTGATCAATGATAGGGTTCATCATTCAGGTAATGACAGATCCCTTTTCTCTTATATGTTCATTTACTTTCACATATTAATTCTATCCTTTATTGCATATCAAATCAATTACTCTCATGACTTGTGTGGGAAATTTATAAACATCTCTTGTAATAAATTTGAACAATTAATTAATACAAAAGCTTGTATAATTTTCCTTTTCTGAAGCATAGTTGCATGATGAAACTAAAATTCCATTTCATGGAATTATCTAAATGTTTATAATTAGCTTAAGCAGAAACTTTGTGTACCATTTTCCTTGTAAAACAATAGCGTTGTCCCAACCTAACCTGATTGGGCTAAAAAGATAAATTAGTTTACATTTTTTTTGACCTCTGCTATGTGATTGCTTGTTAAGAATCTTAGACTATTAGCATAAATTTATCCAATTGGCATAGGAGTCAATTCTTTCTCCTTAAAAATCCTTAAAACTCTTTGTAACTCAACATTTATAATTCAAAAAACAATAAAACAAAATTGAAAACAACCACCATGACTCTATTTAGAATAGGGCCAACAAACTGTGCATCAAAAAATATTGCAAAATGAAAGTTGAATTGAAAAGATGTGCAATCAACACTTATCAACGTAAAAATCTACTCTACTATGTACATCTAAAAACTTTTCTTCTTCAGAAACATTGTTTGAGGTGAATCCCATGTACTGGGATAGGTAACACCTCTCCATTCAACTTTGAAAGCTAAAAATCATTATGTTGCTTGCATTTTGTAATCACATAAGCGCCATCCTACATGGCATCAAACTTGGTATGCTTAACAGGTTTACTTTTAAGTTCACCCCACTTGAAAACAAATCACCCTCCCTTAATGCTCTTGGGACTACTTTTCTATCAAAAGTCCTTTTCATTTGAGCCTGATGGATCTCTAGATTTCTCAATGCTTTCTTTCTTGTCTTTTCTAACTAAATTAGTTGGGAAAGCCTGATTTACATAGGCTCTTCCTCTAACATCTCTATCTCTTTAATCAAGCTCAAAGTTGGCATTACAACTGAAATTAGAATTCTGGCCTCTTTGCCATAAGTAAGAACATATGGTGAGTTACCTATAGATCTTTTAAGAGTAATTGTATCATCCCAAAAGGAAAAATTATATCTTTTCATGCCAAGTCCTTTGATTATCTTCAATTGTCATTTTGATAATCCTGATCAAGTTCTTATTAGTTGAATCATCTTGTCCATTACCCTGAGGGTAATAATTGGATGAGGTATTCATATGTATGCTATTATTAACTAACCAATCAGATACCTTCAAGCCTATAAATGCCAATGAATTATCATAAATAATGGGATCAGGAGCACCAAACCTTGCAACTAGTTCTTGATAGAAGTTGAGAACACCAGTTTCATTGGCCTCTACCAATACTCTAGCTTTTGACCACTTAGTAAAATAATAAATTATAGTCAATATCCATTTGCAACCTACACTTGAGGGTGGGTTAATAGGTTTGATAAAATCAAGGCCCCACTTTCCAAAGGGTTGTTCTACCTAAATTGGATGCAAAGGCAAGGCTACAAGCCTTTGTTCTCATGTAAATAATGAACATTCATTGCATTTCCTTACCCAAGAATGTGCATCCTTAAATAATTTAGGCCAATAATACCTAGCTCTCATGATCTTTAGAGCTATAGTTCTTGGTGAAAAATGACCTCCAGAAGGTCCATCATGAAACCCCTCTAAAATTTTATTAATCTGATTTAGCTCAACACATCTTAGCAAAACTCCATGAAAGTCCTTGCTATATAAAACCCCATCTATGAAAACATAAGGAATGGATTGAAGTCTGAAATACCTTCTTTTTTATTTGACTAAGCCTTCAGGATAGTCAACAATTTCAAGATAATGCACCATTTGTTGAATCCAATTTGTAGAAGACGTTGGAGCAACAACTTGTTCTCCGTTGTTGATTATTATGATAGATTGTTCATAAGTTTCTTTGTTGTTTTGTGCATCTCCAAAAAACTGTTCACATAAGCCTTTTCCCCTCACAAGCTTGGTGACCTTAATTTGGACATCATATTCCATTACTTTTGTAATCCAACTAGCACTTTTATCATTAATATATCTGCTCAATAGGAAATCTTTGACTTAGGATTATCAACCAACAATTTTATTTTATTTTTAGAAAGCATGTGTCTAATTTTTTTAAGACTTCTAACTACTGCAAGCATGCACTTCTCAATAAAAGAATATTTCACTTTATAATATTCAAGAACTTGGCTAAAAAATGTAATGGGATGCTCCAAACCTTGTTCATTCTGTTGACATAGCATAGCTAAGATAGTATCTACACTCCCAAAAGGTTAAATAATAAAATATTTGTCAAAGTTAGGATTGATGAGTGTTGGAGTAGCATCTATGGCATTCTTAATTTCATCAAAAATTTCCTTCCCTTCTTTGGTCTAGCTAAAAGTAACATTCTTTCTCAACGTAGAAGTTAGAGGTTGCAAAATATAAACAATATCTGGAATGAACCTCCTAACATAGTTTATTCTACCAAGAAATATTTGTCAGCCTTTCTTATGAGCAGGTAATGGTAGAGCAATAATAGAAATGATTCTTTCTAGATCTATGGAAATCCCACCTTTAGATACTACATGTCCAAGTAATTTACCTTCATGAACAACAAAGATAGATTTCTTGGGGCTCAATGAAACTCCATATTTTCTACACCTTTCGAAGATCTGTTTCAAATGAACTAAATGGTCACTTGCATTTTTAGAGAAAACAATAATGTCATTTAAGTAGACCATTACAAATTTGCTCATTAAACCATGAAAATCCATGTCCATGGATCTTTGGAAGGTATCCCTTGGATTAGATAATTCAAAGGGCATCTTTCAATAAGCCATGGTTCCCCACTTTGTTGTAAAAGTTGTCTTATAATGATCTTCCTCTTTTACCAAAATTTGGTTGTACCTTGAAAATCCATCTAACAAAGAAAATCTATCAGATCTAGCTACAACTTGTAAAACTTGTTGCATGAAAGGAAATGGATAATGATCCTTCAAAGAGGCTCTATTAAGGTCTTTGAAATCAACACAAAGTCTGATTTCAACGTTCTTTTTCCTTACAGGAATAAGATTGGACACCCATGAGGTATCCTTAAAATAATTTGACTCTCAATCAACTTACTTAGCTTAGATTTCATGAGATGCTAAAGTTTAGGATTCAAAGAAATCTTCCTTTGTCTTATCGGCTTTATATTTGCTTCAAGCCCTATGGTGTGTTGTGCCAACTTTGGATTGAATCCCTTTAAGTCATGATACTCCCAAGAAAACACATCAAAAAACTCTTGACAAAGTAAAATGAATGCATGTCTCTCTTCAATGGTACATACCTTTCCAAGTTTTAGGAGCTTATCCTTGAAGATTTCAATAGGTTCATAATATTCTTATTTGATAAAAAAAAACCTACCATTTCCTTTCTCACCTGATCACCTAAGTTGAAAATGGCCTCAAGTGCTACCAATCCCTTTGGTAACTTGTTTGATTTTAGCTAAAGAATCTGATCTTCATACTGTTGTGATAAATTTTGTTGTTTTGAAATTGAAAACTCAAGCTTCTTCTATGAAGAAGTTAATTATTTTTTCATCACTATCAAATATTTGTCAATAAATATTATTATCTAGGACAACATGTCTAACAACAATCTTAACATAGTGCTGAGTATCAAAAAATTTCACTTTAGCCGATATCAAACTCAGCCCCCATGGCAACTAATTTATTAGCCTATTTATTTTGACTCCTTGGTATGGACAACAAATTGAAAGAATCAAAATCCTCAATCATGTCCCAAAATCTATTCTTGCATAGCTTCAATAAGTCATTCTTAGTGGTATTAATGTTTCTTACTTGATTTACCACTAACTCAATATCTCCAAATACTTGAAGGCACTTTACATTTTTTTCCTATCCCATTCTAATCCATGTTCAAGTGCTTCATATTTAGCAGAATTATTAGAATAGCTAAAAGAAAAACATAAGGCTAAAAAATACCTTTCACCATTTGGAGAAACTAAGACAACTTCTCCACCAACACCAACTTTACTTCTTGAACCATCAAAATATAGACTCCATAATTCATTGGGCTGTTGGTTTTCCTTTACTTTTTCACCTTTTACTAGATTTGGAATAGTAATATCTTGCTCTTGAATCATATATATGCCCAAGTCTAGCTACTCAACATGAAAAAAATTATCGATTTCACAATTTTCAATTGCCCATTCATCTAAGATTAGGTCTGGAATACCCTCAAGAAGAGTATCAGGATCTTGAACAATAATCTGATTGGTTTGATTTTGTTCATGATTTTGGTTTCAATTTTTCCCCAAAAGCTCCATTTTTTTAAGACTTGTGAAGAAAATTCATAATAATGCAATTTATTCCCAAAAATCCTACAACCACCCTCATAAATTCCAAAAAACAGAATAGAAAGTATCTCCTTTTTTCAAATTTTGAATTTTCAAATTTCTAAATTGACTTTTTTATTCATTTTCTTAATTTTTAATTTCAACTCAAATATGCATGCATTTCCAAAATGAATAATGTAAATCATTTCAACACAAATAACTTAATCAATTAATAAAATAAATCTACTGCAAGATTAAATTATTTATTAATTAAATTAAATTACTCACTAAATTACATCACATTTCTAACATTATTCTAACTTCCTAAAATAAATTGAAACCAAAAAAATTGAACAAAATAGAACAACTGGACCACACTATGACCGACAACACACTATGACTAGGGTGACAACTTGACACGAAAATCCTAGCTACTATCTCCCAATCGAATGTCGTTGGCAATGGGCACGCTCAAACTTGTGAAACCAGGTGGAGTCAATGTCTTGTACCTGTCAACCTACGAACAAAGAATATATCCACATGCAATAATATGTCATAAATAAGGCACACCGTGAAGAGGAAATCATGAAATCGTAGGGCACTCGCAAGCGAGTGATGTGATACTATCCTCTTCACCAATACAGTAGTACTAACTGACGCATCTAACATAGCAACATAATCGAAAGCATGAAACATCATAAATTTAAATATCCACATATGATAACTCCAAAAATGCCATAATAATCACATCAAAATATAGTATCATCACATCAAGATACATCACGATAAACAGTGATCAACTGTAACCAAGTACATAGTCAACGTACAACACCATACTAAAGCATAAAAGAGGAAATAACATTATTCTCACAAAAGAGAAAAACAGAGGGGTATTACAATTCAAATTGGAAAAAGACCCAATTGAGATATAGAAATTTCTACATGGAACCCACCTTTATTTCATGTTCATAATAGGTCATTAAGGAGCAGCAAAGAAAAACGCGTTTGAACAAGCAAGCGCAAATTTGACCAAAAATGAAAGTATTTGGAATTCAAAAATGACAAAGACCTAGTTGAGATATGGGCATTTCTACATATAATACACTATTAGTTTATAAATTTATGGTCAAAAAGAAGGTTTTTTTCAGTAAAATTTTGTTTTAACAAATTGGGCAAACAAAGAAAGAAAATGAATGAGTCCAAAAATCTAATTTTTTTATCGACCCATTTCAGCTTTACTGGCATGCACAAAAATATGACATACAAGAAAACTACATAGAAACAAATATAATCCAAAACAACCATTATCTAACCCCAAGTATTCACAAAAATAGAATAGAGGAGTTCCTTCAAATATTCACAAAATATAAATACCCAAAACTAAAAATGAAATTCAAGGCATAAATCTAGCATAAGGGAATGCACAAATCACCAATCATACAAAGATTAAAAAACAAGGGAGAATACCTCAATTTCGCCCCAAAATAGAAATTGAAGAATGCTTGGTGTGGAAGGCATGACCAGATTCCAAAATAGGACAACAAGGAAGAAATGACACATCAAATTCAACAATTCAATACCCACAAATTTCTTCTCAAAAAAACTCCCTCAAATCTTCCTATCTTTGTTGTCCAAATTGTGGGGTTCCTCCTCCGTCCAAACAACAAATTTATTTCCTCCCAAAAATATAACCTTCTCAACAAATCTTCCTTCCCTTTTATATTTTCTCAAAACCTATCAAGAAAATGAGGTAAAACATTTGATAAAAAAAAACTATTAAAGCTCCCAAAAATAATTAATTTAAAATCACTAAATGTACCACATTCTCAATTACACATAAAAATAATAATTTAAATCCAATATTAAAATACACAAGGCTCCTCAAACGGATTTAAATAAGATTATAAGAGCTCACAAAAAGGAATTAATAAAATCATTTAAAATTTCTAAATGAAATAAATCATTCTCTCAAATGATCAATAAAAATCACTTAAAATAACATATTTAAAATCTTGTGGATAAAACATTTCAAATCTTCAATCAATTAAACACCATAGTTGAAACCATGGAAATATTCCATGAAACCACATCAAAACATTGAGAGCCAAAATATATAGCCACATAATAAGGTTAACTAAAACCAAGACAAAATACCTCGACAAGGTATACCGATAAACCACATATGACTGAAAGGTGCTCCTGCTGTAACCATTAGGTAACCATACTGTAAGACAACAAGACAAAAACACTACACTAATGGGTACAATGGGATACGGTAGGGAACATTTGGCCTATGACTACCTCCAGTAACCACTATCGGGGAATAAGAGTACACTCAAGCCTGTGAATCCAGGTGGAGTCGATACTCAATACCTGCATCACTCTAATCACACGTTAAAGTACGTGTGCATATAACATATATCATATAGCTGAAGCGACATCAATCATTAGGAAGAGGGTCATGATATCATAAGTCTTTTAGATATGAGTGTTACAACATCATCCCTTTCCTATCCATAACCGTACAAAAATAATGATAATTGTATATAAACATATAAGCATGTAATCCAACATGCTAACTAATCATGATAACCTTTCACTTAATTAACAATGTCTAATCTCAATATGATAACTTTTAACATTAGAATACCAAATCAAAACCAAAATGCTATCTTACGTAGGCTGGAGTTAGAGAGGTGTTACATCCTCCCTCCCTAATATTTGAATTACTCCTAGAAGTCATGTAAGCTCAATATACAACCATGTCACACATTAGTACTCAAAATCTTAAAAAATAACATTAAAAGATTGTACTTCATCCCAAAGATAAAAAATATAATATATATCATTCATCACTAAACGAAATAGAAAGGATATCCTTTTAACATTCACCTTTCTAAAAATCATTATAAATATATTGACATATGTCTTACTCATAAGGTCTCAACATGAAACAAAATAACATGGTTAATCTTGCTAACATCACATGTGTCACAATTCTCATATAAGAAATTATTTTAACATCCACATTCGTTCAAGGATAGGTTAAAATACACATTGATTTCCACTAAGAATAGGGTAAAGAGGATGCATAAGCACTCAATTATTTCCAAAACACAATTGTTTGCAACAATTTTTGTTTTCCACACACTTCCAATATTACACATTAGAACACATTTGGCATCATTTTCAACAAAATATAACAATTTAGACTTTCTAAAGAATAATAGGCCAACTTTTGAACTTTTCATATGTAACCATATCCAAGATGAAACATGCATTTACGCATACATACTTACTTACATCACAAGGCTACATAAGGGTCCATTTGGACACCAGGAAGTAGCATACTAATCCATGATACATAATTCATGAGCCAAGAGCTAATATCCATCTCACATAATCTATACCTCACACATAGTGGCTTGATGGTGTTAGGCCACACACAAATGGTGAGACCATCCAAAAAAGACCACAATGACCTATCTCTTGTTGTATAAGGTGGTTAGCCTCCAAGAGATAGTCATCACACATAGGTGGACAATGGATTCTAGCTATATAACAACCTCACATACCCCCATCCTCAAGGTTCCCTGCATCTACTTCCTCGTATACACTCACCAAGTCCACCTCATATGTCCTTGGAGAGGAGTCATAATACAACACATGGAAAACATTGAAAACAATAAGGATAGACTAGTTTAGCCACCAAAGTCATAAATAAATATCAAATAAAGATTCAATTTTAGCAATAAAGCAAGAAATGTGCATAATTTCAACACCAAATCAAATGTAACCATGAGAGTTACATGCAAATGAAGATCACAAGGTGTGGCTAAACCATCACAATCAAATATAAACAAAGTGTTGGCCTTCACAATCAATATAAAATCATCAATAACCATAAAGAAAGTCCACAATCTTTGAAATTGCATTGTACAACACTGCATGACTAGATACTAGCCACCAAATGAGGAAGGAGGAAACACCATCTAACTATCACAATATCCCCTCATATGATGAAGTGTGTGCATGCCAACCACATGGCATAGGGTGTATTCCTCAACTACACCCTGCATCACGTCGTCACGTGACATGGAATCGCCAGGTGGCCCATGCACTCCTTGGTTGCCTGCATGGGATGTACACCTCGACCCCAATCCTGCATCACGTCTCAACACAAAATGGCCATACACCAATCGGAGAAGGAAAACACTGGTCGTATGTCACATGGAAGTTTATTTGTGGCTCCACAAAAGTAGCCACCCACAAAACACACCCCGCATGGCGATACCTCATGGAGAAGGCACACACAAGTACTTGTCATAGCCAAAGGTATACATGGCTAGGACATACCCATATTCTAAAAGACCCAAACACTATCGAAATCAAACATGAGTATCCCTCTATAAGTGTACGAGGTCCCATTACGCTCATCACACAAGTAGGATATCATAACACAATCTCATAGTGCACCTTCATGCGTCTATGCATGTGGAATCGTGTCCTCGATCCTAGCTCGCTACTGTCAACAACACAATATATATATTAAACATATACGAGTATATCGATATGGGGCTAATTTAGCCTCACCTCTCATATGGACAAGGTTGACTTGTTAATGCCAGCTCAATGCCCCTACAGGTGGCCAGGCAATATTAACAAACGAATGTTGTTGTACTAAAAAACTATGAGGATTAGGCTAGCACATATGGATCAAGTACCTTCCTCCATCATAAGGGGAATTAGTGAGTACTTTCCTTGGAATTGGTTGAGTTGAGACCGCTCTACGCCACAATATGCGTACATTGCACACCCCGCCCAAGGAACTTTGTGACTGCTACTACCCTTTCATGGACTGAGGGACTAGAGTCAAAAGAAGAGATTCTATGAAACTAACTTTTGGCTACTCTTATATATATAAATTTCAACCACACGTGGGTTGGCCCTCAATCAGGTAAAACATACAAGCACACATAATGATATGGTTAGTCCAACACTTAAGATACAACATATTCCCCATGGATGGGTACACAATATCGTCATCCCATGGGCACACAAAGCAAGTACAGGGTATTCACAACACTGAACCAATGCACAGTTATTGGTTTCTCACATTTATAGGGGGGTTACATTTACATAATTCTATTACTACTCAAGGATCACATACCATAAGTACATTTATTTCCATAAATAATGTAATTCCATTTCCAAAATCATCTCATCCATGGATGGGTACCCTGTACCGTAATTCCACAAGAACACAACTCAAGTAGAGGATATTCACAACACTCAACATGAGCACTAATACATGATGTTCACATAACAAGGAATACCTTTTTACAATTTCCTCTTACCAAAATAAGTCCAGTATCCACCTCTAATTATGCAAGATCAACACAAATTTTTCAAGGATGTGTACTTCCAAGATCCATACAATCTTCTCTATTCAAGACGATAATGTCATTAAACATAATTTTATAACTACAACCTTTATCACATACAATATATCACAGTGCAATATCATTACAATGTTTAATTAAGACAAGATATGCAACATTATCACTTCAACATACATTTTACATTTTACATTTTACATTTTACATTTTGAAACAAGGTATAAAAATTTAACATCTACATGATTTCTTAAGACTTAACAATGCAATTGGGGACTATACGTCTCACCAACAAGATTCACCTATTATGTAATTATCATTAACATGCAAATGGTTTTATCTTTTCCCTTTTTCTATAAGCTTTTACTTAGTGCAGAATGATTTTCTATTCAAATTCATACATGTTCCATGAATATGAATGTAACTAGGGGACTTAGGTCCTTTACCAAAGGTTGATATAATAAAACAAGCCTTCATGAATGCATAAAATTTTTCTCATAAGAGACAAGCATACAATGGATTTCAATACATCACACACTCAAAGATAGTCATCTTCATTAAACCAAAGAGAAGAGAGAGAAGGAGAGGGAGATTTACAATTCTGACATAGGCACAAATGCAAACATGTTTTCATCATCACACAATCACTTTCACACAAATGCATGAATCATATGAGAGCATGCAATAGTCTCTATGAACTAACAACATGACCATTCATTTTCTATCACCATATTTTATAATCTCAAAGCAATATAACATGAAAAAGCAACTCCAAAACCACATAGGGTCAATCTAGAAATCACTTGCACAAGGAGGTAAAGCACAAGAAGACATGCACTGAAAACTTTGGATGGTAATGTTAAAAAATTAAAAAACTCAAAAAGAGAATACACACAAACAAAAATTCTTGGCACTCTTAAGGTCAAACAAACCTTCCAACAACATGAGCTAAGAAACCAAGCAAGGGTAATTTTAGACAACACGTGTCACCTGCAACCCACCAACAAGCTATCCAAAATGCCCACCCACAACACAAGATAAAGGAAAGTAATCAATCTCAACCTCTAAAGAGTCTCAACCAAGGGAATCACTCCAATCCCATAGGGTAAGGCAAGGGTCCTAAGAGGTATCATTCCTCCACAACACAAGCCAGGGTTGGAAAACTCAACCCTCTAAAATGCCATACTAAGGCACTCAAGGCAAGAGGTCCTATGACTATCTCATCACAACAAGCACTTGGAACACACACATCAAGCACACTGCAACCACATGGGCTACAACCACACTCAGGGTCCACTCAAGGGTCACAACCCTTTACAAAAAAAAAGAGACACACATCAAGAAGGAGACCAATCAGAATACACTTCTTGGTAGGCTTGAGGGTCTCACTAACCCTCACAAAACAATTCCTCAACAGGACATGCAAGGGAAAAAAACAACACCTGTTCCTATCCACCACACACAACACACCAAGGAGGTATCAACCAAAAGTAGGGATCCTAGTGCTACAACATGGGATCTACCTCTAACTCTGCCTTTGCCTCTGCCCCTAAGAGGCATCATAAAGGAAACAAGAAACACATCAAAATAGATCATCACAAGGATGATCTATACACCGTACAAAGGCATGAAAGCTAATCAACAAGACTATAAAAAATAATATAACAAGCTCATGCCACACACGCCAAACACAACATAACATAGAATGACCAAGTACACTAGAGCTCCCAGTGTGTGAACATGGGCTCTAATACTAGATGTAACATCCTGCTACGCAACCTCGAAGGTTAAGAGCCAAAAGAGGACATGATTTTTTATTTTTTTTCAAAGAAGAAGAATAGCATACACATAAAGTGGTTATCAATTCAAAATAACAATAAACATGGCCAAGTATGGCCAAAAGTAAATGAGAGGACTAATCCACCCTCCAGAGAAAATCCAACAGGAGCAAACAGGATAGCTCCAAAAATTTGCACCGAAACTTCTTACTCTGGAACTTGCTACTCCCAAAATTTTTACTTTGGAACTTCTGCTTCAACACACAAGACAAAAAATAAAGATGCACCAAAAATTCTATTGCAACACACAAGAAAACAAGAAGAAATGCAACGAAACTTCTTATACAACACACAGGTCAGCAGGCAAAAATGTGTCAAATTCTACTGCAATGCACAAGACAACAGGCATAAATGCACCAGAACTTCTGTTGCAACACACAAGATATAAATCAGAAGGCGTCTATGCATCAGAACATGGCAGCAACAACATTGAACAAAAAATAGAAAGCGTTGATGTGTCGAAACATGGTAGAAACTGGTGGAGCTTTTAAATTCTTCCCTTGTGAGTTTATTTTATTTTATCCCTGGCTCTAATTGGTTAGGTTTTGAGTTTTACAAATGAGTCTGAGTCATAGGTGTTCTTTTCCAACATTGACTTATTATTAACAGTTGCCGATCATTTAAGTGTGGTCTTAAACCCTTTTGGTCGTGACTTTATCGACCCCTCTTTACCTGTCCTCTCGGTCTTTTCCGTCTTGGCCGTATTGTATTTTTTCCATAGTTTCGAGTTGGTAAAATGTTTTAGATTAACCTCTCAAAAATATTTTCGACCTTGAGGGTCATTTCCCTATCCACCTAGTCAATCCCCCTTTTATAAATAACTTTCTCGCATGTGCAGATTGCATAGCCGTCAGATGGAGTGATCCTCATCTGGACCGTTCCTTGCAAACCTCACAAGGTTTCCTGTTGACGTTATAAAAGTGGTGCAAGGCATGCAAGATGCTGACACCTGTCGCATATGATTGTGGGGACCAATTTTTGTTCACTGACCGATGATGGATGTTGGTGCTAACAGTTGTTTCTTTACCAACGCATCATGGTCGTTCCTCACTGACCTCGCACAATTAAAACTTTAGCTTTAATAATGTCACAAGGTGTGTGAATTGTTGACGTGTAGATGCCAATGTTGTATGAAGGATGACCAAGGTGGGGCCCATTCCATGCTGAGGTGGTGTCTGGTAGGTGATTTCCTATTCACCTAACGACTGGTAAACAAAAGTGGCATTTTCAAACCGTTTTGACTCAATCTGAGCCATTCTCCTGGCCTACATTGTTTTTGATCAACGACTCACATTCAAAATAGGATGGTGTTGTACTATAGACATTTTATCTCGCGCGAGTGAACAGTAATGGTCGAGTTCAACACTGATCTCATAATTAAATGCTAAAAGATCAACAAATTTCTATTTTCGTGTGTATCTCCAGGCTGAAGAAGAATTTCCTGGTGCCGAGTGAAGCAAGTTGTCTTTGTGATTTTCTAGCCTCACTATCATTAACGTTCTACAAGTGAAACCGTAAGTAACACGTATACCATTTATTTATTTTTCAGAAGGTTTTATGGTTGCTTGAAGAACCATTATTGATTGCTTCTTGTTCTGTTCCTGAAGGATTGTTTGAGTAGATTTGCTTTAAAGTATTTTACTATCTTGTCTTGATAATTGTTGAGGCTTCTAAAATTGTGAAGCATTTTCTGTTTAAAGCTATAGGGTGAGAGTTATAATTTTTAGACATATAAAAACCCTAGCTCGAGTTATTCTTTGTCTTGTATAAATGGCACCCAAGGCCCAAACCTCTGGCTCTGAGCCAACTACTAGACCCTTTTCCCAGGATATTATAGATTTATTAAAGCCCTCTACTAACAAAAGGCCTAAGGGAAAGGCTTTGTTCTATGGACCATTGCTTGTGGAAGGATTAACTGACAAGCAATGTGCAGCTCAGGACGCTGAATTACCATATACTGGATGGCAGTTGTTCTCAAATTGGTTTGGGAATAGGAATTTATGTGTTCCTTTATGTAACCCATGGAAGTTGGATTTGGGAAAGCTAGTGGTTCCTAATGTCTTCTTGGATGTAGATTTATTGAAAGATGTTGCTATGAGGTATGACCCTATAACTAGAGTTGTTAGAATGCATTCTGGAATAGAAATAGTAAAGATAACTAGGGAGGAAATTGCAGAAATATTTGGTCCACATGAATGGAGTCAGGATATGGTTTCCATCAATCTCGAGGCCTTCGGAGAAGAATACATAAATACCAAGGGTTTATTTAGAACATCTCTTTGGTACCTCATTTGGCAACCTCAGGAAAGGGAAAGAATAAGAAACAAGTGGTAATTGGCAAGAATGAGCCAGAGCCTTTTCCTGTAAACTATTTCTCTAGCTATTTCAAGAAGACAGTTTGTTTCTTGTGCCAAGTTCTAGGAATTAGTTTGAATAATACTCTGCCTACCAATGTCATGTACATGGCTGTAAACATTCAACATCCAGGTTTTAACATGGTATATGATTTTTCCACTTATTTGGCAGAGAAGATACATGGGTGTCTAGTGGCTCTAAAGGAAGGAAAGAAGTGGGTTGGTTTCATATGGTATTCCTTGTTGATTCACATGTTTCTATATAGGGGCCAGGCAATGTTTGAAAAGGATATGGAATTGAAGGAGGGTAGTATTGAAATTCCTATCCAATGTTGGACTATGATCCTTGATATGCATGATCACAAGTTCGATTATGTAACGTTCCAAAATGTATTTGGATCCAAATTGAAGAAGGCTCTAGTTCTTGATCCTCCTAGGATTCCTAAAGAGATTCATGATTTCTTGAGGTTGATGGAGAGAAGGCCTGAATTGAAATTGACACATAATTGGGGAGATATTATCCCTTACCATAATACAACAATTTTCAGAGTGTATGGCACAAATGTCAACCCTTATGTTTTACCAAGGGATGTGCCTCTGAGAATTGGATTTTTGGAAATCATGAGACAGTTGGGGTGTGCTCAAGAAGTACATCTACCAGAAGAATAGAAGAAAGGGTCTTTCTTCCCTGAGTATACAACATTTGTTGATTTTGTTATGGCAAAGGGAAGATGGAAGGATTTGTACACTTTTCTTAGACCTTATGGATTAAAGACTGTACACCCTAGGAATCATGATCCTCAGAATTTTATCTCTCAAATGAAGGCTAAGCATCGAACTAGAACTTTTGTCCATAATTTCTACTTTCCTGAAGATATTATCAGGAACATTTTTTATTTAGATGTACAAGATGAGAAAAAGGAAAAATACCTCACCTTTACCAAGATGGTGAAAAGAAAGCAAGAAAAGATACCTTCTTTCAATCCTATACCCGGTATTAATGGTGAATTCAATAGGGCTATGTATTCCATTGACAATTTTGAGAGTTTGGTGGGGATTTTGAAGGATGAACGGGTTGTGGAAGAGGGGAAAGTCACAAAATATCATGGAGTACCCTGAAGTAAGGTTGGAGGAGAGGCCTACTTATCAGCCTCCAAAGAAGATAAAGGTTTTCTCTGGGAAAAGGGGAAGCAGGTGCTGGTGAAGTTGCTAAAAATGTTGCACCATATTCTTCAGGGTAGTCATTGCCAAATATTGTTGATCTAGATTCCCCTTCGAGAATTGTTGACCAGACATGTTCATCATCACCAAAGAGATAGAAAATTGAAAGAACAATGTTGGTTGATTGTGATGGTGATGAGGATGAAGAGATCATTGTTACTCCTAATGAAATGCATCAAGGAATGCCATCTTTCCCACTGGACACTCCATCAAGTTCTAGGGCAGTTGCTCTAAGGTTGGGAAAAGATGAAATAAGGGGAATAACAAATAATGATGATCTAAGAATGGAGGCCCGCAAAGAGTTCATGATGGATGGCTCTTTTATCCGGACTAGTGCTTTTAAAGACTTTGTGTGGAGAGCACATGTCTCATTATATGCTGAGAAAGTGGCACAAGAAAGAAGTTTGCACCCTGAGCTTCCAGAGAACGTAATTCAATCTAAGGTCAAAGAACATATGAAGGAAAAATTCAAAGAAATAACACCAAAGTATGGCTGAGCATTAGTACAAAAGAGTGGAGTATTGTTACTTCTTGAATGTGATATTTCCCTTGTTGTGGTTATTGATACAATAAGAAGGGCCAATAGGCCACTTTTTGCAACTGATGAAGAAGCTATGCTAGCGCTCAAAGGGTCAAATTTTAGTGAAGAGTGGGATGATTTTGTAATCTGGTATCTGTCCACTGGATCCAAGAAATCAATTGTTGCAGAACCATCTGACTACAATGGTCACTTAGTTATAAGAAGAGTTGTTGATACCCTAGCATTGGAGGTTTTTGATATGGTAGTAAATGTTGCCAAATTCACCAGGGCAACTGTTGAGGATCTAACCAAGGATCAGGATACTCTTAGAGGCAAACACAATGAAATTATTATTGAATATAATAAGAGTCAACAAAAGGTGGCAGAGCTAGAAACTGAGTTGGCCTTATTAAAACAACAAATGGAAACATTAAGGTCTCAAGGGCAGGCTAGTTCTAGCTGCACTATCTCTGACCCACCTATGGAGCAATCTCAACCCTCTTCACAAGGAAAGTCCTTAGCTATTGTTCCATATAAAATGGGACAAGTTCCTATTATAGTTGAAAGGGCTAATAGACCGGTAAAAGGACTCTCGAGGGAGAAATTAATTCAACAAGTTGAGGAATATAGGGAGATGGTGCAGCGAATCCGAGAGTCTACAAGGAGGAGCAATTTGGTGATTGTGGACACTGTGCTGAAATATTTAAGCGAGAAGGTCTAGGGAAAACTGAATAGTGTTCATACAAATTATGCTCTAATGTTACGAGCACTTAGGATGTTCCCAAAAGATAGAGAGGTGGCCACCCCATTACTGGACAGATGGAGCCCCAGAATTGAGAAATTGAAATTCATGGCAGTAGAACCAAAACAACATGTGGATAAGTATCCTATGGTTATTTCAACTTACCAATTTGTCAAGGGAGTTGTGGAGCAAAATTTTCAGGGGTATGTTGCCCCTATGGAGTTAAAGGTCAAAGGGTTAAAGGCTATATATGATGGAAATGACTTAACTCCTTTGGCACATATTTTGCATAGTCAAGACGAGATAAAACCTTTGTATATTTGGAAGGATCAGATGACTAATATCATGATTGCTGAGACCCATCAGATATGTAGAAATGCTAACATTGGTATGCTGGAGAATACATTGGAGAAACTATCATTGGTCATTAGTTTCTTAGAGAGCTTTGATAAGAAGGCCACACCAATAATGGTGAAATATGTGCCCTATCGAGATAAGATTGATTAGGTTATGTCTTTTAATTAGCTATCCGGGGATGATTTTGAATTATGGAAAAAGGTGTTTATAGATGAATTTGAAATATGAATACTATGTGTGGGAAATGCAACTTGGTCATGTATAATATAGGTCTAGCCTCGGAGGTTATATTTGAAAATATGCATTCTACTTTCAAATTCAAGTACAAGGTGTTGAGGTGGAATAAAGTGTTGCAACGGTTAAAGATGCCTTTTTCGACGTGACCAGGTGGGCCTTTGGAGGGTGGTTTCTTTTCTTCCATAACAACTAATGATTATTCATGTCTTATGCTTTTCAATCACATGATGAAATTGTAACTGAATTAGGAATTAAAGGTTCAATTACAAATGGACATGTGTACTCTCCAGCCTGAGGCTTGTTGGCTCCCTTGTTTTATAAAAGGGAATTCTAGGCCATGAGAGAGGTCTGCTGAAATATCCGAGATATGAGAAATATGAGTCTAGTGATACAGAGAGTATGAATGTAAGTCCAGGTTTTAGAAGGTTTTGAGTCAGATAAGAGAACTTTGTCAATCATGGGGTTCTTAAGAATGTTTGTGTTAAACATGCGAATGTTTTGAGTTTTTTTTCTCTCTTGTTGTGATACTTTGCATGGATTATTAATGAAATATTGATCCAAGATGATTTTCATTGATCTTCATTTGTTCTTTACTGTGAATTATGTTTAATCATAGCTCTAGTTCAAAGGATCAATTGAATGCTTTAGTTAATCACTAAGCTCATGCAAGATAATAATAGGATTCATAAAGAATTAATAGACTCGGGTATAGATATGTGGATTGTAATGCGATTCATATAGATCATAGATGCTTAAGATGAAATTTTCCATGTAGTTCAGTTTTCTCTTTTAACTCCACGCTTTAGGATATGGCATTGGAATTCTAATCATGTTTTTATTCTCTCATGTTTTGTGTTATGGCTTCAGGATATTTTTATTCAAACATTTCCTATCAATCTACTTTAGTCGTGTTTGCGATTCTCTATTAACTAGACCCGTGCCTTTTCAAGGAATAGCCAATTTCTTTAAGGATTTCATCCTTTTAGCATAAATGGGGAATCTATATGTTGCTTATCCATGTGCAAATGAATTGTTTAATGTTGTATGTTAAGAGAACATTTTAGGGAATACCCTCCTAGATCTTACAAAGTCCGAAGTGTAGGAGAATTAGCCTTATCACTGTTCTCGTCAAGTTGGCCATACGTTTCCTAGACTTTTATTATTGAACATGGCAAGTTCATAGAAGCTTATGAGAAATACGTTTGGGTTGCAGTAAAAAATGCCAACAGAATGGTGACTCTGTTGGGGAACTATCTAATGAAAATTCTCTAGTGCAAATCTGGCTTAGTTAGAGTCATTTGTTACGACATACTTGGTTTAAATTTTCTGCCTAATTTGTCATATTCAACACATGTGTCTATTTTTCCTATGTTCTTTGTCAGTGTGTCGGGTAATGTTAAAAATCTTGTCCAAAGTCATGAGTGCAAAAGCAAAGTGCAATCACTTCATAATTCCCAACATTTTGGGTGGCAACTTTGATATCTCAAACACAAATATTCATACAAAGTACAAAAAGAAACATGCAAAGGAAAGTCCTTGTACACCAAAGGCCATGAAGAAGACTAGAAGCTACGCAAAAGCGAATTTGAAGCCAATTCTAGAGCTCGAATCGGGACAAGACAAGAAATGGGTAAAAGTAAATGATACCCCAAGTAATTCTATTTCATCTCCTATTGTTTCTTCTCCTACTTTAAATGCCGAGATGAATAGTGCTTTTATCAGTGGAGATTCCTCATAAGTTATTATGTCTAAAATGGATCATAGTAGTTTCCCTTTTGAAATGACTTGAGAAGTTAAAATTGATATGTCTAAAGAGAAGGAGCGATGGGGTTTCTAGGAACAAGATAAATAGTTTCTAGAATCCACAACACCTGGTACTATTTCCATTTTTACTGGAAAAAATTTCAAACCACGAGGGACCTCTTTGAATGAGGAAGTGCCTTTTCTTCAAGATGAAGATCAGGCAGAACAACCTTATTATACTCTTGCTCCAAGTGAGGCAAGAGATATCCTTGAGAATGAAATGGATAGAGATAGGGATATGAAAACCTTAATTGAAGAAGAAAAGAGGTTGCAAGAGGCAAAAGACAATAGGGATAAAATAATAAAGAGAATCTGGAAAGATTCCAAGCTAAGCAATTCGAAAGAAATGCTCAGAAGAATAAATTTGAAAAGATGAGGGAAGAAGCAGCTAAGAGAAAAACCTTTGAGGAAAGGCTGGCTAAAGTAGCTGCTAAAAGGGATCGTGAAGTGCCTAAAGCAACAATCTCTATGGGAACCTCTTCCAATCCCACATATACCCCTTCTATATTAGCTACCAAAACTTCAGATCCATTTGCTGGATCCAAGAAGATAACCTTTGTAGACCATGGGAAAGCTCATGTTGATCAACCTCAGAAAAATTTCCATGTTTTTTCAAATTATAAAAGCCATCTTAATACTAGTGATGAAACAAATAATGAAGTTGATCCCAGGCCATTAGATTTTCCCCAAAACCCCAAGCTCCTAAGATTGCAACTAATAAATGATCAGTTACAGGCTGATCAGAGAAAGGAAGAAATAGAAGCTGCTAATGCTAAAATGGCAAGAAAGATAGCTTTCCTAAAGATATATATACCTAATCCCCAAGATTTTGGTTTAGGGCAAAGCGAGAATGAGTTGCTCAACAAGAATTCTGAAAAGAAAATACCTAAAGGTAGGGGTGGTGGTAACCAAGGTGGTGGAGGTGGAGGTGGTCATAAAAATGCTAGCTCCTACTTAGAGAACAAAGAGGGAAGCACTGACAAGGCTAAACAATAAGGTAGTGGTGAAAAGGATAAAGGGGGGGATGATAAGAAAGATATTGAGCAACAAAGCAGACCCAAAAATGGACATGGTGGAGGAGCACCCCAGATTGATAGATACAGCCAATTGTGTTTCTGTAATAGTTGGGGATACCCTAATCCTGTCCCAGATAATGCATGAAAGCATCTCCCAAAATTCACTGGTAATAATTCTTTTAGTGGGGAAGACCATTTTAAAGTTGTTCAAGGCTTTTTTGAAGACTTTGAGCTATGGGATGATGATGTAGCAATGAAATAATTGTTGGGTTTTTACCTTAGCTCTCTGGCTTGTTTCTCCTTTAGCCTTGGTGTTTTTCCTCTGTTTATGGCGTTTACCGCCATACCACACCTGACTTATTTCTTCCCCTGGTTATACCGCGGTGACAGGTCTGCCAGTTATCGCCATACCACGGTCAACAAAGACCTTCACCGCGGTGGCCGCAGTGAAGCCGTTGGCGGTGGTCTGGTGGTTACCACCATATCTCGGGTGGTGGGTCCACTCACCACAGTGGCCACGGTGAGACCGCCTACGGTCAGGTTTGGTAGTTACTACCATACCGCGGGCAGTGGGTCCACTCACTGCAGTGAGACCACCTACGGTCTGCCCTACTGCGGGGTGGCCTGGCAGCCTCCGCAGTAGCGCAGTAAGACCGCCTGCAGTCTGCCAGGATGGCTACCACCTTACCATGGCTAGACCTTGACTAGGCTGCGGTAGTGCGGTGGAGTCTGAAGGTGGGATCAAACAAGTTTCCCACCATATCGTGAGGCAAATCCAATAGGGCTACGGTAATGCGGTAGGGGCTCGAATGAGCTCGGATCCAAGTTTGACCAAGTTGGACTCGGTGACAGTGTGATAGGTGAATGATAGGTTGGCATGTGGTAGGTTGACTGCATCTGGTTGGCCTAAGACAAAGAAGGGATAGAGCATGGTGA
Source organism: Sequoiadendron giganteum (assembly GCA_007115665.2). Classification (NCBI taxonomy): domain Eukaryota; kingdom Viridiplantae; phylum Streptophyta; class Pinopsida; order Cupressales; family Cupressaceae; genus Sequoiadendron; species Sequoiadendron giganteum. Next base: position 520,882,197 of record CM021108.1, on the reverse strand, counting down.
AGACTTGGTTGAGCTTGGAGCTCGGTTGACTGAGTTGGACTTGACTATTAGAGTGACCAGTGAATGGGTGGTGAACACGTGGCTTGGCTCAACAGATTGATTGGCTAAAAGCCAAAATCCATTATTGCTACTGACTCAAGGTGGTGAATAGGAATCCAATTTTGCTAAGGATTTATTGCCTGGGTGGCTCGAGGAAAAGGAGATCGGTGCAGATCGGATGCATACCTAGGTGGCTCGATGCAAAGAGGACGGCTTGGGCATATCTGTTAGTGATATCCTAAGGATGGTTTTGATTGTTTGGATGGATAGGACTTGTTGGCGCATGAAAAGAGATTAAGCAATCTCATGTGCAGGCAAAAGGAGGATGAGCGATAACAGTGAGAGGTTGAGATTGTTCGAGCGACTCAACCGTGAACACTTAGACTCTCAGATCTGTTAAGATGTGAACCTGATAGGCCAAGGGGTTGGGCTGGCCGTGAGGCTGGCTGTGACAATCTTTTGTGAGGAGCTGAAGGGAATCTACATAGTATGTCATGAGGACATTGTAATTGTGTGAATATTCTATTTTGTGTTGCTTGTAGTCTTTCTCCAGATGAACAAGATGTAATATTTTGAAGAGCATAGCTCTATGTTTATATTGTAACCAATTTTTAATTACTAAATAATTCAAGTGAGTTGAATGTTTTGGAGGTGGGGTTTTTTACTTGAAAAGGTTTTCCCCACGTATATCTGTGTGTTCATGTTTTATCTTTCATGGTTGTCTGATTCATGTTCTTGAACCTATGCTTGTGTTGAATCTGTTATAAGTTTTTCATTTACTTTCCTTAGTAGGATCAGTGGGGGATCAACTGTACCTACTTTCGCTTTGTGGCATAGTTGGTTGTGTCTTTGTTATGAATTTGAATTGAAATCACTAAGGCACTATTGTCTTAGATGTGTTCTATGATGATAGACCGAATCCATATCCCCAACAATAATTTATGCAGTCATTAGTTGAAGATGCTAGGGATTGGTATAGAGGGTTACGTGACTCTAGTATTGATTCCAGAGATTCTTTTTGCAGAGTTTTTAGGGAACAATACGGGGATCAGACTTACCCCAGATTTAAATTAAATGATTTCAATAACATTACCAAGGGGCATAATGAACTGGTTACTGAGTTTAATGCTCATTTCCAGAAGGCTATGATAAGAGTTCCTGCATACTTAAGGCCTAATGAAAGTGCATGTTTAGTCATGTATTGTAATGCCTATGATGCTAAAATGTGCTATTTACTAAGAGATAAGGACCCTCGAAATTTGAGGTAGGTATATAAGATGGCGGTGAACATTGAAAATAATAGAAGAGCTTCTGGTAAAGTGGGGAGAAGAGAAGATCCCAAAGCTTTTAAATGCACAAGGAATCAAACTGAGAAGGTTAGTAAACCTACTACTGTTGATGAGAAGATAGATCAAGTCATTACCTTGCTGCAAAAACAAGCAAAAAATGACAAGCCTCATTTTCAAAGAAATGAAAGGCCCCTTAGACTGCAGGACTATCCCTATAATACTAACTGGAATAATGGAAAACCCTTGCAAGGAAACCAGAGAAACAATCAAGTTCCACCTGATCCTTTATAGAAGAATTCTTTGAATGCCACAAAAAAATTACCATGGTGTGAGGTGTGTGGAATGCCACATTCTCCACAATAGTGTGCAGTGGTACAAAACATGGTAGGATCTCAATATGACCAGGGAGATGCTTAGTCTCCCCAAGATCAGGATATGATGACAAATGTATTATTAGGACCAACTGATCTGGCCTATGATGATTATACCTCAAATGATGAGCCTTGTGGCAGGGATGTTGATATTCAAAGACAACATAATGATGTACACCACCAACAAGTGTTTCCAAATGAAGGAGACTATGATGACTATTTTTGTGAATGAACTAGAGGTGGATAATACTGTTTTGAGAAGAGCTTCCAATGAAGAAATTGAAAAATAAACAATTTATCTAGTTGCTAGGGCAAGGGATAACATACAATTAAGAAACATAACTATTCCAGGTGATTCAGGTAAGCCTTGCAGCCTATTCATAAAGGAAAAAGATGTAACTGGAACAAATACCAGTTTGGAGGCTAAGAATGTTGATTCAAAGCCTAAGGAAATAAGGGAGCCCAGGATACAGGAAAAGAAAGTTGATAAGACCAAGACAAAGAATGAATTTGTGCCCCAAAACACCAAAGACAACAATCAACACTCTCCTAATGAATAGACTCCCAAGGGAAAAGAAAAGGTAATTTTTGAAAACACAAATTTTCCTGAATTACCAAAAGTACACTTCAATAGATATGTTCCAAGTATTTTCTCAAGTTAGGGTTACTGTTCCTTTCTTAGAAATGATACGAATGGACGAACATAAGGAAAAAAATGTTGCTCTTATTAATAGTATTCCTACAAGTAGAAAGAGTAAAGTGGTTTTTGATCAGATAAATTCAAAAGAGGATCAAGAAAAGAAAAAAATTGTGGAAGAAAATATCACAGAAAGCCCTCAAATATACCTAGGAACTACTATTACTGCTAATCCCAACCATGTTAATCCTTTTTTCTTAAGCCTGATTATTGATGGGAAAATGTTGAGAAATTGTATGATTGACTCAAGAGCTTCTAACAATGTGATGCTAGTGAAAATAATGCATGCAATGGGTCTAAAAGTAGACAATACATATGGTAAATGTTATGCAATGGATTCTCGGGAAGTGTCTATCATAGGTATTATAAATAATGTTCCATATAGAATGGCAACATCTCCTGAGAAAGAGCTATAAATGAGTATTACAGTGGTTGATATCCCACCTACTTATGGCATGTTACTATCTCGGCCTTGGAGTGCTTCAATGGGTGGGAGCATACAGTGTGATATGTCTTTTGCGACATTTTCTATTGAACAAAAAGATGTTAAAGTAGATAGGGAAAAGAGAGCCCCTCACATGATTGAAAATGTGGAAGAACCACTAGAGCCTATTAGAATTAACTTTGTGGAAACTCATCTAGAAAAATTTCGTGTTGAGGAAGATAAAACAGAAGAAGAGATCTAGTCAGCACCTATTGATAAATAAGTACTGAAGATATCATCAGAGGGTGACTTATGGATAATGAATTTTGATGGAGCTTGTTCCAAAGATGGCTCAGGAGCAATAATTTTCTTCACTTCCCCACAAGGTGAAACATTCAAATATTCCTTCTTGTTGCAGTTTTCTTGTACTAACAATGTTGTTGAGTATGAGGTTCTCATACTCGGTCTAAAGATAGCTTCAAAGCATGGTATTAAAGTGTTAAAATTTTTGGGAGACTCTGAGTTAGTTGTTTCCCATATTATATCTTGCTTTGCAGCTAAAGATAAAAGACTTAGGCAATACAAATATGCAGTATGGGATACTATTGAAGGATTTAGTGCTTTTGGTATTGAATGGGTCGAAAGAGGACAAAATGCTTAGGCTGACTTGTAAGCAAACATAACAGTCAAACTTGATGATGTCACCTTTGGTGGCATCTCACAAATAGAAGTACAAACCAGGCCTACAGTACCTGATAACATCTATAATTGGCAAGTGTTTGATGATGACACAAACATTTTGAAATTATTGCATTGTGTGGATCAGTATGCGAGCCAGGAAATTGATTTTGGCTTGTTTGTAACTGAAATTGATGGGAAGGAAACCCTGTTTGGGAATGAGGTGATTCAACTCAAAACAAATACCATCCCTCAGGGCTTAGTTGCACTTGAAAGGGTTTTTGATGGTCCAGATATGTCAAATACTAAGCAAGCACCCACTCATAAGGAGGACCTGGAAGAAATAAACTTAGGAACATAAGGTGCTCCTAAGAAGGTTTATGTTGGAAGGAAAAATGAAGCCACATGTTAGAAGTGTGTTCATTACTCTACTTAGAAAATATAGACATGTTTTCGCTTGGTCATATGAAGACCTTAAAGCATATAGGGAGGATCTTTTCCAACATGAAATCCCATTGGAACCTGACATGAAGCCTTTCAAGTAGAAACAAAGACTGATTAAGCCTACCCTACAACCCAAAATGCAAGAAGAACTTGCTAAACTAAGGGAGGCAGAAATCATCAAACCAATTAGACACTCATCTTGGATCTCTAACTTGGTGCTTGTTAGAAAGAAAAATGGGGACATCAGGTTATGTGTTGATTTTAGAAACTTGAATGTTGCTTCTTTAAAGGATAATTACCCACTACCTAATATGGAGGCTATGTTGCAAAAGGTCACAGGATGTGAACTGCTATCCATGATGGATGGATTTTCTGGTTATAACCAAGTAATGGTCAAAGAGTTTGAGAAATTCAAGACTGCTTTCACCACACCATGGGGGACATATATCTATGTAAGAATGCCATTTGGACTAATAAATGTTGGAGCAACTTTTCAAAGGGCTATGGATCTAGCCTTTGCAGATTTTGTTGATCTGTTCCTTGCAATTTACTAGGATGATTTTACTGCCCATAGCAAGAGTGAGGAGGAACATTCTTCTCATTTAGAGGACTTTTTTATTAGAGCTTTGGAATATGGGATATCTCTGAATCCTCGGAAGTGTGCCTTTGAGGTAAAAGAAGGAAAACTGTTGGGGCATCTTGTTTCAAAGGATGGAGTTCAGATTGATCCTAAAAGAGTGGCTGCTATTGAAAAAATTACACAGCCAAGGAATGTAAAGGGCATCCAATCTTTCTTTGGACAGACAAATTTTCTAAGAAGGTTTGTCACAAATTTTGTTGAGACCGTCTGCCCAATATCTAAGATGCTGAAAAAAGGAGAAAAGATAGTATGGATAGGAGAGCCATCCAAAGCCTTCCAGGCTATCGAAGATTCAATCAAGCAGGCCCCTGTTCTCAAGTCACATGATTACTCAAAACCATTCCAGTTGTTTACTTTTTCCTCTTTTCATACTATAGCCGAAGTGTTATTGCAGAAAAACAATGATGGTTTTGAGCAGTCGATTGCATTCTTTAGGAAATCATTGCAAGCTGCGGAATTAAAATATGATATATAAAAAAAGAAGGCATATTCCCTAGTAAAGGAAATTAAGAATTTAAATCCCTACCTGATGGGAGCAATTGTTGTTGCATATGTGCCAACGGCTGAAGTTAAAGATATTTTCACCCAACAAGAGACTATAGGAAGGAGATGCAAATGGATAAATAGAATCAAAGAGTTTAACATTGACATACAAATCACTAAGCTTGTAAGGGGTCAAGGTTTAGAGAAATTAATGGCTGAAGCAAATATGGAGGCAAATCAAATAAACTGGATAGAGAAAAAGAACATTGCACCTATCTGTGATATGAAAACTTATGGCTGGTATAGGAGGATTGTTGAGTATTTACAAAGGATGCAATGTCCTGAAGGTATGCCCCTTACTGAGAAAAGAACCCTTAAACTAAAAGGCAATTAGATATGCCATTATTGATGGTGAGATATGGTGGATGAACCCTGAAGGTATTATACTCAGATGTGTGGATGGAGACCAAGCTGAGGATCTACTGATAGAAATGCATAAAGGAGACTATGGAGGCCATTACATGGCTAAGACAACGACTCATAAAATTTTAAGAGCAGGATACTAGTGGCCTACTATATTCAAGGATGCTCATAGGTATGTCAAATAATGTGATGCATGTCAGACGTTTGTCGGTAAGTTGAATTTTTTTGGTAATCTATCATGGAGACCTGTCTCTATTTCAGCTCCTTTCCAGCAATGGGGTATTGACTTCATAGGGGAAATATCTAAAAAATCTAGTGGAGGAAATGCATGGATATTGGTGGCAACTGATTACTTTACTAAATGGATTGAAGCAATCCTAGCCAGAAGGGCCACAAGTAAAGTTGTTATTGATTTTTTTATTGATAATATCTTAAGCTGATTTGAGGTACCTGAAAGAATTGTTTCAGACAATGCAATGTGTTTCAGTTCAGAGGAATTTGTTAATTTCTATAATCAATATGGTATAAATATGTCATATTCTTCCCCTTATCATCCCCAAGGAAATGGACAAGTAGATTCTAGTAATAAGAGCCTGATGAAGATCATCAAGTGTATGATCGAGAAGAACAAAAAGGCTTGGCATTCAAAATTGAAACTAGCACTATGGGTTGATAGGACAACTGTCAAGAAGGTAATTGGTCATTCACCTTTTAACCTAGTCTATGGGATGGAGGCACGTATCTCACAAAACAACCTATTGAAGATGTATGAATTTGTCCAGGAATATGATGATGATGTATGTGATGAGATGCAGCACAAAATGGATGAATTGAATCAACTGGACGAAACTAGAAGAGAGGCTCATAAGAGAAATGAAAGACTACAGCTTCAGGTAAAGCACCTCTATGACAAAAGGGTAGTTGAGAGAAAATTTGATATTGGAGCAATGGTGTTGCTCTGGAATACAAGATCAAAAGATAAGGGCAAGCATGGAAATTTTGATCCCCTCTGGCTAGGCCCATATATAATTATGGATATACATGGAGAAGATTCATATTTCTTACAGACACTTGTAGATGAAGTTCTTGAACTACCAGTACATGGATAGTTCTTGAAATACTATTTCTCTTGAAGTAGCTCTTTTTCCATGTACGTTGTACAGTCCTGTAAGTAGTGTATATAGGTTTGTTTGCTTTTTGTTTTGCTTTTGTCTGCTTACCTTATCTGGAAAAGTCCCTGGTTTTGATTCTCTCTATATTTGGTCTCTGTAACCATAGATTCTAGAATCTCTCTATGCCCATAGGGGGCATACATCCCCAGTCAGAGCCACTAGTGAAGATTTTAAATTCTTCCCCTTGCGAGTTTATTTTATTTTATCCTCAGCTCTAATTGGTTGGATTTTGGGTTTTACAAATGAGTCTGGGTCATAGGTTTTCTTTTTGAATGTTGACTTATTATTAACAGTGGTCGGTCATTTAAGTGTGGTCTTAACCCCTTTTGGTCATGACTTTACCGACCCCTCTTTACCTGTTCTCTCGGTCTTTTGCGTCTTGAATGTATTGTATTTTTTCCATAGTGTCGGGTTGGTAAAATGTTTTAGATTAACCTCTAAAAAATATTTTTGACCTAGAGGATCATTTCCCCGTCCACCTAGTCAGTCCTCCTTTTATAAATAACTTTCTCGCATGTGCAGATTGCATAGCCGTTAGATGGAGTGATCCTCATCTGGACCGTTCCTCGCAAACCTCACAAGGTTTCCTACTGACATTATAAAAGTGGTGCGAGGCATGCGAGATACTGCCACCTGTCACATATGATTGTGGGGACTAGTTTTTGTTTGTTGACCGATGATGGATGTTGGTGCTGACAGCTGTTTCTTTACCAACGCATCGTGGCCATTCCTCGCTGACCTCGCGCAATTAAAACTTTAGCTTTAATAATGTAGCGAGGTGTGTGAATTGTTGATGCGTGAACACCGATGTTGTATGAAGGATGACCAAGGTGAGGCTCATTTCATGTTGAGGTGGTATTTGGTAGGTGATTTCCTATTTGCCTAATGACTAATAAACAAATGTCGCATTTTAAAACCATTTTCACTCAATCTAAGTCGTTCTCTTGGCCTACATTGTTTTTGATCAACGAATCACATTTGAAATAGGTTGGTATTGTACTATAGCCATTTTATCTCATGTGATTGAATAGTAATGGTCGAGTTCGACTTTGCTCTCATAATTAAATGCTAAAAGATCAGTGAATTGCTATTTTCATGTGTATCTCCACGCTAAAGAAAAATTGCCTAGTGCTAAGTGAAGTAAGCCGTCTTTGTGATTTTCTAGCCTCATTGTCATTAACGTTCCGCAAGTGAAACCATAAGTAACACACATACCATTTATTGTGTTTTCAGAAGGTTTTATGGTTGCTTGAAGAACCATTATTGATTGCTTCTTGTTCCATTCCTGAAGGATTGTTCGAGTAGATTTCCTTTAAATTATCTTAAAATCTTGTCTTGATAATTGTCGAGGCTTCTAGAATTGTGAAGCATTTTCTGTTTAAAGCTATAGGGTGCGAGTTATAATTGTTAGACATATAAAAACCCTAGCTCAAGTTATTCTTTGTCTTGTATAAATGGCACCCAAGGCCCAAAGCTCTAGCTCTGAGGTAACAACTAGACCCTTTTCCCAGGATATTATAGATTTATTAAAGCCCTCTACTAACAAAAGGCCTAAGGGAAAGGCTTTGTTCTATTGACCGTTGCTCATGGAATGATTAACTGACAAGCAATGTGTGGCTCAAGATGCTGAATTACCATATACTGGATGGCAGTTGTTCTCAAATTGGTTTGAGAATAGGAATTTATGTGTTCCTTTGTGCAACCTATGGAGGTTGGATTTGGGCAAGCTGGTGGTTCCTAATGTCTACTTGGATGTAGATTTATTGAAATATGTTGCTGCGAGGTATGACCCTATAACCAGAGTTGTTAGAACACATTTTGGAATAGAAATAGTAAAGATAACTAGGGAGGAAACTGCAGAAATATTTGATCTACATGAATGGAGTAAGAGTATGGTTGCCATAAATCTTGAGGCCTTCAGAGAAGAATACAGAAATAGCAAGGGTTTGTTTAGAAAATATCTTTTGGTACCTCATTTGGCAACCTTGAGAAAAGGAAAGAATAAGAAATAGATGGTAATTGGAAAGAATGAGCTAGAGCCTTTTCCTGTAAACTATTTCTCTAACTATTTCAAGAAGACAGTTTATTCCTTGTGCCAAGTTCTGGGAATTAGTTTGAAGAATACTCTGCCTACCACTGTCATTTACATGGCTGTAAACATTCAACATCCAAGTTTTAATGTGGTATATGATTTTTCCACTTATTTGGTAGAGAAGATACATGGGTGTCTAGTGGCTCTAAAGGAAGGAAAGAAGTGGGTTGGTTTCAAATGGTATTCCCAGTTGATTCACATGTTTCTATATAAGGGCTAGGTAGTGTTTGAAAAGGATATGGAATTGAAGAAGGAGGGTAGTATTGAAAAAATTGTCTAATATTGGAGTATGATCCTTGATATGCATGATCACAAGTTCGATTATGTAACGTTCCAAAATGTCTTTGGATCCAAATTGAAGAAGGCTCTAGTTCTTGATCCTCCCAAGATTCCTAAAGAGATTCATGATTTCTTGAGGCCGATGGAGAGAAGGCCTAAATTGAAATTGACACATAATTGGGGAGATATTATCCCTTACCATAATACAACAATTGTTTAGAGTGTATGGCACAAATTTCAACCCTTATGTTTTGCCAAGGGATGTGCCTCTGAGAATTGGATTTTTGGAAATCATGAGACAGTTGGGGTGTGCTCAAGAAGTACATCTAACAGTAGAATAGAAGAAAGGGTCTTTCTTCCCTAAGTATACAAAATTTGTTGATTTTGTTATGGAAAAGCGAGGATGGAAGGATTTGTACACTTTGCTTAGACCTTATGGATTAAAGACTATACGCCCTAGGAATCATGATCCTGAGGTTTTTATCTCTCAAATGAAGGCTAAGCATCAGATTGGAACTTTTATCCATAATTTCTACTTTCCTGAAGATATTATCAAGAACATTTTTTATTTAGATGTACAAGATGAGAAAAAGGAAAAATACCTCACCTTTACGAAGATGGTGAAAATCAAGCAAGAAAAGATACCTACTTTAAATCCTATACCCAGTATTAATGGTGAGTTCAATAGGGCTATGTATGCCATTGAAAATTTTGAGATTTTGGTGGGGATTTTGAAGGATGAACAAGTTGTGGAAGAGAGGGGAAAGTCACAAAATATCGAGAAATACCCTGAAGTAAGGTTGGAGGAGAGGCCTACTTATCAGCCTCCAAAGAAGATAAAATTTTCTCTAGGAAAAGGGGAAGCAGGGTTGGTGAAGTTGCTAAAAATGTTGCACCATCTTCTTTGGGGCAATCATTGCCAAATATTGTTGATCAGGATTCCCCTTCGAGAATTGTTGATCAGAAATGTCCCTCATCACCAAAGAGACAAAAAATTGAAAGAACAAACTTGTTTGATTGTGATGGTGATGAGGATGAAGAGATCATTGTTACTCTTGAAAAAATGCATCGAGGAACGCCATCTTTCCCACTAGAAACTCCATCAAGTTCTGGGGAAGTTGCTCTAAGGTTGGGAAAAGATGAAATAAGGGGAATAACAAATAATGATGATCTAAGAATGGAGGCCTACAGAGAGTTCATGATGGATGACTCTTTTATCCAGAATAGTTCTTTTAAAGATTTTGTGTGGAGAGAACATGTCTCATTATATGCTGAGAAAGTGGCACAAGAAAGAAGTTTGCACCCTGAGCTTCCAGAGAAGGTAATTCAATCTAAGGTCAGAGAACAGATGAAGGAAAAATTCAAAGAAATAACACCAGAGCAGGGCCGAGCATTAGTACAAAAGAGTGGAGTATTGTTACTTCCTGAATGGGATATTGTCGATGTTGTGGTGTTTGATACAATAAGAAGGCCCAATAGGGCACTTCTTGCAACTGATGAAGAAGCTATGCTAGAACTCAAAGGGTCAGCTTTTAGTGAAGAGTGGGATGCTTTTGCAATCTAGTCTTTGTCCACTGGATCCAAGAAACCAATTGCTGTAGAACCATCTGAATTTAGTGGTCAGTTAGTTATAAGAAGATTTGCTGACACCCTAGCATTGGAGGTTGTTGATATCATAGTAAATGTTGCCAAATTCACCAGGGCAACTGTTGAGGATTTGACCAAGGATCGAGATACTCTTAGAGGCCAATACAATGACATTATTATTGAATATAATAAGAGTCAACAAAAGGTGGCAAAGCTAGAAACTGATTTGGCCTTATTAAAACCGTAAATGGAAACATTAAGGTCTCAAGGGCAGGCGAGTTCTAGCCGCACTATCTCTGACCCACCTATGGAGAAATCTCAACCCTCTTCACAAGGACAGTCCTTAGCTATTGTTCTATATAACATGGGACATGTGCCTATTACAGTTGAAAGGGCTAATAGCTTAGGAAAAGGACTCTCTAGGGAGAAATTAATTCAACAAGTTGAGGAATATAAGGAGATGGTGCAACAAATCCGGGAGTCTGTAGGAAGGAGCAATTCAGTCATTATGGACACTATGCTGAAACATTTAAGCAGGAAGGTCTAGGGAAAAATGAATAGTTTTCATAAAAATTATGCTCTAATGTTACAAGCACTTAGGATGTTCCCAAGAGATAGAGAGGCGTCCACCCCATTGCTGGACAGATGGAGCCCCATAATTGAGAAATTGAAATTCCTGGTAGTAGGAGAAAAACAACATGAGGATAAGTATCCTATGGTTATTTCAACTTACCAATTTGTCAAGGGAGTTTTGGAGCAGAAGTTTGAGGGGTATGTTTCCCCTATTGAGTTCAAGATCAAAGGGTTAAAGGCAATATATGATGGAAAGGACTTAAATACTTTGCCACATATTCTGCATAGTCAAGATGAGATAAAACCTTTGCAGATTTGGAAGGATTGGATGACTAATATCTTAACTGCTCATACCCATGAGATATTCAGAAATGATGACATTGGTATGCTGGAGAATACATTGGAGAAACTGTCATTTGTCATCAGTTTCTTAGAGAACTTTAATAAGAAGGCCACATCATTAATGGTGAAATATGTGCCCTATCGAGATAAGATTGATCAAGTTATGGATTTTAATTGGCCATCCGAGGATGATTTTGAATTATGGAAAAAGGTGTTTACAGATGCATTTGAAATATGAATACTATGTGTGGGAAATGAAAATTGGTCATGTATAATACAGGTCTGGCCTCACAGGTTATATTTGAAAATATGCATTCTCCTTTCAAATTCAAGTACAAGGTGTTGAGGTGGAATAAAGTGTTGCAACGGTTAAAGATGCCTTTTTCGACGTGAACAGGTGGCCCTTTGGAGGGCGGTTTCTTTTCTTCCATAACAATTAATGATTATTCTTGTCTTATGCTTTTCAAAATTGTAACTAAATTAGGAATTAGCGGTCCAATTAAAAATGGACATGTGTACTCTCTAGGCTGAGGCTTGTTGGCTCCCTTGTTTTATAAAAGGGAATTTTGGGCCGTGAGAGAGGTTTGCTGAAATATCCAAGATATGAGAAATAGGAGTCTAGTGATACATAGAGTATGAATGTAAGTCTAGGTTTTAGAAGGTTTTGAGTCAGATAAGAGAACTTGGTCAATCATGAGGTTCTTAAGAATGTTTGTGTTAAACAAGTGAATGTTTTGAGTTTGTTTTCTCTCCTATTGTGATACTTTGCATGGATTATTAATGAAATATTGATCCAAGATGATTTTCATTGATCTTCATTTTTTCTTTACTATGAATTATGTTTAATGATAGCTCTAGTTCAAAGGATCGGTTAAATGCTTCAGTTAATCAGTAAGTTCATGCAAGCTAACAATAGGATTCATAAAGAAGTAATATACTCAGGTATATATATGTGGATTGTAATGTGATTCATATAGATCATAGATGCTTAAGATGAAATTTTCCCTGTAGTTCAATTTTCTCTTTTGACTCTGCGCTTTGGGATATGGCACTAGAATTATGATCACATTTTTATTCAAAATTTTCCTATCAATCTACTTTAGTCGTGTTTGCAATTCTCTGTTAACTGGACCCGAGCCTTTTCAAGGAATAGCCAATTTCTTGAAGGATTTCATCCTTTTAGCAAATGGGGAATCTATTTGTTTCTTATCCATGTGCAAATGAATCATTTAATGTTGTATGTTAAGAGAACATTTTAGGGAATACCCTCCTGGATCTTACAGAGTCCAAAGTGTAGGAGAATTAGCCTTATCGTTGTTCTCATCAAGTTGGCCATATGTTTCCTAGATTTTTATTATTGAACGTGGAAAGTTCATAGAAGCTTCTGAGAAATACATTTGGGTTGCAATAAAAAATGCCAACAGCAACAACACTGAACAACAAGTAGAAAGCGTTGATGCGCCAGAACTTGGCAGCAACAACACTGAACAACAAACAAAAAGCATCAATGTGCCTGAACTCGACAACAATAGCAGTGAACAAAAAAAAGAAAGTGTCGACGCACCAGAACTTGGCAACAACAACACTAAAAAAAAATAGAAAGCGTCGATACGCCGAAACTTGGCAGAAACAACACTAAACAACAAACAAAAAGCACCGACACACCAAAACTTTTGCAGACCAAAGAATGAAGGGAAAAACACAACCAAAGCTCTTATTTTTACATGAAATCTTTTGAAAAGAAAACTATAATGATCATCAAAGTACAAGTGAGTCTGATACCAACACTGAAACTCGTAAGACAATATAAAATATCACATTCCTTCTCATTAAATAATATTGTAGACATCTAAATTTGACAACTTATGTTTAGTCAAATGTATCTCTTTTTGTCTAAATATCCTCCTACCCTCATTAATTAAATAATATCACTATTATTTGATTAATACCCCTAAAGTATTCTAGATCCCTAAGGTATTCAATTAAATAATTAAATACCTTGTCCTTTATCCCTTTCTTCAAAATGAATTAAATAAATCCATTTATTTAATTCCCTGTATTTCCCATCCACACTTAATCTTAATTCATCTTCTAATCCCATCATGACACATCCCTAATCCATGATTAGGTGGTGTCTTATCCTCCAACTTTTGCAAGTTGTTCCCCTAATCATCATTAACCACCTAACCCTCTTATAATCTATAATTAACAAGTCTAATAAATCCTTTAGTCAACTCTTGTCACATCCCAATGGAATTTTTAATTCCATTTATTCTCCCAACAACTTTAATGGATTTTTTAATTCCATTTATCTTCCCCATGTCCTTTCCAATGGAATTTTAAATTCCATTTATTTATCCCATGCACTTCTCTTCCCCATAACCTCTCATAGGTCACATCAGTCACATGGAACAATAACCTCCTTTAAGAGGACCTTGTCTTATCCATTGGGTACTTCCAATCATGTGAATTAAAAATTCACTTCTCTCATCCCCATGGTGAAAAAAGAGGAATTTCTAAAATTTCTCACTTGTCACTATTGGCCCCATATGAGGACAAGGAGTTCCTTTTGAGGAAATCCTCTCTCATCCCAAAGTACTTGCAAGTATCTCCACATCACATATCCTTTTCCATGTCACTTGTCCTCTTTCCACCTCACATTCCACATGGCAATATGTGAGGACTTGTGAGTCCTCAACTCACCACAACCCTCCATCTTGTCCATGTTGGTTAAATCCTAGCTGCCCATTTTTCTTTAAATTGGAGGACTTGGTCTCTAATTTCAGGAGATTAGAGACAAGAGTTATCTCATTTAACATTCACTCTCTAGCATTCAAGCCATTAGCATACTTAACATTTGTAGCCACTTGAAGCCATTATTACATTCACCCACCATCGTCATCACAATACCAACCTCCATTATTGCATTCACTTGCCATCAAAGAAGCATACATCTAAGCATCATCAAAGGGCCAACCAACTCGTCAATTTGAACAAGGTATAACTTTCCATTTATTTGTTGTTTTTTGTTTGGATTCAACTTTGGCTAATCATTGAGTGTTTCTTTGTGTATATTCCTTTTGCATTTCATCTTTGTTTTGCAGCTTAGAGCAGAAAAAAACTTGCACACATTTCTGGCACACCCGGTGGGATCCACAAACGAGTCTATTATATTTTATGTTTTCTATTTTTTTTATTTTGCAAGTTCAGGTACACAGAGGCAGCCCTACCCAAAATACAGATGTGACTCCGCCCTCAAAGGGGCGACCCCGCCCTCAAAGAGGTGACCCCGCCCACATAGCCAACTCTGCCCAAAAATACAGAGGTGACTCTGTCCTAGATAGAGGTAATTGAGGTAAAACAAAGAGTTAAAATTTTATTTCCAGAGTTCAGTTGCTGTTATTTTCTTTAGTACTGACCCTCTAACGTCTCTTGTTGGTGAGTGTGTTGTTTTTTGCTAACATTTGTGCAGTTTTTTCATGATTGTTGAAGACAAAAAACAAAAACTACTAATGTATTTGTTGTAGGGGAGAAAAACCACTTTCTTTAGTTAGAGTTTTGCTTATTGTTTTTCAGCTTTAACTAGGCACATAGATTTAACTAGGGGAAGTCAAAGAATCTGTTTGGTGTGTTTGAAAAAGTGGAATATTGACGTATCCAATCCCCTTGCACCACTTGGTGATCCTGGGTGAAGAGAAATCGTAGTCCACTTAATCCTTTATGTACTATTTTTTTTTTCTTAGTGGGACCTGCTTAGGGATTTCATCACCCCAAGGGATGATCCCAACCATGTGTTATCGACAAGGTATATAAGGAGGGGAGAGTGAAATTTGTACCCCAATCTAGTCACATCATGTCTCATGGAGTGTCAAAGCTAGGGTGATACCTAGACAAGACGTGAAGAGTTGGTCCGAGCTTTCAGTATCTCGCTGGAAGTTCCTAACTCATGCTTGTGATAGGATGGTGTTGACGATTGTGCCCCACGTATTGTGTATATTGAGGACTCCCTTAGTTGCCTTGTTCATCCTAAATAGAGGACTGTGCTGACCATAACTTCACACTAATCATAGGATTGTGTTGCTTGAACTGTATTTTTTGTGCAAAACCAATGCTTATCGGTCAATCTTGGTCATTTGCTTGTTGTTTTTGTCCTTTTCCATAGTTGTTTTTTCCTAAGTCAAGTCCAGATCAACACATAAAGGCGACCCTTCCCTCAAATGGGTGAACTTGCCCTCAAAGGGGCGACCTTACCCTTAAAGGGGTGACCTTTCTCTTAAAGGGGCAACCTTGCCCTCCACAGGGGCGACCTTACCCTTTTGTATCAGTTGTTTTTCACCCTGTCCAAGTCAAATTTAATCAATTTTCCCAGAACAGGTGACTCTGCCCTCAAAGGGGCAACCCTACCCTCCGGACAATCAATTTCATCCTTAGTTTTTCAGTCATTTTCCCATTTTGACCATCCATTTACTTGTTTCGAGCATCGTTCCCTCATTTCAAGCATCCATTTTCCTGTTTTGAATATCCATTCACCCGTTCCGAGTATCTGTTTTCCCATTCCGAGCGTCGTTCCCTCATTCCTAGCATTTGTTTTCCTATTTCGGGTATCCATTCTTCTGTTTCGAGTATCCGTTCACCCATTCTGTGTATCCATTTTTTGTTCTGAGCTTCGTTCTCCCATTTCGTGCATCGGTTCACCCATTTTGTGCATTCATTCTCCCGTTCCAGGTATCCGTTCACCCGTTCTGAGTATCCGTTCACCTGTTCCAGGTATCTGTTTTCCTATTCTGAGTATTTGTTCACCCGTTCTGAGCATCTATTTTCCTATTTTGAGCATTTGTTTTCCCGTTCTAATAGTTTTTCTACCCATTTAGTGGGTCCATTTATCCCATTTATCGACATTGTTTGAGTATTTATATATGTTTGAAAACTGTTTGGATGATCTAGCCCTAGCAGACAAGTGACATGGCCCTAATAAGTGACCTTGCCCTATCAGATAGGAGACCTAGACCTAATAGGTGACCTAGCCTTGAGAGGCGATCTGACCCTAAATAGAGGGGTGAATTTTCCTTTTCTTCTTCATTCGAGACCTCGTTCGGGTTCGTTTAGCTGCTTTCTACCTTGTTCATAGCATCTAAAGAGTTAATCCTTCATACCACAATTAAACTACATCATCCTCAGTCCAAAATCATCATCCAATCATTCCTCCTCGCCCTATCCATCCTCAAACCATTAAATTTTTCATAAAAATTTAGGAATTTATTTACCCCAACTTGTTGGGGTAATAACTTTCTACCTAGTGCTCAAAATTAAAAACCATTTACACCGTTGAAAAGGTCTCCAAGAGTAATAATTCAATCCTTGCAATAACACACCCATGGCAGACCAATTTTAGGGACCGACGCAAGTTTCAACCCCAAATTTTTCTCTGAAGACCTCTGAAAACATGATTTACTATGATAGAGAAAATCGAAAAAAATTGAAAATTTTAATTTTCGGTTTTTCTCAATCCTGTCACCCCTGGACTATTCTATACCATAATATGAGATTTAATCTAGTCCTAATCTAAGCTCCAATCTAATTCTAATTTGGACTTTAATCCCATCATCCTAATATGAGCTTTAACCTAATCCTAATTTTGAGCTTTAACCTAATCCGAATTTGATTTTTTATCCAATCCCAATCTAACCTTAATCTGAATCCCAACTTGAGCTTTAGTCCTTCTATATCTTCTTCCATCTTCTTCCAATCCATCCTAGTTATCCTTTCATCATCTATTTTGTCCTTCTACTCACCTATTCCCATCCTTTTGATCCATATCCATTTCATCTAACATCATGAATCCTTATCCTCCTCCTAGATGACCAATAATAGTAGTCAAGGGGAATCCTAACTACATTGATGACGATAAAAAAGTCTTGTTGATCAAGAAGATTATAATATAGATCCCCTTGATTCTATCATTGCTAGCAAGCTTTTTCCAATTGCCTCCCAAAATCCAACCACTCCTCCAAACTATCCCCCCATGCCTTCATCTGCATCTAATAATAGTCCTTATGCTACCCTTGACAAGGGATATCCAGTATCCTCACCATCCACATGTCTTCTTGCTACATCCCTCTCCTATCCAACATCCACTTCCTCCTATAGTAATCCACCATCCACATACTCCTATCCTTATCATCATCAACAATCCCAGTACCTCTACCTTAATCCCACATCTCAATATTCCCATCCTAATCCAACACCCATGCCTTCCTATCATAATCCACCATCCCAATATTCCTCTTATCCTAATCCACCACCTCAATCTTCTTATCCTCATCCATCACCCATATCCTCTTGTGCCAATCAACCACCCATGTCCTTCTATGGTAATCCACCACCTCAATCTTCTCATTCTAGTCCAACACCCACACCTTATCATAATCCACCATCCCAATATCCCTACCTTAATCCCACATCTACATCTTCCCACCTTAATTCAGCCTCTACATATTTCTATCCTAATCCTCCATCCATTTCCTCCTATGCGAATCTGCCACCCATGTCCTCTTGTACTAATGTGTACCCCCAATTTTCCTACATTAATCCATCATCCCAATCTTCCCATCCTAATCCAACATCCACATCTTCCTACTATTACCCACCATCCCAATCTAATCTAGCATCCACATCCTCCCATGTCACTCCCCCTTTCAGTGCATTATATATTAATCCTTCTGCCAATTCACCCTACCTCAGTCCTCCATCTAATCCAAATCCACCAATCCATGATCCTAGTCCTCCACCTACTCCTAGTCATCCATATAATTCCATCCACTCATCTATTCCTAATCCATCAATCTCCAATCATATCCACTTGTCTAATCCTAATCCTAGCCCTCTACCTACTCCTACTCCTCCATCCAATTCCATCCCCTTGTATAATCCTATCCACTCGTCTAATCCTAATCCACCAATCCCTAATCTTGGTCCTCCATCCATCTCTAATCCTCCATCCATTCCCATCACCCTACCTAATCCTACATCCCTTCCAATGTTGTCCAAGGACCCATGACAGAAGAGACATCCCCAAATCCACATCTTGATGTTGTGGAACAATTCCCTCCCACTCTATCATGTACAATCAATACTGACAAGGCTCTTCCCCTCCTATGTCTATCACCCCTATTATCATTCCTAACACCATCCAAATGATTGAGCTTGTGAAACCCATCAAATCCATTGGATCCCCATCTTCTACTGCTAGATCCACCCATTCTATTGGAGACATCCAGTCCACTCCCTATAGTCCTACTATTACCAAACTTCAATCCTATGACCTTCATGAATACTCTGTCCTTCCATCTTCCCCACTTGAGGAGTCCTCCCAGCACTCCTCCACACAAGATGAGTCATGACAAGAGCATGATCCAAAGCATACCAACATATCCCCTCCTTTAAATCAAGATCCTACCATCCCATCTACTCCATCTCAATAACATAGTCCCCCATCCATCCCATCTCATGATTCCTTTTCTCAACTGAATATTGATCCTACCATCCTATCTACTCCATCTCAAGATCACACTAGCTCGCCCGCTCCATCCCATGATCCTCTTTGCACTCAAGATTCAATCACTCCATCTCATGAGCACTTATCACCCACTTACCGACATCTAGATCCTATCATACCACCTAATCCTTCTCTTGATCCCTTATCATTCACTCCTCCCGATCAAGATTCCTCTATTCCACCAACTCCGCTGAATGATCCTTCATTGCCACCTAGCTCCACCATCACACCACCAATTCTATATCACCTTGGTAACATTACACTCCTCCATGGTGGCCTCCTTGTGGAAGAAAATCAAAGCATATGCACCACCCTTCCTCCTACACCTGCTAATGGACTCGCATCATGCTTCCAAAAGAATAAAAATCCTACTGTAGAACAAATGATCAAGAACATGAACTATCAAGGAAAAGGTTTAGGCCTTCATGAGCAAGGTAGTTTAGAGCCCATCCAAGTCAAAGAACATCAAGGCCCACATAATCTTGGATATATCTCCCTAGACTCACAATCCAAAAATGTTGGTACAACCTTCATACATCCTAAATGATCCTCTTCCAAATAAATGAGAGGCACTTCCTATCGCTCCACCAAATCATTTGTCACCATTCCCCCCTCCATCATATTACCTCAAAAAAATCGTCCATCTTTCTCCTTCATCCTCTAAATCTATTTTGGGTCCCTATGTCCCTCCACCAAACTCCACACATCCTCCATTTATGCAGTCTATTTTGGGGCCTTATATCCCAAAATCATCTCGTCCATCTCCTCCTACTCATCCTTTCATCCATCCATCACTTATCCCTCGTGCACATCATAAAAATCCTAAATTCATAACCCCTAATCAGGACCAACAAAGGTAACCCTCCATACATTCTTTCTCACATCCTCCATCCACACATCATCATCAAAATCTTACCTCTATCACTCCATCCAAATCCTCTCCACATCATCCATCTCCTCATACTCATCCCATTGCTATTAAAAGCACTTTGGATGCCAAAGTAAAAATGTATAAATCCAAACATCCACATGAATCTAAAGCTCCTCATGTCCCCTTCAAAACACATGGTGAAGAAAATAAAAATCCAATCCAAAATCTAAATCAAACACAAAGGCCACAAAGGTCCACTAAAGCAAAAATTAAAACCATGTGGATCCCAAAGAAAAAAGATGCAATCCCTTCAAATAAAAAATCCATATTGACATCCAAAGCTGCTAATCCCGAAGCTAATCATTCACGTCCTCTATCTCCTAGATCTGTTTTGGGTCCTTATGTCCCAAAATTCACTATCCCAACTCCTCCCTTATCGCCACATTCTCCATCCGTCAACCCTCCTATCATTTCACATCCAACACATGTGCCAATGTTGGTCCTGAACACCTTCCCCCATCACATATCTACTCCATAATTCTATCCATACACTTTCCAAAATCCCATCCATTATCCCCCATAAAATGCCTTTAATCCATCCTCTTGCATAATCCATCCACTCTAATCAGGTTGTACTACCATCTAAATAGTCGCTTCAAAAATGGGCTCTTATCACCTCATATGGACCGTGATTCTTGAGTCCTTCATCTACCCCCTTTATCATATATCTTCCAAATCCACATATCCATATTCCTATGTTTATCCATCTTCATCCACATCCTAGTCCAAAAAGTCAAAAAAAAAAAAAAAAGGAAGAGAAAAAAAAATAGTAAAGAGAAATAATTCATCCAATGGTGAAAACTTGGCAAAAAATTGCCTTGTATATGTACCATGATGAAAACCTATAAAATAGGTGTAATGCGTAAATCCCCCATCCAATGTACTTACACACTTGGGGGCACCTTCTATCTATGCATCTCTTTCCTACATCTCCTACATCCACCTATCTTCTATACATCCCCTTCCCCTGTCCCTTATATCGGCCTATCTTCCACATCCTACCCATCATATCTCATTTATATCCAATCCCTCCATCTTGCTTGTGATCTTGGAAAAGACAAGGGCACATACATCTATATGGTTTGGACACCTCTTGGCATACATTCCCCTCATCCATATGTCGCCATATCCCTTATCCTCCTCCATCCTCCTTCCTTATCCATGCATCCTATCCACATTTATCTATCTACTATTATCTACCCATCTACTATCTGACATCCCTCTTGCCCCATCACGCATGACATATCTAGAGTGGGGCATCTCCTTCTTTGTGCATGGTCCTTGGTGACATCATCCATCCATCCATCCAAGATATCCCTTCCATCTCCCCATCCTTATCTTCCTATCTACCCATCCACTAGTCTTTTCCATCTTTTCATCCTTATCTTCCCATCAATTTATCCATCCACTAATCCATTTATCCACCTATCCTAGCATATTTATATCTCCCCATCTTTATCCATCCATCCATTTACCTCTATTTTACTTCCCTCTCATAATCCCTTGTCATTGGTATCTATCTATAGGCTACCCCCATGCAATCCAATTCCATTCATCTCACTATCATCCATCCTACCTATTCCTTATATCTGTCTCATATCCTATCGCTCTTCATCATTCATCTATCCATCATCTCATCCTCCCAATTCATCTTCTAACTACCCCATCCCCAAGATTCACATAATCCACATCCAACATATCAACCATCATATCTGTATGGCCTATCCTAGCCATCATATCAACTCCATCATCATATCTCCTTATCATGGTCATCTCATCATCCCTTATTCATTGTATGTCGTTGGTCTTGTGTTGACCTATGTTGCCCCCGCGCTTTCAAGTAGGCAAGGTCAATCATTTGATCTGCCCTCAGGGCTCTGTCTTTTGTTTGTCTTGTCATCTTCCCTCACCTATCTTTGGCCTTGTGTCGAACTATGTTGCCCCTACGCTTTCATGTAGGCAAAGTTGATCATTTGATCCGCCCCTAGAGCATTTTTCCATCTATCTTTATCCTTCACTACGGTCCTCATTGTTCACTTTCAACTTTTACCCATGGTCTTTTGTCGAACTATGAGGGCTCTATGCTTTCACGTAGGTAATATTGATCTTTGATCAACCCTCGAGCCCCTAGGTCTTTAGGGTGTGTTTGTCTTGTCATTTTTTCCTCTTGTCATCTTATGTCTCATCATCTTGTCGTGTCATCAAGTATGTCCCTATCATCGCTGATACTTACAAGAAATGGTCATTAGTATCATGAGATCCAATTGGTTTATGATATCCTGCATCATGTCAATCAACAAATCTATCCATCATCTTTGGTCTCAACAGGATGCATCCTTCCTAATAGACCGCATCAATCCCATCCATTCCCTTTGATCCTATGGCAAAGTACGTTCTAAATTTTTTTGTGATCTTTCAATGATTTTAGAATCTTGTTTATCATTTGAGATACCTATCATCACTTGTCAAGGCTGCCATGATCTATCATATTATGGTGTGTTTTAATTGGTTAACATAGGGGCATATCTTGATCTTTTTGTCTATTTTTGTCTTCTTGGTTGTCCCACATAGTATCCACCAAGATCCCTATGGTCTTGCATTACATTGGGGAATCCTTTTGTGCTTGTGGTTATCCCAATACCTGGCCCGACCAAAGTCATCGCAACTTTGGGGTATTGGGATAGCCTCCTTGTTTGTTGTGTTTGTGTGTGCATTAGACACTAATTCATCTTGGTTCCACATACCATGGTATCTGGTGTCTTATGCTATAGAAAAAATCAATTCTCTAAAAATGGAAAATTGCATTTAGTTTTCTCTTCCATTGTATTGCATCTTTCCCTCCATCATATTCTTTCATTTTAACCATCTCACATCTCCATCCAATCCTAATCCATTCAATCTAGCACAAATCATCTAATCACATCCTTGGTCTTGTTCCCAACCTTGCTACAAACCTTGATCTAATCACCATCCTCATCAATCACCACAAGTGGGATGTATCCTTCCCTCATCAACACTACTCTCATTAGGATATATCCTTCCCTATCCTTGTGTTGTTTTAGGATGCATCCTTCCCTTATCAACAACACTCCATTGACCATCACTCCATCCTGGCTTGTAGCTTGATCGGGGCAACATCATATTTATCCTTGAATCCATTTATGCTTGTCGTCATCTCTTCATCCCTCTCATCCTCTCTTCCATCCATCACTTTGCATCATCTCATCCATTTCGAGAGCACACCCATGTTCTCTTAAACCCGCATGTCCTCTCGAGGGGGCATCCTCAATCCCTAACCTTCATCTTCAACCCCATCATCTTTCCTCCTAGTCACTCCTCGAATGACTAGGGCATCTTCCTTAACCTAACCATCTTCCTCTAGGTGCTATATTTTAATTTTCTTTGAAATGATGCTACTTCGTAGCACCATCTCAGAGAGGGGAAAAATGTAGACATCTAAATTTGATCACTTATGTTTAGTCAAATTTATCCCTTTTCATCTAAATATCCTCCTACCTGCATTAATTAAATAATATCGCCATTATTTGATTAATACCCCTAAAGTATTCTAGATCCTTAAGGTATTCAATTAAATAATTAAATACCTTGTCTTTTATCCCTTTCTTCAAAATGAATTAAATAAATAATTCATTTATTTAAATCCATTTATGTCTCATCCACACTTAATCCTAATTCATCTCATAATCCCATCATTAGGGATGTGACACATCCCTAATCCATGATTAGGAGGTGTCACATCCTCCAACTTTTGCAAGTTTCCCCCCTAATCATCATTAGCCACCTAACCCTCTTTTAATCTATCATTAACTAGTCTAATCATTCCTTTAGTCAACTCTTGTTACATCTCAATTCTCCCAACAACCTTAATGAAATTTTTAATTCCATTTATCTTCCCCATGTCCTTTCCAATGGAATTTTTTATTCCATTTATTCACCCCATCCACATCTCTTCCCCATAACTTCTCATAGCTCACATCAGTCACATGGGACAAAGACCTCCTTTAAGAGGACCTTGTCTTATCCACTGGGTACTTCCAATCATGTGAATTAAAAATTCACATTTATTTCTCCAACAACTTCTTCCATCCCCATGGTGATAAGAGAGGACTTTCTAAAATTTCTCACTTGTTTCTATTAGCCCCATATGGGGACAAGGAGTTCCTTTTTGAGGAAATTCTCTCCCATCTCAAGGTACTTGCAAGTACCTCCACATCACATATCCTTCATGTCACTTGTCCATTTTTCTTTAAATTTGAGGACTTGGTCTCCAATTTGGGGAGATTAGAGACAAGAGTTATTTTATTTTGCATTCACTCTTTAGCATTCAATCCATTAGCACACTTAGCATTTGCAACCATTTGAAGTCATTATTGCATTTACCCACCATCTTCATCACAATACCAACCTCCATTATTGCATTCACTTGCCATCAAAAGAGCATACATCTAAGAATCATCAGAGGACCAAACAACTCGTCAATCCAAACAAGATATAACATTCCATTTATTTGTTGTTTTTGTTTGGATTCAACTTTGGCTAATCATTAAGTATTTATTTGTGTATTTTCCTTTCGCATTTCATCTTTGTTTTGTAGCTTAGAGTAGAAAAAAACTTGCACACAAATATGATTACATCTTCTTTCATAAAAGAGTATAGTATACATAAAGGAACATACATGAGTATAATGGCATAGCCATGAATAAGATACATCAACTGGTAAAATAACTGCAAGAAAGAAAACAACTTCGATCGGTGCTCTAATAACCTGTACACCGATCCCCAATGGCGGTGGCAATGCCTTCCTACCATGTGGACTCCAAAGAGACCACCCTACCACGCTCAGAGGTAGTCACAAGGCAAGGGTAACATATGGCCAACACTCACATCAGACTTGAAGCAAACACAATATACAACACATAAGGCCAATATCACAACATAGAGATGCTCATACAATAACATATCGGGTACTAATCAAGACTACTAAGATACAAGAAACAAGAGTGCAGATCGGATGGAGGGTCATCATGCATGCTCGAAAGGATGGCACCACATAAAAACAAGTACACTTCTTATAGGGATGAGGAGACTCAATTATGCCCAAATCAAAGCCCCGTAGACAAATAAATCAATTCCCCGCAGGCATATATGTCTTCTCGAGTGCATCCTTAGACTCTTCAAGTGCTCAAGGCCATGCACGAGGACTCATTAACTTATTAGTGTTTTACCCCCATTTTTTTTTTTTTTAGTTAACACTTGTTTGCTACAACTCTACTACTATTTCCCTTGGCAACCACTTACGAGCCATTCTACAAGGCCACTCTAATGACCTTAACTTAAGCCCATCCCATTTAACCAAATGAGGAATCCATAAAAAACATGAAATATTGAAAAAAACACTAAAATACATCATTAAAACAATTTAAAACAGCCAAACAAACATTGTTGTTAAATCATTTAAAACAGTTGAAATCCATATAACGAAATAGAGGCATAAAATTTTAAAGTGCCCGAATTGAAATTCTAAGCTTGAACTAGTTCATATTTCAATGTTTCTAGTTAAAATACATCTTCAATTTTTGAGTTTGGAACCGAAAACGAGGTGTTGTTCTGAAAAATGTCATTTTGCCAAGTTGGGCAATAAAATACATAAAAATTGAAAGTTCCTAGAATTCAAATCAGACAAAGACCCAGTTGATATATGGGCATTTATACATGTAATCCACATTTATTTCATGTTTATAACAGGTGATTAAGGAACAACAAAGAAAAACATGTTTGAATAAGCATACCCAAATTTGACCAAAAATGAAATTATCTAGAATTTAAATATGACAAAAACCTAGTTGAGAAATGGGAATTTATACATAGAATACACTATTAGTTTATAAATTTATAGAAAAAATAAGGTGTTGTTCAATAAAATTTTTTTTAACAAATTGGGCAAAAAGAGAAAGAAAATGAATGAGTCCAGAAATCAGATTTTTTCATCGACCCATTTTAGCTTTACTAGCATGCACAAAAATATCCCATACAAGAAAACTACAATTCATAAAATAGAATCCAAAGCAACCATTATCTAACCCCAAGTATTCACAAAAATAGAATAGAGGATTTCCTTCAAATATTCACAAAACATAAATACCCAGAACTAAAAATGAAATTCAAGGATAAATCTAGCATAAGGGAATGCACAAATCACCAATCATACAAATATTCAAGAAAAACAATGGAGAATACCTCAATTTCACCCCAAAATTAAAAAAATGGAAGAATGCTCAGTGTGGAAGGCACGACCAAATTCCAAAACAAGACAGCAAGGAAGAAATGGCACACCGAATTCAACAATCCAATACCCACAAATTTCTTCTTAGAAAAACTCCCACAAATCTCCTCGTCTTTGCTATCCAAATTGTGGGATTCCTCCTTCACCCAAACAACAAATTTCTTTCCTCCCAAAAAGATAACCTTCTCAACAAATCTTCCTTCCCTTTTATATTTTCTCAAAACCTATCAAGAAAATGAGGTCAAACATTTGATAAAAACAATCTATTAAAGCTCCTAAAAGTAATTAATTTAAAATCACTAAATATACCACATTCCCAATTACACATAAAAATAATAATTTAAATCCAATATTAAAATATACAAGGCTCCCCAAATGGATTTAAATAAGATTATAAGAGCTCACAAAAAGGAATTAATAAAATCATTTAAAATTACTAAATTAAAATAAATCATTCTCTCGAATGATCAATAAAAATCACTTAAAATATAACATATTTAAAATATCATGGATAAAACACTTCAAATATTCAATCAATTAAACACCATAAAACACCATATTTGAAACCACAAAAAGATGCCATGAAACCACATCATAACATCGACAACCAAAATATATAGCCACATAATAAGGTTAACTGAAACCAACACAAAATACCTCGACAAGGCATATCGGTAAACCACATATGACTGAATGATGCTCTGGACGTTACCATTAGGTAACCAGATGGTAAGACAACACCATAGAAAAACTACACTTGTCTAATGGGTACAGTGGGCTAGGGTAGGGAAAATTTGGCCTATGAATACCTCCAGTAACCACCATCGGTGAATAAGAGTATGCTCAGGCCTATGAATCCAGGCGGAGTTGATACTCAGTACTTGCATCACTCTAATCACATGTTAAAGTACACGTGCATATAACATATATCATATAGTTGAAGTGACATCAATCATTAAGAAGAGGGTCATGATATTGCAAGCCTCTCAGATACGAGTGTTACAATATCATCCTTTTCATGTCCATAATCATACAAAAGCAGTGATAATTGTATATAAACATATAAGCATGCAATCCAACATGCTAACTAATAATGATAACCTTTCACCTAATTAACAATGTCTAATCTCAATATGATAACTTTTAACATTAGAATACCAAATCAAAACCAAAATGCTATCTTACCCAGGTTGGAGTTAGAGAGGTGTTACATATTTCATCTTTATAATGGATCATGGAATTTGAAGATGGATCACAACTTAACAATTGATGATTTCAAGATTGTAATATATTCTCATTGCAATCTACGCCCAAGATATTTTGGGGGGAGTGGACGAGCCATGCTTACTTCTTTTTGGATTATTGCACTTGTCCATCTTTTTAGCTATTGTATCTACCACTAAAATTCTATTTTTGCCTTTTCTAGTTATTTTAATTTTTGGTTTCTATTTGAAAAATTAATAATGATATTTAATAAGAATAAAATAATACAAGTCTAGACAAAAAAACATCACACTCCATGTCAAACTCTACTAACAAACTCATAATATAACATTTACTTTATAGCGAAACAATTATATTAGCGTGGTGTAAGTTCAATTAGTCTAGTTTAAAAATCTTGTTAGGCCAAAAATACATGAAATATATTTAAAGATGGGGTCACTTTTGTAAGTGACAAAGCCTAAATAGTCATTTAACTGCAACACTTGTACACTAACAATCATATTAAATTCATGTTATTAATGTCACTAGTAAATAATTTTTTTTTCATGTTATTACATGCAACATTTTTTTAGTTATTTCATTTTTATGACGAATCATGGAATTCAAAGGAAGATCACAAAATTCAAAGATGGATCACAAATTGAATTCAAAATATTGATGAAATAAACTTACATAATCAAATCTAAAAATATTACCAAGATTCTATCTTAAAAAAAAAATACTTTTATTAATTATAAAGTTCAAATTAGAAGACCATCAAACAACATTCCTAAGGTTTAAAAGATTGATTTTGTGCACGCCAATACCATTCAAACTGCCATACAATTACAACAATCACATCTCTTATGACTACATTGAGGGATGATAACACTAGTATTCCCCAATACAAGAAATAAAGATGGTGGTGAGCTCATTTATGGCTAAGGCTAAAAATAGTTCAACTTTTATCCATTAAAATTCATTGGCACATCTTGCCAATATTTTAAATAACTTATAAGCTTTTTTTGCATGGACATGTCCCATTACAATCATTACACCTTGCTCAGATAACCAAGGTTACCCATAGCTTAAAATTTTAACTTCAATGAAGCAATGCTAGTGTGACATTATAAGTGATATGACCTTGCAACATATTATAGCCTTTATATTTTAACTTCATTTTTTCCAAACCACCACAAGAAAAACATCTTTACTATATAAATTTGACTATACATAATATAAATTTGTTATATCACTAATTTATAATGATGATTAAACAAATTCAATTTTTTTTTTGAGATATTTTAAATTTTTGAGCTTTTGTTTATGAGGTGACTTGGCTAAAGGTAATTTTTTGTTTTGTTTTTATTGATGGGTTAAGCTTCAAGATTCAGATTTTATGCTAGTTTAATGGAGTTAGGGGTATGCTTTTATTAATGGAGTTGATGTTGCAGGTTTATGTTTTTATAGTTGCAGATTTTATGCTTTTATTTTGGGTTTGTCTAGTTCTCGTAGATAAATTATTTTTATTAGTGGGTTTAAGTAGCTCAAAATTTTATCAATAATGTTTATAGATTTTATATTCTATTGAAAGGTTAAGTTGCGTGTTTATATATTTGATTTATTGGATTAAAAACTTAAGAAATTTAAGTATTTTGGGGTTATATGTTTTTATTTATGGGTTAAGAAAATAGTTATATATTTTTTATTTATTTATTTATAGATTAATTTATTTTTATTTTTATATACTTAATTGAATAATTTTACATAAAATTAGGAATATCTTGCTTTATATTAAAAAAAATTATGATTTTATTCATAAACAAAATCGCATCATACAAATTTATGATTTTAACATTTTATTAATAAATTGAGTTGGATGAGTGTAGATCTTAACATATATTATATTAGCAGCAAGGACAATGGCAACTAAATTGGTATATTTAGGAAAGAAAGGTGATAAGAATGTGATATGGGTTGAATTTTGTAGTACTTATGATTTTTTTTGTAATAGAGCTTTGGTGTCTATTATTATAAAATTTATAACTATGTTAATTCTTATTGTTTTTTATTAGAGGTAAACATCGGGTTTTGATGGGGCCCGAAACCCTTTACAAAAAAGAGAAGTTGAAACAAAAGAAAACTATAATAAGTATATATCAGCCCATATGTAACGCACCATCAGCAAAAAGTTAGCCAAAAATGAGGAACCCAAACAATAGCATTACATATTCTTCAGTATATTCGTAGCCTCCACATCGTACACCACATCCTTCTGACCCTCAACCAAGGTGTCAAACATTTCTTTACCAAGAGCCCCTACCTGAGCTTTAGTCTTGTTGTGGGTCCTAGCCCCAAGCCCACCCAGATTCACCTCACTAATCAAAACATTATTCTTATCACCACCCTTATCAACATACACCTCTTCCTCTAGTAGC
This sequence comes from Sequoiadendron giganteum, assembly GCA_007115665.2. Lineage (NCBI taxonomy): Eukaryota > Viridiplantae > Streptophyta > Pinopsida > Cupressales > Cupressaceae > Sequoiadendron > Sequoiadendron giganteum. Next base: position 520,852,233 of record CM021108.1, on the reverse strand, counting down.
TTACTAATAGCACCAATTTCACTAGAATGAGCAGTCTCCTTGTGTTTTTTGGCACTATCAAAAGGAGAGGTAATACCAAAAGACTTAAAATTAACCCTAGATTTGGTCCCCTCCTCACCCTTATCCATGTTAGCATAAATCCTCTCCAGATTATTTTCAAGGGTGAGAACTCTACCTTCAAGATTCTGCTTCATGATGAGCATTTCCTCCACCACAATTTTCAAAGATTTCATCAGATCATCAATTTGATCCTGAATTGAGGACTCATCACACCATGAAATTTCACATTGGTCATATTAAGTTCATGGAACATCCATTTAAATAACTTGTAAAAAAGAATGGAACCCTCTCTAGCAGTTCCCAAAACATCAAAAATATTTTCCTTATCAATATTGAAAATTCCCTAACCTACAACATCCTCCTCATGAGAGGAGCTTACCTTATCTTGACTGGCAGAGACATCCTTCCCCTTCCCAGAAGCAACCAATGTTTTGATTTTTCGAATAGTCTCCACAATCTCTGCAACAACCACCTCTCTTTTCTTTTACCTATCTAGGTCCACAACTGGAGAATCCTCAGCACCTTAACCCACCTCAGCCACAACCTTCCTTTCCATTTGCAAGTCCAGAACCTCAATCGGTGAATCCACCGCTCCTTGTCTGCTTACAATCTTAAGTGGAGAATTCATCTCCAGTAGTTGGCTCACAAACTTAACAACCAACTTCTTATTACTTCCCATATCCAACTCCTTTTTTTGTTTTATCCCCAAAATAATGGGAGGCAAAGACACCTCACCAACCACTTCCTTCTTCTCCTTCATGCATCTACTCAACATTTCAGCAATCGACTCCTCATTACAGGTTTCATAACCCTTATTAGGGCTCGACTCCCCTTTCTTAGACTTCCCCAAAGCAGGGGATTAAGTGTCAAGTTCTATGGTAGCAAGAGAGTCTGGAACATAGTCAACATCCTCCATAGATTTTGACTCCTTTTCTAGGATGAGCTTCCTCCTCAAAGAACGTATCATATTCTTCCTTCTACTGCTTACCCTTAGGGGTAGATAGTGTCTTAACCAATTCAAAATCCTTAGCATAATTAAAGATTAAAAGGATAATCCCCACATGTAAAACAAGAATATTTTGATTTTTCTTATGCTCCATGAGGCCAGAGTACAGAGAAGCCAAGAGATAATAGGGAAAATAAATCCTTTTCTTATGGCAGAAATGATTGAGCAAAACAAAATGGTAGGAATTTACCATAGAGAAACGTCATTCAAGGGAGATGTAACACATGAGCTCCTTGGCCACATCCCCCATAGCCCCTTATGATATTTCCTTTGATAACCACCACTCCTCACCACCCTCAGGGCTTGAGCTTCATCGCCTTTGGTAAACAATTGCATGGTGGTCTGCAATTCTTTTTTATCTCTGAAAAAATTATTTCCCTCCATCAACAACCTCGTGATATTGGCTATAAAATCTTCATTCACATCAAACTCCGTTCCACCCAACTTCAGAACCCTATTGTTCCAAGCTTTTGTGAATAGTGTAGTAGTCTACAAATTGTTACCATGTAACCTCTCCGGGTACAGATTCAACCCTCCCTTCTCAAAGATCTTCCAAACCTCCAAATTCTTCTTAATTGCATCACACAAGAAAGGTTCAACTTGGTTCCTATTTCCTCCCATAGCTTCAGGAATTGCAGAGTTTAGGATTTTGAAAAATTTGAACACAATGAGAAAAAACCTCAAGAAGGCTATGCAAAGAGTGCCCACAATTCATATGAAAATGAAATAATGATAGGAAATATTAATTACCCTTGAGTTCCATTCCCTATGGATATTAGCCCTTGTAGAATCAACTCGATCCAAATCTTGCTTACCATCCTTCGAAATCATAGCCTGCCATGTGATGAAAGTAATGCACGCCCCGAGCCTTAATAAATCATCAATCACTTTAATTTTGGCCATCATGATTAATACTTGCAATTGTTTCTATAGGGAGGGGGTCATTCAGTCCTCATTCTCTAGCACCTCTAACTCCAAGATTTGTGAATATATCAGCGAGTCCATTTCCCTCTCTCAATATATGAGAAATATAATAATCATCAAAGGACTTAAGAATATCAATAGCATCTCTAATAAAAAATTTAATAGTCCATGAAGGGTCAGCTCAATTCTTCAAATTGTTGATGATATTGAGAGAATCCCCTTCAAGCCATACTTTCTTATACCCTTTAGTTTGTGCCAATTTGAGACCATGATAGGCTGCAGTCGTAATTCTTATTGTTATTTCCATCATATATTGGTATAAATTGTTTAGTAAATATGATCCTCCAAATGTTAGTGAGGAAGATGGAATAATTATCTTTTCTTAATTTCAAAGAACATATTAAAAGAATATTTTGTGTTTCTTATAGTTTTATTTATTTTTATTAGGTTTTTCTTTGTTTGTATGAGTTTTAGATAACAAGTTTTTCTACTATTAATTTTAATTATAAATAATGAGTATAATTTTTTTTTATCTACAAATTAAAAAGAAAACACTTTCTTAAAATTTTAATCTTAAATATTTTCTTGAAATTTTTAGTTGAATTTAAGAAAAATTAATAAAAGTAATCATTGTGTATATTTATGTAATTTTGTTGTGTTAAAATTCAAATTTATTTTTATTTTATATTAAAAATAATAATTGAATTATATAAACAAGTTTAATTAATAAATATAAATTAAGTTAAAGTATTTGTCTAAAATTAATAATTTAAATTTAAAGGTATTTAGTTTTAGAATTGATTATTAATGATGTGTAGGATCAATTTTTTATCTTCAAAAAAATAATGGCTTTAACATGATGACTATCTCATAATCAAAATGAGTGTAAATAACATCGTGGTTCAACCTTAAGTGCCATTGGTTTGAACTAAGATGCATGGATATAAGCTTGTAAATGTAGATTTCTTAAAGGTGGTTGCCTTGATCTTTGATGTTTGGAAAATTTATAAGGACCCCACAATATCTAGAAATATATTTTGGGAATCTATCAAATGTGCAAGGTCAAGTTATCCTAGGTTAGACCCCTAGAAAAATTAACTTTAAGACTTGAAGTGAATACTTAAAGACAACATTCACCAACAAGTGACCAAATTGTATATGAGGTCCTTTGTCCCTTTAAAACATTGAAGTATGGTCTAGATTTTTTTTTATTCTCAAATCTAGCATTTATATTCATGGCACAATGAGTTTCTTTAAATACCATGACACAACATGTTAAAGACATACATTTACTAATTCAACTCATAATGACTAGAGAAAGGGGTAAGAAGATTTGACTATTTTAATTTTGGGTTTATTCCTATATGTCACGATCAATTTTACACCACTAAAAAATGAACCTTATGGATATAACAACAATTTCAAATAATGGAATGGATATATGAGAGTAAATAAAAATGATGGTGAAATACTAGTGAGTAAATGATGAATGCATAGGGATAATTGTAAGTAGGAGTAGAATGAATACCTATAGGAATTGGGATATGAGCCAAACCTAGCACAAGAGTGTGTCTCTTGTTGATATTTTATTACATTTGAGGCATTCCACCAAGGTGAGCAAAAAACTAGATGGGTACAAATTTTACCATTATGTTTTTTTCTCCACTTTAATGTGCATGCAATTCTAACATTCAAGCATACATTTAAAATTGTATGGAAATTCTCAATCAACACATGAAAAATAAATATTTAAACATCCATTATAGGATATGGGATCCATGTAAGATAATAAATCATTCTTGATTTTTTCCTGTATTCTCCTTGGTAAGAGAGCTCCATTGAACTTGAGAAATGGTAAAATCTATATATAATGAGTATATTTTTAGCATATAATTCAAATTGGCACATACTAAAAGTTAATTTAATTATTTATGAAAATAATATAAAGAGAGAATTTCCAAAAGAGTTAGAAAATTTCACTCATATGGAAAGTGATACCATAATATTTTATATGATGTAGAAATGCGATATAGGATGTGTAATAAAACCATGTAATTGATCTCCATGCAATTTTTGTAGTGCAAATTTTTATGTAGTGATGATTCTCCATGTGATATGGGTAAGATATCTCCTTGCAATGTGAGTGTGTCATAGTATAAAGGTATTTTGCATGATGTAGTCACAAGTCTCCACAATGATGTGGTCATATGTTTATGTGGGGTGTGGGTGTGAAATGAAATATAATTTCCTTTGAATACAATTATGAGATTTTGTGTAGCACAACTCACTATCTAAAATATTAACTATAAAAAGTGTTAGTGACAATATATTTCCCTATTTTACTTCATTGCAACTCATGAATAAAATGAATTCAAGGAGAGGAAAAATAATACAAGATAATGAAAATAATAAAATTAGTAAAGTAATCATATGTGAGCATACACAAACATATATATCATGTAAAATTATATTATCATACAAATAATATAAGATCATATATTGGAAATAATAATTAATTCATTAAGGCATAATGATGCAAGATAATATGTTCATGAGCAATCTAAAATCACACAAAAAAAAAGTAAGGTTGAGAAGAATTTTTGGTTTTGGCTTGTGGATTTTTGAATGAATAACACCTTTATATGAATTGCAAGATAAAATAACTTTCCAACTAACTTTGAAAAAAGTAGAAACATACATAGCGTGCATATTTAGTATCATATTGTTTCACTTCTATATAGATCTCAAAAGACACCAATCATTGTCTTTTTTCTAGATTGATTTTTTTAAGCCTCGATTTTTTTTAAATGAGAATCAAATTATTTCTTGGCTATTATTTATCATAAGATTTTTTTCAAATAATTGGTATTCATATAATCTCTTCATGATTAACTTCGAATTAAGCATACAAAATTGAGATATTTAAACACAAGCAAATCTTGGATAAAATGGTTCAACATGTAGTTAGAGTCAATATAGTAGTCCATTAAGTAGATTTAACAATTGAATTGATTCTCCTAAATTTTGATGTGTCTTTTAGAGCCAATAAATTTTCCCTAAATTTTGGTAGACATGAGGATGTGATAGAGGAAAGATGATAATCATTCTTGATTATAAATATTCCCTAAATCTTGAGCACATGAGAATAATCATGCGAGAAAAAAAAATGGCATGGTAGGTCATGAGGATGAAGAGTCCAATCATTTGGAGGATAAAATACATGGGAGAAAGAGGAAAATTTGAGAAGAACAAAATAGAAGATAATATCATTCATCCTTGGGTGTAGAATATCCCTATACAATTTTTACATTGTGTTATAATAACTTAGCCTTTTCTTAGCATGTTTGTAAGTCTCTCAAGACAACTTCCATATTGATGCATGTGATTTGGTTTTTTTTCATATAGTGTTTGAATGTTTTTTAATAATTATTTAAGCTACTATGATAGGTTATCTTTCATTGGACCCTCCTATTGAGCTTGCATTAATTGGTTTTAAAGAAAGGTATTGGTCATTAAGTTTTATTTTTAGGCTCTAAAGAACTTCTTGTAGGTGTGAGGAAGTTATGTAACTATAAAGAGATGAAAGGAGAATATATGGCACATAGAACAAGACCAAGGGATCCTAAAGTTGTAGATCTAGTAGAGATCTTGAGAGGTGTTATAGCCAAAAATTATGGAATAGATTCAACTTAGAGATGAATTCATGTAGAGTATGTAAGTGATGATGAAGTCGAAGATCAAAATATTGAAGCAGATGATATAATAGATGAAGTTGAAATTATATTTTTTAAAGTCATTGTGATGAATCCAAAGTTGTACACACTTCGTTGTAGAAGAACCATAAGCAACACAAGGCTTATAGATTGGGTTATGGATATGAAAATAAAATAAAATATTTTGATAGATATTCATAAGAAGGTGAAGTTTTATTGCACAAAAAAGGTTGTGCATCTATGTGGGATCATGTAAAAATAAACTTATAAAGGAGAGATAAGGAGAAAATAAAAATTTGGGATATGATGATTGCTACATTAAAGGTCAAGTTCCTACTATCAAAATATTAGATGATTTTATTCAATAAATTGGATGAATTAAAGAAAAAGGATATGAATGTGAAAGACCATGTGGGAATTTTACAAGCTTCCTTTCAAGCTAGCCACATGTAGAGGACGATGAAGAAAATATGTCAAGGAATAAAAGTGGAATCCATATACATATTTTCAAGGGGAGTTTAATATGATAATATTTAGGTTAGTGGAAGAATCCTATTAATATTCTTTGAAGTTGGAGAGAATTTTGGTTATAAGTAAGAAAAATAATACAAGAGGAAGAGGAAGATTTTCCAAGGAAAGAGAACGATCTAAAAATGAAAAATAATAACATATATGTGAATAAGAAGAATGCACTTTTTAAAATAATGATTTTAGTAGAAAATTCATATGAAAGAGCATGTTTCAAGAGAAAAATGTTATTATGGTAGAGGAAGAGTTAGAGGATTCAATTGAATATTTTAATAGATGTGGATAAGATAGTCATAAGATATTAGAATATCCATAATTAAACCAGAACAATAATAGAGGAATCTTTTAGGAAGCTATAAATCACATTGTTCAAGGTTGTGGATGAAGAGAGTGTTTCTTTCCCTAAGAAAATAAAAGGAAATAAAAAATAATAATCTCTCATGATGAAGAGACTATTGTAAAACCTAGACAAGGAGGAGGATGAGCCATTACAAAGAAATAGCCTTTTCAAAACTATATGTAAATCCAAAGGTGAATTCCACAAGGATATTTCTTAAAAAAACATAGACAATATGATTTCTATTGAGATGGAAGAAAATCTTGGGTTAAAGAAGATTTTGCATCCATACCTATACAATTTTTTGTTGTTTTATAGGGGCCTCAAATGTTGGTATGTGAGAGATTTGCTTAGTGAACTTTTAGATTATTTCATATAATCTGATAAAAAATTATGTGATACTATGCTCATGGAAACTTGCCACATTTTATTGGGAATGCCTTATCAATTTGATAGAATTACTATACATGATGGGAGGATGAATGTTTTTGTGAATGATGAAATAAATTTTACTTTGAGCCCATTGAAGGGGAGACCATTGAAGGGGAAGGAAGAAGTGGATGGTAGTCCTAAATTTTATGTACCTTAGAAAAATAGATTTTAAAAAGTAGTGAAGCATGAGAAATCTTATTTTTATTTTATTCATGAACCCATGGATGTTGGGATAGCAAGTAGAGTGGGAAAAGTTCACATGAATTTATCCTAAATATTATTTGGACAAAAGTGGGGAGAAATAGAATGGATAAACAATGTAAATCCCATATTTGAAAAGGGAATTAGGCAAGAAGGCCCTCTCTTACATGAGGTAAATATGAAGATGATCAAGGTAATGTTCCATTCCCATGAATTTTTGATTAATTGTGTTATTTTTCTAAATTATTATCAAATAGAGGAGGATAAGGTGAAACACAAAGAGAATCTTGGACTTGAAAGGAGTTATAAAGAGAAGAGGTAGTTGATCTCAAAGTCAACTCAAGGATACAAAAATGAAAATAAAATTATACTTGAAACATTACTAGGAGAGAAATAGATGATAAATTTTGTTTTCCATGACATTATTTTGGTTTACATATAACAACAAAGAGAAATAATTTAAGTGTATGAAGATTGAAGGTATGTCTAGGCATGAAAATAAGATGGGGAAAAAAAAAATTTAAAATCTCTCCGATCTTATATTTATTTGTTCATGTATAAGTATAAATTAGAAGAAGACATATGATAAGACCTTTACAAGAAAGAAGAATGGGTTATATAAACCCATAAAACATAAATTGTTAGATGACCTAAATAAATTATAATTTGGTGAAATTTAATGTTCAAGGAATTCAATAATGAATTTTACCAAGGATGAAGAACATAGAGCTACTTAGTGGAGGTGTATCTAAACCCATAAGGAGGTGGGAAAACAAAGTGTAAGTGCACTGGGAAATGTGGATGGACTTTTTCCAAGACATGGGTAGTTAGTGTGGATTTTCAAACCATTAGGCCCCCACAACATATACATATTAAATATCTAGTGTAAATTAAAATTTAATAAATATGTCATGGCATATATTTAAAATATTATGGAGTTTGGAACCATTGGAACCTCACAACATATGCACATTAAGTAATTGGAATAAAATTAAAACTAGAGGAAGATACCAATACACAGAATGCATTATAAATTTTGGAACCACTAAGTCCCCAAAAAATATACACAAGATAAATTTGAATAATTTGATGTGATTGCATGCCCCTTCATTTTTGAGTATATGATGTAATCATGGATTCAATTTGAGGTGAGAAAAGAAGAGTAATGTAATGTGATATTGTTCATATATGGAAATATAATGTCCCTGGATATCAAGTGAATAAATTTGTCAATATAGATAAAGTAAATGGTGGGTTCTTGGCTACTCCCAAATCTCCCCAAGTAAGAAAAAAAATGTGTAAACCATGTGGTCATGTTCCAAATGTCACATGTAAAAATAATACAATAAATGAGTATAAGATGTGACTATGCAAATTAATCTAGTGACACAATGTTATATTTGGGTGATAATGTACAATATTTTATTTTTGAGTATTGAGGGAGAGGAAATACTTGCTTCATAAGAGAAAGTGCAATAAAAAGCCTCATCAGGAATCCAGGAGATATGGTGTGTAAGCTAAGGGAAAGGGCCACTCAAGAAAATAAGGAAATGATCAAGGACTAGTAAAGGGAAAACATGTAAATTTTGAAGAGAACATCTAATGAATATTAAAAGGAACATTTATAAATAATAAATACAATTTCTTGAAAAAAAGAAAGAAAATGGTTAAGGAATAGTAAAAAATATATTTGTAGGTAATTAAATATTAGGAAAAATATGGTAAATAAAGGAAAATGTAAAATAAAACAATAGGAACTATGTTTTTAGTCAACATACATGAAGTGTCATGGGACACTTGCATTGATTTTGATCACCCCAAATATATAAGAGGGAAAATACAAATAAATATAAATAACAAACAATATGAGATAAAAGGAGGAACATAACATAATAAAAAAGGGGATGTTCATGACTTTGTGTCAATATTTACATCAAGGAGTTTACTTTCATCAACCACTAGTTCATATGAAAATGTGAAAAGGAAGTTCCAAAGGTAAATAATAAGCGGAATGGATATATGCATATAACATAAATATTTAGCCAATAGGCTTTTATTGTGGACTTGTCAGTCCATAGTCCATCGGCAAACCTGTCTCACACGCCCTGTAAACCAGTTTACAGTCCGGTAAACCACTTAATTGCCTTTGTCTGCAACCCTCTCCAAATAGCCAATAGGCTTTTATTGTGGACTTGCCAGTCCATAGTCCATCAACAAACCTTTCTCACACGCCCTGTAAACCAGTTTATAGCCCGGTAAACCACTTAATTGCCTTTGTCTGCAACCCTCTCCAAACCAGTATTGACAGGGATGGTTTCTTGGAAATGACAGGGTAAGGCGCCTTTTTCAAACTATCATGATCACTTTAATGAATACTTAGCTTCCCTTACGCGCCTCTGCGAAACTTCAATTTTGGCTCACAATTTTGATTATCCCAAGATGGGTAGTGAGAATCATGGGGGTAGAGATTGAAAGTACGTCACCCAAGTAGTCTTTCGTCTGACGCCAAACATCCTTTAATTAAAGCCTGAAGCAAGAAAATCATGTCACACAATTAATATAGGCCTACTGGTGGAAAAAGGCTACAAAAAATCTTGCCTCCAGTAAAAGAAATCATAGCTGTAAAATGGATGAGTAGGGGAGAGGACCCGGTCGTTGTGCACCCTAACTTTGCGCTTCTCAAAATTTTACGTGGAAATTTCAAATCACTCCCAATTTTTTTACAGCAGCCTACCTGGCAAGTCCCCTGCTTATAACTAAGGTTTCAGAGCCACATCACCAAATATGATGCCACATCAGCATGCTTTTTGTCAAGGTGTCCAGAAAAGCCCAAAAAAAAAGTGAGACCAATACTTGTGCATTCACAACATGTTTTATTGAGTGCTGATGTGGAATCACATGATTGGTTGCTTTTTAGATCAAAGGAATACATTTTGTTTAATTATGGGTAGACATCATCAACACTAACAACTTTAAAGTCACAACTATTGATCCAATATTGATAAAAATATTGAGCATTATATAAACAACTACTATCACAACTTAATGGGTCCTCTCCCCTATCACATCGAACTTGTGAAGAGGAGTGAGAAAAGGAACTGGGCGACTATCTTTGGCCGGAGGATAGCATGGAAAATGGGTCCCCGAAACACAATTCTAAGATGATGGGGTTTGTCTTATTTAAAAAAAATTCTGTTGTGATGGGGTTTCTTAAAGTTTTCTGCAAACTCTTCCCATTTTTTACTGGCGTCATCGATAACACGACACAATTTGTGGAAAATTTTGAGGTAAGTCACTGTGAGTTTTATCTTTTGGGACCTGTACGGGGTGGGATCATTTTTTTGTGTGTTTCACTTCATTGTATCGTTATCTGTTAAATTAAGGTATTGGTTCTCAGGCCGGGAAAAAATAACTTTCAGGAAATTGAAACACTCCTCGCCCTATGCCTGAAAATAAATTTTAACTCGCAGCCAATGGTTTCATTCAGAAGGCTGCAAAAATCTTGTCTCAGGCTGAAGAATAGAGTAGCGCTAAAACTACATAATTTTCAGATTAGATTTTCATTTGCTGTGAATAGATTGAGGCAGTAGCTAACGTGAGGATGGATCAATTGGTGGCTTGCTTGGGTAGCTCGTAGTTGGTTCTTAGCGATCATCTGTTGGTATGGGTACTGATCCAAGCTCTATCATGTTTGTCCAATCTCTTTGTGCTTTCATTAGTGAGTGGGAGCTTTGTCCAACAGTAACCCGGGCCGATTGACCTTAACCGGTAATTTTCCTGTATCTTTTATTTTTTATCTATTTGCAAGGAACTTCTCTGTATTACTGCAAACAAGGATGGGTGATAAATTGCAATTTAGGGTTCTGGTTTTCTTGTATTTCTCATTCCATCACTAGAATGCAATCTCTTGAAATTTGGAAATGGCCAACTGATTTCTTAGAATTATGGAGGTTATTGATGAGATTCGATATGCTCCTTTATCTTAACCCTTCATATTTTGTTGCCTCCATAACGATGGACCAAATCAGGGCTAAATTTAATGGCTCAAGGAATTTGAAAAAAACAGCCCAAGGAATTTGAAGAATCTCTGGTCATTTTCTGCAAAGTTTACCCATTTTTTCTCATATATACTGATACTCATGGGAAACAAATCATTCTGTATAAAGCAATTTTTTATCTTTCTTAATTTGCTCATGTTTTTCAATATTCAGCCTAGAGTGAATTCTATACCAAATTCTATACCAGAAGAAAAAGGTTTTCGTAGATGGATATTTTTCAATCTATTGTTTTGGTCTTCTAGATTTATTTTTTATTACATAAATTTTGAAGGAGTAAATTCGATAAATTATATATTGTTTCTAAAATATTGATCATCTTGCTTGTTAGAGCCCTTTTGTTACTCTTTGACTACCATATTTTTGTTTATTTGACGACACAGGAATCATTTCTATGTATAGATTTTGTTAACTTGAATATTTGGAGAGTTAGCTTTGTTAAAAATTTAGAGTGGTTTCTTATTTGAGAGTTACTCGAGATGTGTAAATTGTAAAAATAATGAGTAGTTCATGAAGTGGTTATGACACAAATTGATGGCAGACAAACTCTTAATGAAGTCTTTAGAAACAAGGGCATTGTGTTGACAATAGCTTCAAATAGTTTCTTATGGAAATTGTGGAAGTTCCATAGTCATTCATATACAGAATGAAGTATATCATGTTTTGATTCTGTAATTTTCTATTTAGGATCATAGAAAAAAGGGATCAGTCAATAGATGAAAGATGTCTAGGTGAGGGAAGGGTCGTAAAGAGATAAGGGGAGGGACGCAGTTGAAGAAGGTAGGTAGGTTGTCACAGCAGATAGGACCTGCAAAACCTCGTTAAGGAGAAGAAGGCAGCTGTCAGTTGCAAATTTCAAGAGATTATATGTTTATCCAAAGTAGGCATTCATTGTTAGAATGACTGCTCATGTTACACACCTTGTACCTTAAAATACATTATATGTTAAAAATTTCCATTTATCAAATTAGAGTAACAAACTAGATATCCATGTGTGTACTGAAAAGGAGAGCAAGATATTGATCTTATTCACATTCCCCTGACTATTCTCTACAGAATAGCTTAAGAGTCTTGTGGGGGAGTGGACAGTAAATAAAATGCATGATTTAATAAGCAGTGAAAAATGAACTTAGTCAAAAAAAATTAAAAATTCAAAGATGGAATTAGGATGCAGAAGGGAGTCTGCTAACTAACAAGCGGGACAAACAAGAAGAAATTGAAAACAGTCACCAGGATGGACTCACCATTTCCCATCAATATGGCAATCTCACTAGGTTGAAAGGAACATCATCGATGAAAACACAATGCATAATGTATTCATCTACATTTTCCTTTGCCTCATTCTGAAATTCCTTATCCAATGGGCCTCTTTTGAGGGGAGAAAGAGAGGGATAGTCTTATTGGAAAAACAATGTCTCCAAGAAAAGACGTGGGGCAGCCACTAGTGAAGTAGCCCCTGTAGGTGGCTTCTATCATCCTTTCTTCACTGAGTAATAAAGGAATTAACACGATGTATTATGGTACATGATTTTTGTGTAGGAGACAGATCACCCTATTAAAATATTAAGGAGAAGAAGATGGTTGTTGGTTGCAGGAAAATATTAATGGTGGAAATGGGTTGTCAAACATATTGTACTGGCGGTAAACATTTGCTTGGAGCTTTGGAGAATAAATCCATACCATACACCTTGAAAACTTCAACCTACTATTTGTTTTTCCTTTAACAGATGGCATATTGATTATGTCGTTTATTTTGTAGCTTGTGGTTTTCATGACACAGCCTTCACTTTCTTTATGGGAAGAATTTCGACCGAGCTATGCGGATATTAGATCAAGGTGATGTAAAACTCATAATTGGCGAACCCAGTAATTGTGCGGTTTTCATGGTGTACCCAATCTGCTTTATCAATTTACTTATGCATTCATTATAACATGAGACATTGGGATGCTTTCTTCATTTATTGACATTCAGGTTGCTGGAGAATCAAAAAACAAGGATCAATATATATGTTTCCTAGAGCACCACTGTACATGCTATTCATTTTTCTACGAGACTGTTAATAAAGCAGAACATTATGTGTAAGTCCTTCTTCTTCCTAACAATCATGAATGTTTCTTAGATTTTCTCTTTTAGGACTCATTACCTTCTCTCTAGAGTTTCTATCATTTGTTTTTTTCTACTTGCAGTGCAAACCTCAACTGGCAGCCAGAATGGCAGATGCAGATAAATTATACGAGGAAAAAAATTCCAATTCAAACAGTTGGCATTGCTTTTGTTTCAACATTGAAAACAATTGTGAACGGAAAGGGAAATAGCAGTAAGATTAAGACCAAGAGGATTTGGTTGTTGTGTTGTGTATCTAAAGTTGTAAGATGAAGTTCAACACTAGATTAAGTAACTCAAAAATGGAAGGTGATCTCGTATATCAGTTTTTTGAGGGTTATCCAGTTCATAATAAAATAATCACAGGAAAAATATTTATCTTGTTGATTTACTAAGCCAACCTAGTGTTGAACCTGATAGTTACCAACCTTGCACTTCTTTCTACACAATACTTGGAGAAAAAATAAAGATGGAAGGATATTCCTGTTGAATTTTAACAAAAGTTTAATGCCAATTTCCTTGAAAAAAATTCACCAGATTTTGCAATGTGAATTGAGGATCTAAATGACATAAGTATGATGAACCATAAAGAACAATGCATATTTTCGAATCAACGAGTGTATGTTTAGATTCATGTTGCGTAGCATCCTTCACTCATTTATTTAGTGGCTCATACATTTTATTTTAGATATTCAATACTAATGATTCACATTCAACCATCCTTTGATATCACTGTTCGTTGATTCCCACTAGGTTTTGTCCTTGTGGCGTTCACATGTTTGCCCGAAATATTACCTGACCATTCAACTTAAACTTACAAACCCACTTGCAGGTTTGGAAAATAAGGATTATGGTACGAGACATGCTATCTATGGGCAGGATTTTATTCAAATGCTAAAAAAGATTTTTCCTAGAAAGTAGAGACTAGAGACCTCTCCCTGCCCTATGAATTTTGAGAGTCACTAAGAGATCCAGATGATATGAATGTCCTGTTTCAACTTTTCAATCAGTTTTACTATAAGTTGCCAGTCTTTTCATGTTTGATCTTCTTTTAGCATCTGTTTAAGAGATGTTGTTGGCATTATAACTATAAGTGCATTTGAATTTTGGCATCCCCAGCTGTCAAATACACTTCCACAATTTGACCATCAATATTCTCCATTTTGTATCGTACAAAGGATAACGATTATCACAAGACCTGTTTTACCAAGAGAATCATATAATTGCAACAAAATCAGATTTGTTTTTTCGTATACTCTTGTACATTTTTGCTTTAAATAGTTTGTTGCATCTAATGGGCAAATTTTTGTTTTGAGTCCTGATGGGGATTTAATTCTAGATGGTCATAGTTGTTGCTTGTTTTGTGCATTTGATCGGGTAAAGATCCACCTCTCCATTATTGGAAAGTGGAAAATAATGGGGGTGTACGGTAATCTTGAGGTAAGTAACCCACCATTATTTTAGTTTAAAGAAAAAGGGAATCTGTACATGGCCCGATCATTTTTAGTTGTCTTATTTCATTCTAAAACTATTATGGTGTAACTGTTAAATGAAACATTGGTTTTGTGATTTCATGAATGTTTGATTTCCTCAGTACTTTACTATATGAGCAAACAAATGTCTTTACACAGCTAGACCATTATTTTCTTCTTGCTGAGTTCAACTCCATTATAAAACAATTTTGTCATACCATTAAACTGCTAAGTAGTTGTGGTTTTAACCAAGCCACAAACTTTAAATTGTATGCATCTTCATTGGCCCCTCTATGGTGCCTAGCACAGTTATTGTTAGCATGCGGAGTTCAAGATATATCCTTAATGTATTTGTTTGCCAATCACATCCCATGGAACAAAAGAATGGTGCTATTTTAAGTCTTATAAAAGTAGATACATTATCAGGTTTCTTTGATATTTATGTTAAATTAGATGACATGTATGCATTAGATAGGTTTATAAATAAAATAATATTTAGGAAGTATAAGTTTATCTTAGTTGATATGGAGATAAAATTTAAGTAAAATTTATATTATAACAAGTGTTGTAATTAGTGTCTCCCATTATAATATGAGAGAAATTATAGTTGATAATAATTTATTAAAGACATTAGTAAATGTTAATATTAATTATTTTATTTGTTTAAATTAAAATTTTCATTTTATAAATATATTGTTATTGTTTGATAATTATTTAATTTTATATGAGATCTTTATGTTTACTTATAATACTAATTATTGAATTAGATGACATATGCATGGATTATATAGGTTTACAAATAAAATAATATTAATAATAAATTATTAAATTAAAAAAATCTTTAAATAAATTCACATTGTATATGACCATAATAAATTTCTTATGAATTTCTTAGTGTAAAAGACTTTTGGCCATTTTAAAAATGATTGTATAGAGGAGAATATAGACTTTGTCTTTTATTTTTGAGGAAATAAGAATAAGAAAATTGTTTAATTTTTAGTTGTTCTTTTATATTGTATCTTTAATATTCATCTTTCTAAGTGTAATAAGATTAAATATTTGTGATGTTTAATATTCATCTTTCTAAGTGTAATAAGGTTAAACATTTGTGATGTGTTCAATTTTGATAAAATTTAGTAATTGTTAAATTATTGGATTAACATGCAACTATCTAATAGCTTCCAAATTTCTTTTAATTGATTAATGTTTTTGCCTTGTTCAACTACTTTGTTATATTGTGTAAATAATTAAATTTTATTGTATGTTTTTTAAATATTGCTATTAGTCAACATTAGGTATAATTTCAAATTTATTTCATTCAGGAATGACAAAACTTGATCAACCTATCGACATCATTGAGATATCGTGTAGCAACATTTCACCCAACCTTCCACTTGAATCATCTCCCTCTATCAATTGGGATGGAATTCTTCTAAGTGTCATTCAAGATTTTTTAAGTGATGTCACCATTAATTGCTTTGACATTCTATAGAAAACAAAACAACTTGTTCCAAACATACATAATGTGCAAGATTTTGAAATTTATTCAATGGAAGCAACACTCAAAGACTTCCATACAACTTGTGACACATTGGTTGTTTGTTACACTTTTTTGCGAGACATGCACGTTGAGCACTACAGACGAGGTGGTGCTTCATACATCAAATTTGCATTTCAAAACTTTTTAAACAATGTTTGGAAATAATTTAGTATCACGGATGTGCATATTTCAACTAAATGATTTTGAAGATATCTTATGTAAATAGATGCTCTTATGTAAATTTGATTTATGCAAACTCGTTACAAATTGTTTAAAGGGATGCTCCAAATTCTTCAAAGGGATTTCATTGTTTATAAAAAAAAAAAACCAACAAAAGAATGTACCTACTTATATTATACAATACAAACTTCTATACAAATATTTTTTAATACAACCACATGTGCATTGTTACACTTCATTTACGATTTTTCTTTAATTTCCTATCGGCGTCTCTCTTGAACCCTTTATGGGTGCAAGTGCTAGTTGATATAATTGGAAGATAGGCTATTTATTGTATGAGCTTTGTGCCTAAACCTGTCTCACGCTCCAAACTAGGTTGTTTTCCCTCTTTCATTTGGCAGGGAAACCAGGTTGTTTGTCAGAAAAAGTAAATTGATGTTGATCATTCGTCATTGTCTATTTGCTTTATGTGTTCACAATTTTCCATTTATCATATTTGTTTAGCACATTAACTCATGCATGCTTCCTCAGTTTCAATGTGGCTAGGCATCTATGGCTACATGCATTTAATGTTGTTGTTTTTGGTGACTATTTTGGCAGAACAACCATTTATGCTTATAATTGGCAACAAAATGGTTCCTTTCCTTTACTGTGGGTAGCTCAAGGCAAAGGAATGTATGCTGATGCTTTTGTGCAGTGCAAATGGAAGCATAGATGCATCTTAGAACAACTTCAAGAGTGGAAAACAACACTTCGCAATGTATCATTTTACATTGGCCAAATCATTGAAAATAATAAACAAAAGCATTATTTCTATTATCCACGTATTTAATTTTGGTGGCTTCGCTTAATTATCCGTTCTATATTGTATTGGAGCTTTTGTGTTGAAACATTGGGGGATTTTGGAAAAAAAATGTGTGGCTTCAGGAAGAGGAAAAAAAATGGTTACTGGAAGAAGAAATCGCACCAAGAAATTTGCTTTTGTTGGCTGCAAAAGTGCGATGGGTTTTGGAGCAAACCAAGTCTTGTGTTGGACAGAGAGAATGTTGTTTGAAGCATGTTAGTTGTGGCTGAAATTTGCACTAGGTGGAAGGAATGGTAATTGTCACGAGTTCTTTCTTTGAAACTAAATAACTTTGGTGTGGTGGATTTAGGTTGTTTTTTTTGTTTTGAATGACTGAATTCGTTGTGTTGATGTCATGGTACTCTAAGAATCGATTCAGTTTATGGAAAATTTCATTTCCCAATATAATTGGATGCATATACCTATTTCTTCTTTAATTATGTGATTTGGTTGGCATTATAAGCTTCAGTACCATGTCTATACCCTAGTTGTTTGTTAGAGAAAAGAAAAACATAGCAGAGTTCCAATCATTTTTCATACGAGAAAATGCTTGCAGCATGAGTCTTTTGAAATAACTAGCCCTTTTGAATATTGTTTCTAATGTCTTTTGTTTTTCTCTCCTACAAATTGAGATTCATCACAGAGAAAAAAATGGTGTTATATTTTTCTATCGGTGTAACCCTTGCACCCCTTCTAGTGCAAGTGCTAGTTTTTAAAGGATGGAAGATTAAACAATGTAATGAGTAAAGTTATCTTCAAATAAGAGGTCACACTCCTCCCAATTTTTTATGTAATATTTACTTCACCTTAAATAGTTTTTTTGAGGGCCCTCCTTGTGTAAAAATCATTTATAATGGGGATTGGAAAAGAAATTATTGAAATATTTAGCCTATAGGCTATTATACGTGGGGGAACCCCATTAGGATCTCCTCTAGTCTCACGCCAGAAACCCCACCGGAACCCCACGTGCAGGTACGCTATGGCTCTCGCTACTCCCAACGCTATGCAACATTAAACGCCCCACTCCATTGCATTCACTCCCTTCGTGTTGAACAAATGCTTCTCTAGCGACCCATTGGGTGTGTAATCGTACACTAGCAATCTGTGCTCGCCTTCTGCACAGAATCCCCACATGCGAACAAGGTTGAGATGATGGATTCACCTTATAATGGTCACCTCAGCCCAAAATTGTTGTTCTCCATGATGAAGGCCTTCCAGTTTCTTCATTGCGATATGCCTTTGATCGGGCAGAAGGCCCCTTGTACACCGTCCTGAGTCCTCCCTTCCCCGGTATATTGCTAAAGTCATTGGTGGCTACTTTCAGCTCTATGTACGAGAATTTCTTAGGCTCGCCAGAAGGAAGAAGATCCAACGCGAATATTCAGGCTATGTCTCTGAATTCTGAGTACTTTCTTAGAAACACGTCGAAGGCATAAGCCCCACACAAAGAGCTCCAAGCTGAAAATGGAGAAGATTATGATGAGATTTCACGTCGTGCAGTCCGACTGAGTCCTGGGAAAGGGTATTTTTAGGCGGATCAGACAAACATTTTCAACTATAGAAATCGAACCATGAAAGAGATTTGGACCTTCTTCCCCGCTTGCAGATATCTTCAAATACATGTGCATTTGCACTCTTGGATCCCAATATCCGTTGACCAATTTATCAAATTGATACATAGTTTCCTATGTCCAGTTTGTGCGCGAAGCCCAGACAACTGTTGTTTTCTCTACAAAATTCCATGCAAATTGGTAATCTTGTGGCAGACTCTGGCGTAGAATTTAGTTCGTCAAAATAGACAAAATCGAGGGGAGCAAACGATACATCGGTGAGCTTCTTGATATCATTGTGGGGCTTGCAGCTTCAATTATCGATAGGGTTCCTGTCGAAGCCAGGAGGACATTCACAAATTGATTCACAGGCTGAGTTTACCTTACAGACAACATTCTCTCCACAGGCCCTGTAGATTTTGGAGTGTTGCGAGAAAACTTCCCACACTATTTCCCATGAAGAAGAGGGAGAGGTAGGTAAAAATACTTATTTGTTTTCCTCCAGATTAGTCAACTTGTTTTTTAATATTATTTATGTGTTTTGTTGTTTTATTAGTATTGTATTTTATAAAAATACTACTGTATTATTTAATTGGTTATTATTAACTATATTTATAAATCAATTATATGTTAATATTTTTATTATATAAAATAAATATTTATTTTTTTATATTTAAATAAAATATATTTTTTTAAATATTTGTAAAATGATATTAATGATTTGATTGATTGTAATATAAATATAAATAATTTATATAATAAATAAAATAAATACTAATTTATGTAATAAATAAAATAAATAGTAATTTATATAATACATAAAATAAAATAAAATAATTTATATAATAATAATTTATGTAATAAATAAATAAAATAATTTATAAAATAAAATAAAATAATTTATATAATAAATAAAATAAAAAAGATTCTTTAAATAAAATAAAATAAATAATATAATATTTTTTTAATAAAAATAAAATTTGTTTTGTGTTATAAAATCCAAACACTAAACAAATAGAAAAATGAAAAACTAAAGTTGTATAGGAAGTGTTGTTTTTGGAATGAATTGGAGAGGAGGGTAAAGAAGTAGAGAGGGAAGGATAGAGAGAGAGAGAGAGAGGAGAGAGAGGGAAGAAGGAGAGGGAAGGAGAGAGAGAGAGAGAGAGAGAGAAAGAGAAGTAGAGAGGGAAGGAGAGAGAGAGAGAGAGAGGGGGGAAAAGAAGTAGAGAGGGAAGGATAGAGAGAGAGAGAGAGGAGGGTAAAGGGACAAAGGGAGGTAGAGAGGGATAAGTGAGATAGAGATAGGGAGGGAGAGAGAGGTGGGATAGAAAGAAGTAGAGAAGGAAAGAGAGAGCCAAAGAGAGTGAGAGAGAGAGGGAGGGAGGGAGAGGTAGAGAGGGATAGGGGAGATATAGAGAATTAGAGGGGGAAGGAGAGAGAGGTAGAGAGGAATAAGTGAGAGAGGGAGAGAAGTAGAGAGGGAAGGAGAGAGTGAGAGAGAAATAGGTGGGATGGAGGGAGGGACAGGTAGAGAGGGATATGTGATATAGAGAGAAATAGAGAGGGAAGGAGAGAGCAAGAGGGAGAGAGAAGGGGGGAGGGAAGGAGGTAGGAGAGGGATAGGTGAGATAGAGAAAGAGAGAGGAGGGTAAAGAAGTAGAGAGGGAAGGATAGAGAAGAGAGAGAGAGGATGGTAAAGGGACAGAGGGAGGTAGAGAGGGATAAGTGAGATAGAGATAGGGAGGGAGAGAGAGGTGGGATAGAAAGAAGTAGAGAAGGAAAGAGAGAGTGAGAGCGAGTGAGAGAGGGTGGGCAGGAGCGAGGGACGGAGGGAGAGGTAGAGAGGGATAGGGGAGTTATAGAGAATTAGAGGGGGAAGGAGAGAGAGGTAGAGAGGAATAAGTGAGAGAGGGAGAGAAGTAGAGAGGGAAGGAGAGAGAGAGAGAGAGAGAGAGGTGGGATGAAGGGAGGGATAGGTAGAGAGGGATATGTGATATAGAGAGAAATAGAGAGGGAAGGAGAGAGCAAGAGGGAGAGAGAAGGGGGGGGAGGAAGGGAGAGGTAGAGAGGGATAGGTGAGATAGATCACTACTTTCTTCACGTCGTCCACTACTTTTCACAACCGTAAATAATGTGGGCTCAACCTATCGACATAAGTATTGCACCTTATTGGGGTGCAAGTGCTAGTTAGTATTTGGTTGCCATACCACTCATATTTTCGTTATATATATCAATACTGCAATATTTAGGAATTAAAAAAAATGAATCTTAATGTCTCCAAACCTAAGGTGTCGATAACTCTTAGAGACTCGTGACTTCTCAAGTGAAATCGATGATTGATACGCATGCAAACGACATGGAAGAATGCACGCAATACGAGGTAGAGAGTAGGAAGTGTAAATTAGCCGTCTAACATGCATTAGGTGAGGTTGATAGAAAGATGAACATGCAGACTGCATGCAATGATAATCTCAAAACAAGAACATCGACTCCATGAACCCGCAACCCTAAAGCAT
The DNA here is from genome assembly GCA_007115665.2 of Sequoiadendron giganteum. Lineage (NCBI taxonomy): Eukaryota > Viridiplantae > Streptophyta > Pinopsida > Cupressales > Cupressaceae > Sequoiadendron > Sequoiadendron giganteum. The sequence goes on along the minus strand of CM021108.1, from coordinate 520,830,771 downwards.
CTTTAAAAGTAAGAAATAGAGTCAGACACGAAAGGCGATCGGTCCCAGCACTAAGGTAACACGATTTGACAGGGGATAGTAACACAAAGGCGACTAAATAGAATAACCCAAGCAGCCGACGCCTTACAAAGGAGATGAAAGATCATAGTATAGATTCGTAATAGTTGCATGTTGTTTAAATTCGTTTGTGGATGGATTGAACTTTGTGAGTACTTTTGGTTCAGAGAAAATGCATTTCTTCCAGAGATTGATATGCTTAGACAAAGGCGTATTACTATAACGGAAGAAATTAAAGATTCCCTTAAAATCCCAAAGGATGCAAACCCTAGATGGATGTGCATGCAAAAAAAGAACAAAATAGAAGCATAGACAAAGCGCGTAACTATTCTCTAAATGGCCTCACTCACGGCCCTGGTAAACTTATGCAAAATGTGGTAACGCAGCAAGGCATGTGAACTATGCAGCAAAAATGCCTCTCGCGATGTCATCACATGGAATGTAATGATTGCAGGATATGTATAGACAGGGGTCACATATCCAACAAAAAGAACCTCATCACACAATCATAGCTCTAGGAAATTAAAGAGATCCAAAGCAAAAAGAGACAAGATCCTAAGGTGGCCGACTACAGACATAAACAATGAACCTGATGGTTTAGTCATCAGGCCAAGGCTAAAATGGGACCACTCGATGAACGCAACACAAACCATATTCCTAATCACGCAGTGTTCATCCATGCGGTTGAACAAGATTTTAACCTAAAATAATCACATTCATAGGCGAAAGGTGAATAAACTCAGTTCGTCAGAATCTTACTTAAGGACAAATGCAAATAAAATTCACAACTCAGAAAATACCATTCACATACTTCGCAACCGTCTAAACATAAGGAAAGATGAAACAATCTAAAGGCATCACGAAATGAATAGGGATATGAATTTGTGAATCAATTAAGAAAGATGAACAGGTAACCACCCCTCGATACCCATCGTTTTTACAAAAGATTGCGAAGTAAAGAAAAACAAATATGCATTTCGTATGACAAACTCACTTCCACCAGTTTTACCAGGATAGCGTTTGGTTGCCAGAACAGGATACCTCTGGAAGACTAGAATAATACAGAAGATCGAAGATCTTTACACGCATGACCATCCAGTGTGGGTTAATAAAAAATGATAGAACACGAATATCGACAGGAATGAAACTGTCATCAAGTTCTTGTAGAGAACAAAAGAATAACACATGACTCAACCATTTACTATTGAATCATCTGTCAAATACAATCCAGGGTATAAAATCAGCAGGGATCCAACCAAAAAGGACTTATACACACCGGATTTCCCGAAAAGATCAGACATCATTGTGGATCTTAACTAATTGAGCATAATTTTGATTATATATTTATTTGCCCATTAAAATCATAGATAGATCCAAAAGAGGCATTCACAGCATTTCCTATGTGTTCAAAGCAATGAATTTACTAAAATTTATTTAATATTGGCCTTACAATTTTTGGTTTTCAATTATCCATGCATATTCCAATACAAGAGTTTAGCAGCAAATTACTATCGAATACCTCAAACCCATTTTTATTTTTTTTACATACATCAATTCAAGAATTTAGCAGGAAATTTGCAAGAAGAAAACCTGAAGCGCTTTTCTGGAGTTGATCAACGGCGAAGCGAAAAAACGTCAAAGTTCAATCCACAAATCTTTCACAGTGCAACACAGCTTCCAGAAATTGATTTTCAATTTTTCAAAACAAAACCCCAGAAGCATACCGAGATAATATTTTCTCATGAAAAACCATCCTCCTCTTTGAAAATTCCATTTCCCCAATTAATACAATTTCCACTTACAACTTTCAGATTGCATGCAAATTCATCCATCAGTTTAACTTTTTGAACATCTTGCTCAACCCAAGGTATTTTGTAACTTTAAATCACAACTAATTGTTATAGTTTTCGAAAATATCTAAATTGAACAAGTAAATCAATTACAAATAATTAACCTTTCATAATTAACATATTTTGATATTTCACCATATTCTAAAATATGCTTTTAAATTTAAACATTTTTAATTAATTCTTAATCAATATTACCATTATCATAAATCATTAAATAATATGAATCAACATTATGAAATCATGGTAAAACACAACATGACACGACAAAAACGAAAACAAGTCAAACGAACAACAAAACATGAGGGTGACAACTGATACTCGTTCTTTCAGAATGATGGTTCAAGACAGAGGACAAGTCTATCTCCCTTCAACGATTCCATTGGGCCATGACACGCTCAAACCTGACAAGCAAGTGGAGTCGATGTATGTACCTTAATGTTGCATCACACTACACGGTCAACTAAAACAACATAGATAACATGAAATACACCGTGAAGAAGAATCACAACATAGCAGGGCACTCACGGATGAGTACTACTAAACTGTCTCCTTCACCAAACTGACGTAAGAAATAGCATCTAAAATCATTCACATCACAGTATCATCATAAACATTATAGAACCACATATGTCATCATATTTATGTCATCTTGCAAAAATAAACAGAGCATCATAACATAAAGCGTATCATCCACTAAGTTTCACAATCTGAACAAGTAATCCAAGACATAATACACTAGAGTAACATAGTCTCAAAAATATCTAATGACTATCAACATCACAAAACAACTGGAATAGAAATTCCATCAAGAGGGTCACTACATCCTCCCCCCCTAGGGTAAGGCTTACTCCTGGAAGCTTACACATACCCCTAGTGCAAACTCCATACAGTCACATATAAACAATGGTTCCAAAATTGAACTAGTCCATACCCTAACATTAAAAACAACAACAACTAGATTCATAGTGCTCTAGGCCAAATAAACTGTCAATCCAAACAATCACATATCCTAGCATATCAAGAATCAAAGCAAAGGAAACAATACTGAAGGCACCTCCATAGCCTCATGTACTGCAAGATTTTCATGAGCTCCAGAATGAGCTGCATGTCCACTTCTAGCAATTTCCACATTTGTACCCTGATGCTCTCTCCGATGATGACCAACCACTGCGCTCATTCCATGATTCCTTCCTATATCATTACTTGTTGGCTCCATAACTGTTGATCTCTATCTGGTTCTAAGTGTGTTCCTTTGAGAACACTGTCTCGCCAAGCGACCCTGCTGGCTGCAATTGTAACATCATGTACTTTGACATGTTGCAATCTGTGTGTATTGAGCTGACTGGCTAGGACGATGGAGTTGTGCTCATATCCAACTCTGAATCCTCCTATGCGTAAGACGATCACCCTAGAAACCAAAGACTACTGGGTATACACTATAAAAAGGAACACCACTTATCCAATTCTTAGACCCCAAACCTCGATAATAACGATAAGTGGCCAGAGAACATGCTCTCAAAATATCCAACATAAGTCCTACTAAAGAAGAAATATTTCTCCTAGGGATCCTTTCCCTAAATACCTGACATCCACCATCCTGTCTAGAGCCAAGTCGGGTAAGAATCTCCCCAAGCGTAGAACGTAATAGTGGACCTAGGTGATCCTCGCGATCATTCTCATGGGGACTCAGAACAGTAGGGTTCTGATGATCGACACCATGACTACCTCTTCTAGGCATCCTCTACACACCATCCAAGAAAGGAGTCGCAACCAAAAGGCGAAATTAACTTTACAAGAACTCAGTAATAAAACACCATACCCATGATTAATCATGCATGATACATATACACTCCAATAAAAACATCAGGAATCATAACATAAGGCCACACAAGGGTCCATCTAGACACTGGGAAGCAACATACCAATCCATGATAGAAGAATCCATGAACCAAGAACAAATAACCATCTCAAACAAATCAACATCAAATTAGTGGTTTGATGGTGTTAGGTCATACATAAAGTGAGACCATCCAAACAAGACCACAATGACTTGTCTCTTGTTGTATAAGGTGATTAGCCTCCAAGAGATAGTCATCACACATAGGTGAGTAGTGGGTTCTAGCTGCATAACAGCCTCACATACCCCCATCCTCAATGTTTCCTGCGTCTACTTCCTCGTACACACTCACCAAGTCTGCCTCATACATCCTTAGTGAGGAGTCACAATACGACACATAGCCGACATTGAAAACAACAAAGATAACACGCTTAGCCACCAAGTTCATAAAGAAGAGAAAATTAAAGTTCGATCTCAATAATAAGACAATAAATGTACACAATTTCAACACTAACTCCGACATATAACCTCCAAGGTTATAAGCAAATAAGATCACAAGTCATGGATAAACCTTCACAATCAAGTATAACAAAGTGTCGGGCCTCACAATCAACAAAGAAATCACAAATAACTAGAAATAAAGTTCACAATATTTAAAATTGCACTATACAACACTATGTGACTAGTTACTAGCCACCAAACGAGGAAAGAGGAAACAACGTCTGGATAGAATTATAATAGCCCTCATGTGGTGCAGATTGAGCATGCCATCCACATGACGTTGAGTATATCCATGACTTATCAAAACATCGTCACTCTACCTGATCATATGCTAGCTGGAGAAGTCATGTACCGGTCGCATGCCACGTGGCAGTGTGTCTGTGCATCCATGAAAATAGGCACACGCATAACACACTCCACGTCGTGATACCTCGTGGAGAATACACATGCAAGAACTCGTTGTAGCTAGAGGTATACATGGCTAGGATCTACTCATATGCCACAAGATCAACATGATCAAGGAAACCATGAAGATCCCTCTACAAGTGTTTGAGGCCCCATAATGCTCATCGCACAAGTAGGCTAACAAAGACAAACTCATAATGCGCCTTCATGTGTCTAGGCACGTGGCATCGTGTAACACAGCATCATCACCATCACTATGTCGGAACATGAGTGAGGTGTGGCATCGTACTGCATCATATCAAAATATATGCAAATACAGTATATCAAAGCATCATCACCAACACTGTGTCGGAACATCAGTGTGGTATGGAATCGTATCTATCACATCATGTCAGAGCATGTGTAGTTACACTAAATATATAAAGAAATACGACAATATCACTATGGGGCTACTGAGCTTCACCTCTCATACAGATGAGGTTTACTCGCTATGCCAGATCAATGCCTCTAAGGATGGTCAGGCATATGCTAACAAATCTATGTTGCAGTACTCAAATTTGTGGGGATTAGGTTAACACTTATAGATCAAGTATCTCGATCCATTATAAGGGAAAGTAGTGGGTACACTTCCTCAGGATTGGTTGAGCTAGGATGCTCTGTGCCGCAATATGCGTACGCTGCACACTCCTCCCAAATAACTTGTGGTTGCTACTATCCCTTCACGAATTGAGGGTCTAGAGAACCAAAAAGAAAAAGAACTACTTTTGGTTACTCTTATATATAAGTTTCAACCACACATGGGTTGCCCCTCAATCAAGTAACAAACATGCAAACACACACAATGGTATGGTAGATCCCACACCAAAGTGTAACTTTTCCCCATGGATGGGTACCAAGTATCACCATCACATGGATACACAAAGCAAGTACGGGTTTTCACAACACTCAAACAAGATACAATTACTAGTTTCTTACATTTACAGGGGTACAACTACATACATAATTCCATAGGAACACCAATTTTCCATAGCCATGGAATATGTATCATAACTTTCCATCCATAAACTTATATCAGGTTCCATCACGCTACTCTTTTCCACAGAGTACATCATGCTAAGGTAAAAGCCATGAACATGTGATCACTTAACAATTCCAATAACAGATTCACAAGGATAACATAGTGAACTCAAATATACCCAAAGTACCCAATGCATGAACCTGTAGCTTTGATACCAAGCTGCAACGCCTCATCGTGGAACCCAGGAAACGTTACATCAGTAACACAAAACTTCTGAATAATTTTTTTTTTTTAATATAACAACATGTGATTAACTACTTAACATGAACGTTCTAGGGTTCCACAACTACGCTACCAAAATAATTACACATCACATCACACCAAGAAATAAATATAAATCAATCCAAGAGAATAGTCATATACAGATTTATTGCATCAATAGTTATATTACAAGTTTGTTTACAATAACGTGAGTGGTACAAATCTCAATAAATTACAAGTCATAGTACAACGATACCTCATGTAACATCATGAGTAAGAACAACATAATAAGATCAAGAATAGCTGACGACCAAGTCCACAAGCTCGTACAATGATCCATCTCTGTGAATGATGTTCAATCAGGAGCCTGCTACGAACAAACATGTCTAAACAAAACCACCTACAGGGGACCCAATGGAAGATGTGGCACGTTCCTCCCAACTGTGTGGAACTCGAAAGCCCACCCCCCATGCTAGGAGATAGGAGAGGGGGTATGAGGGAGATACTTGAGAGAGAGAGAGAGAGAGTAGAGGGTAGAGGGTTTAAGGGTTTAGGGTTTAGGGTAGAGGAAGAGAGAGAGAGAGAGGGAGAGGGTTTAAGGTTTTAGGGTTTAAGGGTAGAGGGGAGAGAGAGACCTAAGAGAGGGAGAGGGGTACGAGGGAGAGACTTGAGAGAGAGAGAGAATATAGGGTAGAGGGTTAATGGTTAAGGGTTTAGGGTTTAGGGTAGATGGGAGAGAGATAGAGGGAGTGAGTGAGAGAGAGATAGAGATACTTGAGAGAGAATTGAGAGATAAGAGGAAGTCAGTGAAAGAGAGGAGACAAGGAGCGGGAGAGAGATAAGGAAGGGAGGGTTAATGGTAGAGGGAAGAGGGTTTAAGGGTTAAGGGTTTAGGGTTTAGGGTTTAGGGTAGAGGGTTATGATGGTTTAGGGTTTAATGGTTAAGGGTATAGGGGAGAGAGATAGATGGAGTGAGTGAGAGAGAGAGATACCTGAGAGAGGGAGAGGGGGTACAAGGGAGAGACTTGAGAGAGAGAGATAGAGAGTGGGAGAGAAATAAAGGGTACATGGTTTAAGGGTTAAGGGTAGAGGGAGAGATACAGAGGGAGTGAGTGTGTGAGAGAGAGTAGAGGGTAGAGGGTTTAAGGGTTAAGGGTTTAGGGTTTAAGGTTAAGGGTTACAAAGGGGAGAGAAATAGAGGGAGTTAGTGAAAGAGTGGTAGAGAGATAGAGGGTAGAGGGTTAAGGGTAGAGAGGAGAGAGATAGGATTTATTGAGTGAGAGACTTGAGAGAGAGAGAGAGGGAGTGGGAGAGAGATAAAGGGTATAGGGTTGATGGTAGAGGGTAGAGGGTAGAGGGTTATAAGGTTTTAGGGTGTAGGGTTAAGGGTAGAGGGGAGAGAGATAGAGGGAGTGAGTGAGAGAGAGAGACTTGAGAGAGGGAGAGGGATAGTAGGAGGGAGAGAGAGGGGGTAGAGGGTTAAGGGTAAAGGGTTTAAGGGTTAAGAGTATTTAGGGGAAAGAGATAAAGGGAGTGACTCTGAGAGAGAGACCTAACAGAGGGAGATGGGGTAGGAGGGAGATACTTGAGAGAGAGGGAGTGGGAGAGAGATAGAGGGTATATAGGGTTAATGGTAGAGGGTAGAGGGTTTAAGGGTTTATATTTTAAGGGTTAAGGATTTAGGATTTATGGTTAAGGGTGGAGGGAGAGATATAAAGGGAGTGAGTGAGAGAGAGAGACCTAAGAGAGGGAGAGGGGATAGGAGGGAGAGACTTGAGAGAGAGAGAGAGTAGAGGGTAGAGGGTTTAAGGTGTAAGGGTTTAGGGTTTAGAGCTAAGGGTTATAGAGGGGAGAGAAATAGAGGGAGTTAGTGAAAGAGAGGGATGGAGGGAGTGAGAGAGAGATAGAGGGTAGAGGGTTAAGGGTGGAGGGGAGATAGATAGGATTGATTGAGTGAGAGACTTGAGAGAGAGAGAGAGGGAGTGGGAGAGAGATAGAGGGTATAGGGTTGATGGTAGAGGGTAGAGGGTTATAAGGGTTTAGTGTTTAAGGGTTAAGGTTTTAGGGTGTAGGGTTAAGGGTAGAGGGGAGAGAGATAGAGGGAGTGTGTGTGAGAGAGAGAGAGACTTGATAGAGGGAGAGGTATAGTAGGAGGGAGAGAGAGAGAGAGGGTGGAGGGTAGAAGGTGTAAGGGATTAAGGTTTAAGAGTTAAGAGTATCTAGGGGAAAGAGATAAAGGGAGTGACTGACTCTGAGAGAGAGACTTGACAGAGGGAGAGGGGGTAGGAGGGAGAAATTTGAGAGAGAGAGGGAGTGGGAGAGAGATAGAGGGTATATAGGGTTAAAGGTAGAGGGTAGAGGGTTTAAGGGTTTATAGTTTAAGGTTTAAGGATTTAGGGTTTAGGGTTAAGGATGGAGGGAGGGATATAAGGGGAGTGAGTGAGAGAGAGAGTGATACTTGAGAGAGGGAGAGGGGGTAGGAGGGGGTAGGAGGGGGAGAGAGAGAGGGTATAGGGTTAAGGGTAGAGAGTAGAGGGTAGATGGTTTAGGGTTTAGGGTACGAGAAAGAGAGAGAGAGAGAATGATGGTAGATGGTTAAGGGTAGAGGGTAGAGAGATCTAGAGGGAGTGACTTTGAGAGAGAGACCTAAGAGAGGGAGAGGTGGTAGGAGGGAGGGAGAGAGAGAGAGAGAGGATAGAGGGTTAAGGGTAGAGAGATCTAGAGGGAGTGACTTTGAGAGAGAGACCTAAGAGAGGGAGAGGGGGTAGGAGGGAGGGAGAGAGAGAGAGAGAGAGAGAGGATAGAGGGTTAAGGGTAGAGGGTTTAAGGGTTTGGGGTTTAAGGGTTTAGGGTTTAAGGGTTAAGGGTAGTGGGGAGAGAGATAGACGGAGTGAATGGAAGAGAGAGACCTGAGAGAAGGAGAGCGAGTACAAGGGAGAGACTTGAGAGAGAGAGAGAGAGGGAGAGAGATAAAGGGTACGAGGTTTAAGGGTTAAGGGTAGAGGGAGAGATATAGAGGGAGTGAGTGAGAGAGAGAGAGAGATCTAAGAGAGGGAAAGGGGATAGGATGGAGAGACTTGAGAGAGAGAGAGAGTAGAGGGTAGAGGTTTTAAGGGTTAAGGGTTTAGGGTTTAGGGTTAAGGGTAGAGGGGAAAGAGATAGAGGGAGTCAGTGAAAGAGGGGGAGGGAGGGAGTGGGAGAGAGATAGAGGGTGAGGGGGAGAGATAGGAGTGATTGAGTGAGAGACTTGAGAGGGAGTAGAGGGTAGAGGGTTTATGGATTAAGGGTTTAGGGTTTAGGGTTAAGGGTTACAAAGGGGAGAGAGATAAAGGGAGTGACTCTAATAGGGTAGAGGGTAGAGGGTTTAAGGGTTTAGGGTAGAGGGGAAAGAGATAGAGGGAGTGACTCTGAGAGAGAGACTTGAGATACGGAGAGGGGGTAGAATGGAGATACTTGAGAGAGAGAGCTCGGAGTGGGATAGTGATAGAGGGTATATAGATATCTAGGGTATATAGGGTTAATGGTAGAGGGTAGAAGGATTAAGGGTTTAAGGTTTAAGGGTTTAGGGTTTAGGGTTAAGGGTAGAGGGAGAGATATAGAGGGAGTGAGTGAGAGATAGATACCTAAGAGAGGGAGAGAGGGTATAGAGAGAGAGAGAGAGAGAGAGAGAGAGAGAGAGAGAGAGAGAGAGAGAGAGAGAAGGGTTAAGGGTAGAGGCAGAGGGTTTTAAGGGTTATGGGTAGAGGGAAAGAGATAGAAGGAGTGAATCCGAGAGAGAGAGAGAGAGAGAGAGGGAATGGGAGAGAGATAGAGGGTATATATGATTAATGGTTAATGGTAGATGGTAGAGGGTTAGAGGGTATATATGATTAATGGTTAATGGTAGATGGTAGAGGGTTTAAGGGTTTAGGGTTTAAATATTAAGGGTTTAGGGTTTATGGTTAAGGGTTAAGGGTAGAGGGAGAGATATAGAAGGAGTGAGCAAGAGAGAGAGAGATACCTGAGAGAGGGGGAGGGGGTTAGGAGAGAGAAACTTGAGAGAGAGAGAGAGTAGAGGGTAGAGGGTTAAAGGGTTAAGGGTTTAGGGTTTAGGGTTAAGGGTAGAGGGGAGAGACATAGAGGGAGTCAGTGAAAGAGAGGGAGGGAGTGGGAGAGAGATAGAGGGTAGAGGGGAGAGAGATAGGAGTGATTGAGTGAGAGACTTGGGGGAGAGAGATGGAAAGAGAGAGGGAAAGAGATAATATTTAAATATTTAATATATTATAATATATATATTTAAATATTTATACATTAACTAAAATATTTAAATGATATTTAAATATTATACATAATAATATAATATATTATATATTAAATACATAATTCGGTAAGAGATTATCATAGATTGTATATTATATATTACATTATAAACTATATTGTATATTATATATTAAATTATAATATTTATTGCATTTTTTAAATCATATTATAAATTGTATAATATTTTTTGAACTCATATCCAAAACATATCGGATATCGGATTCAAATCAGATATCCGATTTGAATCGGATATCCAATATGTCTGACATAAAATTTAATGCCTAGGGATTAGCCTCGGGCTTGCTTTGGAATTTGGTTCGGACCTGTCAATCCAAAGAATTCAACACAAAAAACGTGTTTAATAACTTACCTTGCATTTCCAGAAATCGTCAATGTGGCTGGCGACTTCTTTTTTACCCAAAATTGATGAAACGAAAAGGGTTTGTAAAGGAGCTTCTCAACTTTCCACCAATATAAATTATACTTTACTTTGAATCTAATAAATTATTATTATTCATTTTCTATTAGAATTACGACTAAAGTCATGATTGATAGCCTGATTGAAAAACATCTATAGCTTTCAAACAATATCATATTTTTTGAATCCAAAACATGTGTCACACATAGGATTAAAAAAAAATGAATTTCTTGAATTTTTGACCAAGTTAAGGTGGTCAGACATATGAGTTTTTTATATTTTTTAAAAGTTGTAATAAAAAATTCATCATTAATTATTTACTAGAAAAAAATTTATAAAAAATATGCATCACATTCGGACATGAGTCCTCTACTTATATCTAAAATCTTATAAAAAAATATTATAATTTTATTATAGTTAGGGTGATCAGACAGACACCTACTTATTTTTTCCCTAAAATTTAAGTACTACTGCATTGAAATTTCAATTTTTCACCAAATAGATTTTTTTTCTAGAAAAGTAAACCCAGTAGTCTAGAAACTACATTCAATTTGCCATAGATTCTATTCTTACATATTTTGAAATAATATACATAACTTATTCAAATTTTTATGTCAAGTTGCCTAACTCTGATTTTTTTGAATTTTCATTGCCACTTAAGGGCCTATTTTTTCCATGATGATCCTGCACATACACTTTAGTAGACAAAGAACCCTCGGGTACCGAAAAGCCATGACCATCCACAAAAGAGGAAACCATCTCCTTTTTTAGCGAAGTATTTTATGGATTAATCTTATCAGAAGTGCTATTGCATTCAACTGTGCATGCATTGAGTTGGTACAATGTACCCAATCTGCTTCCTCTTGCTATCACCATAGCACCTTTCACCATTTTCACACCTGCTTCAAAAAAACTGTACATGCACACCCACATCTATTAGCTTGCTAACAAATAATAAATTTCTTGCTAGTCCTAGGATATGCAAGACACCATCAAATCGTCTAACTCTACCATCAAAAAATTTCACATGAATACTACCACAGCCAACAATATCAAGGAAAGAATCATCACCAAAATACACCTTACCACCATCATAGTTTTCATACTTACTAAACCAGTTTTTTTTAGGAGTCATGTGGAAAGATGCACCTGAGTCTATCAACCATACATTATCACTTGCACGAGTGGCCAAGGCTACAATAAAGGCATCTCCATCTTCTTTTTCAAACTCAGAATCAAAATCTTTCTTCTTCTTCTTCTTTTTCTTCTCTTCTTTATAGTCCTTTCGGAAGTGTCTAAGTTTTCCACAGTTCAAACATATTACCTTAGACTTACCAGGAGATTTTGATCTCCCCTTATTTTTAGACTTAGAATGGTCATGTTGCTTCTCATTCTTGCCTCATTCTTTTTGTCTTCCTCGAACACTCAAAGCCTCTTTTGAATTCAGAGAGACCTTCCTTCTCATCTCTTTAGAGAATAGAGAACCAACAACATCCTCCATCTTCAAGATGACAGAAGTGCTCCCAATGGCCATGACTAGGTTGTCTCATGAGTCTGGTAGTGAACACAATAAAGTTTTCACCTTTCTTATTCATCCATCTTAACCCCAACTGAGGTCAACTAAGTCACCAACATATTGAATGTTTTAGATGCTCAAAAATTCATCCACCTTCTTCCATTCTCAAGGAATATAACTTCTTCCTCAAGAAAATCTTATTTACTAGAGATTTGGCTTGGTATATCTCACCAAAATTCTTCCAAAGATTCTTCGAAGTGGGTTCTTCATGGAAATTTATCAGGATTGAATTTGCAAGACATATTCTAATGATACCTTTAGCTTTGCTATCCATTACATCATATTTTGTAGCCAAAGATGGATCCGTATGCCTCTGGACATTTTCATCCACTACATCCCATAGATCCTGATCAATCAATAGATGTTCCATCTTTAGCTCCCACATTTCAAAGTTCATGCCAAAAAAATTGTCTACCTCAATCCTCCCATATGTGCTCCCTATTTAGAAAAGATATATGCAACAAGATCACAAAGTATCCTTTGCACAAGCTCCCACTCAAACCTTGATTAGCTCAAAAAACCCAACAACCCACAACTGAAACCAAAGGTGATCAAGCTCTGATACCACTTGTAAGGAAATTAGAGTAGCGAAAAAAAATTCCTATGCCAATCTTGAGAAGAGATATTATGCAAAATTTAAAATTGAGAGATAACAGTTACAGAAAATCTAGAAACACATTCATAATAGAAAATAAACAATGAACACAAGATATACATGGGGAAAACCCTTTCGGGAAAAAAACCCCACACTCCAAAGCTTGAACAATGTATTATCTATAAACAACAGTACAATACACTTGTAGCGCAAGCTTCTATAGGAGTTTATGTGTTACAATTCTGGAGTAAATCTGACGACATAACAATATCTCAACACAACCTCATTACTTCTCCAAAATACACAAGTGCTCAATATATAAGAGTTTTATAATGCATAAAATAAACATTTCTAAAACAACTTCCAAAGGTTGAACGTGCAACATGGAAAGTGCCAAAAACATTGCAGACACACAATGGTAAGTTTCCAATTGTCACCACATGCCAATCTGCAAAATCTGCACTTGCCAAAATAACTGCTCTTCGAAAACTCACATTCCATTTAAACTCAACACGGAAATAGAAAAAAAATTTATGCACAACTCCACCTGTAAATATAAACTTTCTAACTTGACTCCTCATCCGAATAAAAATTGCAAGTTGTAACTCACAAAGACAAAGTGACAGAATCAACAACATTTAATATCTAGAAAAATCAAATCTTTGGGAAAATCAAAGGTTGAGACACCTTCTTTTTCCTAACAGGTATATGTGCAAAGAAAAGAAACCAAACTTTAAAACTTTCATATTGTAAATGTTTAATTTCCTATGGATTGTGGACTTAAAATAAAATAATGAATTTACAATTGAATTGTGGTGTCATTTAAATTTAAATAAAAATTGAGATTGTCGAGTTGTTTATTTCATCTTTCTTAATAAGATATTTGAATTTCAAACTGTATAAGTGGTTTGTTTAGCCTCTTGTATGGCACCACTTTTCTTCAAAAATCACTTTTAAACCACTATACTTAACAATAATTTTGCACCTAGTCCCTATCAAAAAGTGGTAAATAGTTATATTTTTATTGGAAAAGTAATAATTTTGAACATTGAATTGGGTGATGTTTAAGAATAGGCCTATCAAGAACATGTTCTACAACCTCACAAGACAATACAATGATTTATGTAAATAATTTTCAATCATTTTCTATTAAATCATATTAAGTGTTTGAAGGTTCTTATGTCATTCACTCTTGTGACATGCATAGTGGTAGTATTATAGATTTGGGGTGAATCATACCCCTTGTATCTTCTTCTATGTTCCCTTATTATATGAACAACCTTGTATCAAAAATATTTCTAGGGAATAAAGGGGCTATGTCTAGTTGAGAGGGTCTTGTATCTTCTAAAACCCTAATGTTTCTTTGGATCCTAAAATGACTATACTTAAGATAAATATGTGCGCCATAGAAATCATGTGTTTTCTAATGAGCATGTGTTAACTATGGATTTGGGGGAATAATGGATAAAATTCAATCTACAAATCAAAACTTCTAGCCTATACTAGTTTAACTTCATGATGGGTTTTCATAACATTGGAAATTCTTGGAAAAAGGTGTATTCATTATCTATCTATACACAAAGGTATGGTTATTGGTTTTATACAAATATATTTCTATTAGGTAAGTTGTTTTGAAGGGAGGCCCTTGGTTTTGAGACAAAGCTTATTTGGGTGTGAAACCATGGTTTTGGAGTTTTAAACTTCTCTTTCAATCCTTTCCTAATGCTCCAATATGGGTGAGGATTTTGAAACATACCTCTACATTTTTAGTCTTGTAGTGTCTTTCCTCCATTTCTAGAAAACATAAATTTTGTCCCATTTTTTTATAAGATATATTTATTTTATCCATGTTATAAATGTTTTTGAACCTAATTTATCAAATAAATTTCTAGAATTAATATCCTTAAAACTTGAAGATGGGATTTAGAAACAATATATTAATTACGAAGGAACTACCATTAGATAGAACTATAGGTCATTTGGATACAAAATTCCCTAAATAATTTATTCAAATTCATGATTAAGGAAAGCTACTTGTTGGGTGGGGCTTGAGAATCAACGTCATGATGGCTACGATGAGAATGTTCTCACTATTTAACCTCCATTGATAGTTCCTCCTCTAATATAGGTTGATTCTCCTATGACTAATGCTGATAGTTACTCCTCTAGATCTACTACTTCTTGTATGATTCCATCTCCTTTAACAAAGAACAATGCTTCTTCTCTTTCTAACAACAATTTTTTGGTGTGCTCCTCTTTAGTGACCTCAACCCATAAAATCCATATTAAAAATTAGAATGAATGGATCACAATAGAAAGAAATAAGAGGAAGGATCTTTTGACTAAAAGCAATAATGTGAAAACAAGACGGTTTTGCACTCTTAGGTTAAAAAGTGTTATCAAGGCTAAGGAACAAAGATGAATAATGGAAATGATTAAAAAAATGGTCTTACACTCCTAGATTAGAAAGGATTAATAAGGCTAAGAAGAAGAGATAGATAATGACAATGATGAAAAAAATGAATAAATCATTTTATATTTTAGATCTAATAAAACTTTAATTACTAGACTCTTACACTTTAACACTATTTTCTCTTTGCATGTGGTGATTGTTGAGGATCCGCTCCTCTCGTCTCGCTTGGTGGGCTTCGTCTCTGAGCCTTCCTAGTTTGTTGTGTAGAGAAGGGAGAAGGGACTCAGACCCAAATCATGGCATAGGGTTTTGGGAGTCGGATTTGTCCCCTCATATTTTATGGTTGTCTAGTCCTCATCTGTTGTTCGAGATGTTGTGTGTATGTTGTGCATGTCCTGGTTTTGTTTTGTGTGTGGCCTGTATTAGCCTATTGAACTAGCTTCTTTTTCTAGTTCATGTCTTGTTTTGAACTAGCTTCTTTTTTGCCCTGAGGGCTCTCCGTGTAAAGGGTACAACACCCTATAAATGTTGCTTACTTAATCAAAAACACTATTTTCTACAGCACCTAAATAACTAACCTAAAATTTATATATAAAAGATAAAAATAACTATAAGATTATTATTATTATAATAATACATACACTAATCCCAATTTTAAACTATATTTTTATTGGTTATTAAATTTATTCAACTAAAAGTACTTAACCTTCATCACTAAACTATATTTTAATTGGTGATTCAATTTAAAAATATTTTATCTTGATCATTACATTATTATTTTTGTTGATTATTTAACTTAAAATGTCTATATTTGAAGATTTAGATCAAATCTCCACATTAATATCTTGAAAAATTAACCCCTTCAACAATCCTTAGATTATATTATAAATCCTTATTTATTTATTTTAAAATAATGAAGTTTATATCTAGAATATAGTTCTATTATACAGTGATTCAAAGAACTGAAAGAAAAACATGTGATTTAATGCATGAAGATTAGGGAAGAGTTCACCTTTCATGTGAAATTGGAAAAAAAATTATATTATATTAATAGATTTGTCAAAAATAAATTTAAATAAAAAATACACTTGTTGACTTGATTACCAATGGCTGGTATGAAAAGGTTAACATACGTCTACACACATAGATATTACTTTGGTCAATTTTAGACTTCAAATCTAAACTATTATGTAACACATAGATACATCTTGTGTCAAATTTATATTTACAAATCTAAACTAATATGAAGAATGAAAGATCTAGAAATTAAATCAATTCTTAAGGACAAATGATGGTGAAAATATGCTAAAATAAATTCATAAGTCAAATATAAAATATAAATATACCTTACAAACTTATTATTACATTAAAAAAAGATAGAATAAACCTAAAGCACAAAGAATTTATTTTAGTCAAAATAAATCCAAAACATAAAGAAAAAATATGAATAACTAATCAAGATAAAAGGGTTAGGTTTTTGAAAGGGCCCAACTCCTTTTTCACAAAAAAAATATTGATATATTGATTATTCAAGCTAGCCAACAACAAAGAGAAACAATGATCAAACAAAACTAATTCTACAAAACAGCAACAAACTTTTAGTACCACATTAGAAGGAGCTAAAAATAGAAAGCTTACAACATACTACCCAAGGATCATAATAGACTAGTCAAATAAAGGTAGTTTGAAACCAACATCTCTAAGGAGGCTTAAACAACACCTTCCATTTTCTTATTGAAGTAAATATCCTTCCCAATTGTTCTCCCTTTTAATTTCCACTCTTGAATTGGTAAGATTCAATCGATAGATATAAAGCCTCTCTCTTGAAGATCCATCTTCCTTATATCTTTGTTTAGTTTAGGTGACCTTTGCATTTCATTCAAAGGGCTAAAGACATTGTTTTTTAGGGTCTCCCCCAAACCCCTACTACCCTCAAATTCCCTCTAGACCTATAACCCTCCTTTGGTATCACTTCTAGAAGGGCCTTTCTTACATCTATAATTCTAGTTGAAGACGTATAACCCTTCTCATCACTAGTTTGCAAGGGCATCTCATGAAGATGAGAAAGCACCACTTATTCATTTTTCCTCCAAAAAGTATTATTTCTCCTATTTCTCAAGCACTCCATAACAACATGATAAAATTTGAGCCATTTTTATAATGTCGCCAAGAAATCCTCATAGGAAATCTATTACACCCATTTAGCTCGTTTAGAAGATAAGGTAATCGAAGATGGAAGCACCTTATCCACATCAACATTAACACATAATCTAATGCACAATAATATTTTCCTATATTTGATGATCACATCCACCATAATAAGCTAGAATATAGAGTTAGTAATTCCCATCAATACCTCTTCCCAATAATTCGATGACAACCTAGGAATCCTAACCTATGCATGTATCCTCTTGATGCATTATTTTGTTTGGATCAATGTCTACTTTCCATCTTTTAAGAAATAATCTCTGACCTACTAAGAAATCCTATGCCATCCAAGAGGCATCAAACACAATATGCATGGTTCTTGAAAGAGATAAAAAATCCCTTAATTAATGTCAAAATCTTCGATTGGCCCCTAACTTTCCATTTTCATTGATTTTATTTTATAAAAAATATCAATATTAAACCTAGGTCCATTAAATTTCCCAATAAGTGAATTCCCCATGTTGTAATTTGATGTATAATCAAGGACTCAAAGAAGAAGACCCTTACCTTCCCCAAACGGAGCTAGAGACTAAGTAGGAGGGGAGATGCAATAAATTTGACAACATCAAGCCAAGATTTTAATAGTAGACTATTAGCTCCAAGGTCATGTGTTGCCACAAGAATCAAGATAACCTCTTAGCCTCCATTTCCTAAACAACATATTTCATGGAACCTTAAAAAGAAGCTAACTCAAGACAAATTTCACATGACTAGTCATTCACCTGAGCATTCACCCTATAAGAAGGATACATGGTAGCGCTAATATTAGGGATGCTGAAAACATAACTCATAGGAGAGTAGGGGAACATAGAGGAGCCAAAGGAACCCATATCATCATGAGAGCCAATCTTATCAATAATAGGTGATAAACCCCTACCAACAACACCCAAGGTCACCTTACACAGAGAAACTTTGAAGACCCAACCATCAATACAAGGAAACCATTTTTTAACCCCTATTTGAGATTGTTCCTAGTAGAATAGTTGCACTCGATGTTAGCCAAACTAGATTTCAACACAAAAGGGCCCTTCTTCACTAAAGAACTCACTTCCAAACCCATCAAGAAAGACTTGGAACAATAGTTTCCTTTAAAAGACAAAATATGCTTTAGAGACTTTGCAGCAAGCCTCAAACCAAATATCAATTCAAGCCTCTCCTCATCCTCCTTGTCTTAGAAATCATCCCATTCATCATTGATCTTCCCCTCTTCAAAAACATAGTCATCTTTATCCCCATCCTCTCCATTTCTCTCTTCTTAATTATTCCTATTATCTACCATTTCAAACCTTTATTCCCACTCATCTTCTCCAAATATCTTGTATTATTTAAATATAAATATTTTAAAACTTAATTACATAAAAAAAAAATTAATATTACTATTTTAGATCATATTAATAAAATATAATATTAAAAATAAATCATAAAATATAATTTAAAATATTAATATTAAAAACTCCCACACAATTAAATTCAAAAAGTAATAAAAAGATTATATTTATTATATTAAGCTCAAGGCAAATACTCTTTAATCCACAATATTTAAAAATTAATAACTTGAAGGACACATCAAGTTATTGGCAGGAACAAGGGTGTCCCACACATGAAAATAAAAAACTCTACAAATTGTTTCTTTGACCATGAACAGGCCATTTTCTGATTTTTCCAAGTTGTGTCAAAGCAATGCACTAAGACTTAGTGTAATTTTGACAGTGGACAGCAAGTTGGAATACAATATAAAACTTTTAAAGATTTTTTTGAGGCAACGTGTGTGATCATGCAAAGATTGAAGCAACTAACAATCCCTGAGATTAAGGGCAGACTCAATACTTTATACATTGACTGCCAAAACGTACTAAAATGGCAATCACAATTCAACTTGCCATAATTCATAAATAAATTATGGCTGACCTTAAGTTGCTTTTAAAGTAATTATTTATCCATGTCCCAATGTAAGGGATAAAAGACACTTTGAAGCGAAGTTCCATCTCTCAATTTTAAACATACCCATTTCTTTTTACATAATAATCAGTCAATTTAAATTTATGAAGATGTTATAGAACTAAAAGTTGGATTAAGATGAATATAAATTTTTTTTTAAGAAAAAAACCTCAAGACAAAGTTGTTTAAGATAAAGCATTAAAGGATTTTAATTGATTTTTAAATTTTTGTGTAATATATAATGAGTTATAAATTGTTTAGTAAATATGATCCTCCAAATGTTTGTCAAGGAGACGGAACAATTGTTTTTCCTTAAATTCAAAGGAAATATCGAAAAAAAAAAAATTGTATGTCTTGTACTTTTATTTATTTCTATCAGATTTTTCTTTGTTTGTATGAGTTTTAGATAAGAAGTTTTTCATCTATTAATTTTAGATTTCCACTTTAAATAAATTATGGCTGATCAAAAATTGCTTTTAAAATAATTATTTATCTATGCTCCAAAGTTAAGGGATCAAAGACACTTTGAAGCAAAGTTTCATCTCTCAATTTTAAACATACCCATTTCCTTTTACATAACCAGTCACTTTAAATTTATGAAGATGTTATAAAACTTAGTGAGTAAGCTCTTGTAAAATTAAAGGGCTTAAATTGAGTTTTTAAAAGCTGGATTAAGATGAATATAGTTTTAGAAAAAAAAAAATCAGCAGCTACAGCATTACAATAATATTTTAATTATTAAAGAATTTTCTATTAGATTATTTTTATATATTTATAAATTAAAAAATTATATTTTATTTATTTTGAATTTATTTTGATTGGTTAATTTTGTACAATAATAAATTTATAAATGACATGTTTTTAAATAAAAATTGACATGAAATTTGTGTCTTATTTGTCATTTATTCTTAGAGTTGGGTAGAAGTTTTAGTTTACCTTTTTCCTACCTCAAATAAGATTCAAAGTTGTAGAGTAGTCTAAATTATTTGTACACTTGTAGAAATGACATTTTAACTTTTAAAATTTAGATTCAAATATGGAGCTGACTTTACCTCTCTTTTTACTCATTGTTTGGGGACCCAAGGCACAAAAATATTTTGATTTGATTCTTGATGTTGTATTTAAAAGATTGACCTAGTTCATTGTAAATCATTTGATATCACCTAGATTCAATCATTACACACTAAACCTCATTCTTAGAGCTATTAATTGTTATCTGCATGTATTGTATGGAGCATTTATGAGAGAATCTATATTGCACAAGTTTTTAGGGTATCTTTTACATTTGGAAGTATTATATTTAATCTTTTATCTAGTTTTTAAATTGACATTCTTACATTATTTGACATTATCACTATCAAGTGTAAACTAGCAACAACAAAGACCAAAAACTAGTTTTTATGCAAGGGTAGATTGAAGATATTAAGGTGAGCTTAAAATGAGATTTTGAAAGTTTATAGAGATCAGATCCATATCCCATTTAGGTCCACTACAAAGGTCAAATCTGCACTTAAAAAATTAATTGTATAATTGCATATAAATAACCTAAAACAACAAGTAAAAAATTTGCTAATTCAAAAACATTCATCTAACTATCACTAACAATCCTACATTACTAACAAACCATATCTTATCATTCATCACAATATTTATAACTAAATATCATTAATTTATTTTTTAAACATTTTAAATACATATATTGAATCCATCTCTTTTAGTTTAAATTTTTATGTTATTTATTTATTGTAGATAAATGTAAAAATGTTTTATTCTCCCTTCAAAATGTAATAAACATATAAAATATGTATCTCAATCACTAGTTCATGGACATACAAAAACTAGATTAATAATATTAATCTTAATCATTATAATTTTTTAAACTATAAGATTATTATTATTATTATTATACATCATTAATCTCAAACTTTGAACTATATTTTTGATTGATTATTTAATTTATTCAATTAATAATACTTAAACTTCATTATTAAATTAAATTATATTTTAATTGATCATTCAATTTGAAAATATTTTACCTTAATCATTTACTTATTTTAAAATGTCTATCTTTGAAGATTTGATCAAAATCTCCACATTAAAATCTTTAAATTCTTTGTTGCTCTTTATAACTTGGCTGCTGCTGTTCCTCACTTTTGATTAAACCTTTCATTATTCTTTTTCTTTGATATTTTTGTATAAAGATATAGATCCTAAGCAATTCTTAAATTATATGATAGTTTTATAAAAGATTTGGAACCTGTTCAAAAATCCCTCTTACTATATAATAAACAATCCTTAAATTATTTTTTAAAGTTATATTCGTTTAAAATTCATTATAGTTACACAGATTCAAAGAACTGGAAGGAGATCAGGGAAGAGTTCATCTTTCATGTGAAATTGGAAAATCAATTATATTACATGAACAGATTCGTCAAAGAATTTTAAAATAAAAATTTCAGTTGTTGACTTGAGTGCCGAAGGCTAATTTTTTGACAAAATTGGAAGCTTTCATGAAAGTGCTGCTGTCTCATCCATTTCTGGCAATTCTTAAGATACACTTTGGCTAATTCTTAAGCTATTGGGACATGTGTGTGCTTGGATAACCAT
The DNA here is from genome assembly GCA_007115665.2 of Sequoiadendron giganteum. Lineage (NCBI taxonomy): Eukaryota > Viridiplantae > Streptophyta > Pinopsida > Cupressales > Cupressaceae > Sequoiadendron > Sequoiadendron giganteum. Next base: position 520,808,788 of record CM021108.1, on the reverse strand, counting down.
CACAGACTTTTTACAGAATATATTGTAATGTAATTTACAGGCCTAATATTATGGTGCTTAAGACAGTTGACAAGCTCTGCTATAAATATCTTGTTCCATAGACTAGTTTGTCAATATTACAGTGCAATGCAATAATCTAGCGTTGCACATCAATACTGTTCGTTATAATTTGTAGACTCTTATTTTCTTCCAAGTTTACAGTTCTGCTGAAATGGCAAAGTACAGTTTTACAGTTCACCTCGTTCTGGCTGCATTGATTTTAGCCTTTGCTGCTGCAGCAAGAGATAAGACTCACGGCAATGATCGGGAGGAAAGAGATAAGACTTACGGTAATGGTCGGGAGGAAAGAGATAAGACTTACGGCAATGGTCTGCGGGAGGATTTCTACAAAGGTAGTTGTTCACAGGCAGAATCCATTGTGTTTAACAAGGTAAAAGCTGCATTTTACAGCAATCCAGGTGTGGCTCCTGGGCTTATAAGGATGCATTTCCACGACTGCTTCGTCAGGGTACTTACTGAAACTCATCTCATTTCATTATATGGAATAATGGATATACACATTGAATATACTCATCCCATTTTATTATAAGGATATACACATAGAATATACTCACCGCATTTTATTATATGGATATACACAATGAATATAGTCGTTCCATTTTGTTATATGGATATACACATTGAGTATACTGCATTTTAACACCAATTGAGATCTGTTGCAACGTTGAATTAAATTGCAGGGATGCGACGCGTCCGTTCTTGTCGATTCCACTCCAGGCAATAAGGCGGAAAAAGATTCCCCAGCTAATAATCCGAGCCTTCGTGGATTTGAAGTGATTGACGCAGCCAAAACAGAACTGGAAGCTCTCTGTCCTGGAACTGTTTCTTGTGCCGACATACTCGCATTTGCCGCCAGAGATAGCGCATTTCTGGTCATTATTTCTCGATACACGTGAATCAATTTTCTTGAAAAACTTGTCTTTTTAACCAAAAGTATCATGGATAATATAAATTTTGAAGCCTTTAACAATATTATGTGCAGGCATCTCCATTTGGACTGGCACGTTGGAAAGTGAAGGGTGGACGAAGAGACGGAAGGATTTCATTAGCTACAGACATCACAGGAGATAATCTGCCCTCCCCAGCTGCCAATGTGGACCAGCTAACACAAGTGTTTGTAGCCAAGGGGATGTCCCAACAAGACATGGTTATTTTATCTGGTATTACCACATAAATATTTCCACTGTTTTGTATGAAATAATATATAGATATAATATTTTCTGTGGTTTTCGAGTCAAATTTTTTGATTTAAAAAAGGGTAGCAAGTTAAGTAGGTTTAATCTTGGAAACTCTATGATTAAGCGTGTTTGAGTTGGAGTAGTACTCAGATGGGCGACCTCGGAACAATGCTTCACCTCTGTGAGCATCACCTAGATGCAATGAGTACTGAGTGGACCATTCATACTCATGAGAGATGGGTTCATGTAAACTACTACTCATGAAACATGGATCAATGAGTTTGACTCCAAAACCACACATATTATAAGTAATATCATATAAACATTTATAAAACGTCTCTTGAAATTAATAAATATTTTGAATGTCTTGTTTAAAATATTTGGTATACAGTTCCTAAGAGTGTTGTGATATGGTGTAGGTGCTCATTCAATTGGTGTTTCCCACTGTAATTTCTTCGTGCTACAGAGGCTCTACAACTTCAACAACACTCATTCCACAGACCCATCGTTAGATCCTGACTATGCCTTGGCACTGAAGGAAAAATGCCCGGTAGACACCACCGACACCACCATCACAGTGCGCTTGGATACCAGCACTAGCAAAGATATCCTTGATAAGAACTACTATGATGAAGTTAAAAAGAAGCGTGGTTTATTCATCTCAGATGCAACGTTGTTGACAGATCCCAACACTAACAAAGTTGTGCAACAGTGTGCTGCCTCAAATGTCTTCTTCTGGCTAAAGTTCTCGGCTGCAATGGCCAAGCTGGGAGACGTTGGTGTTCTCACAAGAGAGGATGGAGAAGTCCGCCTCAATTGCAGGAATATTAACTAGTTTTACTCATTAACTTATGCTTAAGTTATTGTTTTTCAGTTCATCACAAGTAACAAGTAATAATAACGTATTGGTTTATATGCCCACCTAAATCATGTTCAAGTGATTGTCAATAATGAGAACTATTTATGAACTCTTTTATATTTGGAATGTGTCTATTTGATATAGTTTGATAATTATATGAGTTTTTCACAGTTTATGTTTTCTAATCGATGTTTCACATCACTCTCTTCTTCTTTTTTATGGATTTTATGTGATCGAAATTAAAAGTAATCATACACAATAATTATGATAATAGGATATGTTAATATTAATAGTAATATTAATTTTATCAATAAGTGATTATGAATTGTTATAGTTTTATTTTATAATATAATAAATTAAGAGATAATCATACTAGAAGAGATGTAACTTATAATGGTAGGAGACAAAGATATTTATTTTTTAAATATAAATATGTCAATTTTTTTAAATATATATTTTTGTTTACAAATGAGATTATTAAAAACAAATATAAATATATAATAGTTATTAAACTTTTCAAACTAAAAATAAATCAAAAGAATATTCATATAATGAATGGTGGTTTTTCTACAATAAAACTAAAAGTTAAATACAAAAATAAAACAAGTATATCATGAAAAATAGATTCACAATGCTTCCCAAACTCTAAAGTCACTCACTAACAACAATTTAGAAGAATTTTACATTTTTTTTCATAATGTCCCTTATTCTAGTGAGAAAAATAAGGTTCAAATAGTATGTGATCCTTTACAAAAAATTATTAGTATTTATTTTTTGAAGGACTAGGAGTTAAGGTGCCACAAGGTGTTTGCATTTATATGGTTCAAAGAATATGAGGAAGCAAATAATGTCATTGAAAAACTCAATGGAGAGATAATGGACAAGAGGAGGATCTAGGTTGAATTTGTTAGGATTAAGCTGACATCCACCTTGTAAATCATAAGTCATGGTTCCAACATCCTTGGAAGGTGTCTCTAGGCAATTAGGGTGTATTGGGAAAATATTTTGTAATATTAATTCTCACCATTGTTTGTAATATACTCATAAGGGGTGATGGGTCCACTAGCAGCAGTAAAGGTGATGTGTGGACATAAATATTTAATATTTTTTCCCCCACATGTGGATGCCTAGAATGAGATAAGGAAAAAGATAAATGTGTGACTGTTGGGATTCTCCAAGTGGGAGCTTGGAAAGGGAAAATAGGTGTCACTTAGTTTTCCATCATTTATTACATTTAATATAATGTTTATCTTTCAAGTTTGGGCACCCAAATTGGAGGGAAAGTATTGGAGCCAAAAATAGGTGTCATTTCATATTCCATGGAGGATTTCCAAGGGTTGGATTGTTTAGATTGAAGAGTCATCTTTGGAAGCTTTGTTTTGGGCTTAAAACCTCTTCTCAAATCTATAAAATTAGCTCTTTAGATGTAGAAAGTATGAGAAATAGTTGAATGTAGTGTTACTCTACTAGAACAAGGATGGGTTGAGGCATAAGGAGGTTGTTCACAGGTATACAAATGCTTCCAAGGTGGAGGAAAAGAGGAGAATGGAAGTGGTTGTATTATAATCTCATTTATTTAATGATAACAAATACTTGACTTTTCTTCTTGGTGGAGTTTTTCCCTGCAAGGGTTTCTCCATGTAAATCTTGTGTTATGTGATGCTCTTGTGTTGTTGACTTGTGCTTCATTGATGTTATCTTATTGTGATGTTATTCTTCATATATTTTTGTTATAAGCTTAGATAAGGTAGTGTTTATAAGTTGTCGTAAGGGAATAATGGGTATTGATTAGAAGATATAATTAAATAATTAGGGTTAGGAAACGTCAAAAACCCACAAAGGGAAGATAAATTAAACCCATAATCAATGAAGTTGAATGAAATTGAGTCAATGAATAAACAAAAATCAAGATTACAAATCAAAATAAGATCAATTATTCAAAAGAAAACAAAGAAAACCTAGTACTCCATTGGAGAACTATGCTAATTTAGGATGTGGATTGCTCAAATTATGCATAACCCATGTTGCAAAAGCTTGATTGATGATCTTGACTCACCATTATGATGCTCAAATGCTCAACAATTTTCTCAAAAGAATAAAAAATTCTCATGAGAATTGTGAGTGATATTTATGAAGAAAATGGCTTGTTTTATAGAATTGTAGGATATTTGATCAATGGTGGAGATTGAAGAAGAGCGATGAATGAGATTAGATCAAGAGATCAATGGTGGAGGATTGATGATAGCTTCAGTTAACTAAAAATATCTCCCCATTTCAATGAAATTAGTTTGAGATATTTTAGAGGGAAGATATTTTGAAAAAGGAATATTCCTTTTTTGAAAATGGAATATGCTATGTGCAAGTTGGAGGAAAATTAGTAATTAAATAATTAAGAAATTATTTATTTGTGAGGTGAGAGGAAAATTAGGATTAATTAAACAATTGAAATTATTTAATCATGTGTGTGAGGGAAAATTAATATTTATTAAATAATGAAATTATTTAATCAAAGTGGGTAGATATAAATCTGAATTTAATTAAATAATTCAAATTATTTAATTAATGTGAACTTAGGGGGAATTGATGAATTAAATGAATTAATCAAATAATATCAATTATTCAATCAATAGGGGAAAATAATGAATTTAATCAAATAATTAGAAATTATTTAATTAAAATTGATGAATTAGGAAATGATGTAAAATAGAAAATTATGAATGTGTGATGCATTTAGAAAATTTTAGGTGTTTACATTTTTCCCCTCTTTGAGACAATGTACCTATTACGTTATTTCAAAGACATGATACTAATTGAAAAAAATAATGATCATACCTCACTATGCCTCAATAGATGAATGAATGATGGAAGGATGGTAGACTACCCCCTCGAGAGGTTGGTCAAAAATAATAATTTTTCAAGTCAGGCTCATGACAAGGTGACGAGATAGGTTGAGCAAAGAAAGGAGGAAAAATTAGGTCCTAGGAATCCAAGAAACTAATCAGGAGGATTGGAAAGACAAGAAATAGGATGAAGAGGGTAGGAGGGATGAAACCTAGGGTTTTAGGAACCATAAATAGGAATTTGGAGTCATTTTCAATTCATTTGCACCTTGAGAGTATACAATTTTTAGAGCTCGGAGCCTTTTTGCTTCACAAACACCTTCTTGTAGTGGATCACATTCCACGTGCCTTGCACTATCTATAAATAGTCTGACAGTTCAAGTAGTTCACCGAAGCAGACCCTCGGTATATATTTAACCTTTGTACTTTTGCATGTAGTTTTAGGCACATTAAATGCTAGCTAAAGGTAGGACATTAAATACATTGATCTAGGATCGATGCTTCTGAAACTTGATATGACATGGTTGAACATCGATGTGAAACGTTTGAGTTTAGCACAACGCTTTTGCATAAGCGATCTAGTTCAATATTTAGGTTCACTTTTGATTGATACAAAGCAATGCTTCTGAAAAGTAGTCTGATTTTGATATTGGTAACCATGTGATTCTTTTGAAAAAAGACTCACTTATGATTGCGATAAAGCGATGCTTTTATAAAAAATCTTGCTTTTGTCGATTCAAGACTTTGTAGACCTAGATTATTTTTTAACTTTTTTGACAAATTAACGTTGTGGGTGTTATGCTTGTAGGCAGTACTCAATCCCATCTTGTCATGGGAGCGATGACCTAGAGTGCTTGACTAGATGGCACATTTGATCGAGATTGACATCAAGTTCCCCAACACCATTGGACTGTATCACATTGCATATATTCTTGAGATTCAAGTGCATAGAGCTTTCATGACAGTGATTATGGAGTGGTGACACTCAAAGATTGCTACCTTTAGATTCCCTACAAGAGAGGCGACAGTTACATTGGAGGATGTATGGTGCATCTTAAGGGTTCCCATTCATGGAGCTAGGGTTTTTATGAGTCAGATATAGGTGCAGAGGCTTTGGAGAGGGTTTTCATGGATGATGAGCTCGAGATAGATGATGGGAATATTGACTTGAAATAGTATATCGGCATCATAGATGATATTGTCATTGTGGTGGCTATTCTCATTTGTGGGAAAATTATGCCTGATAGATGTTCCAGGGGTTTCTTGGTTGGATGGGGTAGGTTACTCGAGAGGATTATCAAGGACTCTAGAGTTTATGCATGGCGTCCATGCATATTGACACACCTTTATCACGATATGCACCAAGTTGTATATTGAAAGACAACTAGTTTTTCAGTAGGGACTACATTGCTCCACATTTAGACATGAGAGCACATTGCTATGACCTGACCTATTGGAGAGGTCATTTGATTAGTGAGCAAGCCCTTTTTGTATAGGTATGATACCTTTTTGACACAACATAGACTAGGAGATCTAGATTATTGGTACCATATTATTGACGATATTGATGAGTTCAAGTGGCGACCATGGCTTCGGTATGAGAGCATTCCTGGTGGTTGATCAAGAGGACCCCTTACATACTCAAGATTAGATATCTTTCAAATAGGGTTCAATGACAATTCGGGGAGACTCAAGATGTGCTCATAGATGATTATCATGTGTTATTTTCTCAGACACAACATGAGATAGTAGATTGGGGGCCCATGTTGGTCCCTCAGATAGCACTTAGTTACATAGGTTTTGTACTTAGCATCCTCGTTTAACCTTGGTTATGGGTACAGATGGGCTAGAGGATCCAAGAGTGATAACTAATTATGATTTAGTGGATCTCATAGAGACCTCTTAAGTTTAAACAAATCTTGATGGTGGATCAGTGGGAGCTTTGAGGAGGCTGAGGGAGGCTGAGATAAGGAGAGATCACTGTCAACAATAGAGGGCAGAGATAGAGATCCCTATCCTAGAGGGCAGAGGTAGAGATATAGTGGTACTTGTAGGATAGGGAGAGCAGAGAGGGGGTGATGGTGAGATGCCTTAGGTTTAGGCCTTGATGACATCATGCTTTAGGTTGCCCTTAGGGAGGGAGACCAGGTTCAATGAGAGAGAGATGGATACCGAGCTAAGAAATATGACTGATAGTTTAGTTGATTCAAAGGATGATAGACAGGGATGTTGAGATTGCTTGGAGGTAGCAAGCAGAGGCCCAACTAGCTTAGATCATACTAGAATAATACACTGAGTGATCCAAGAGGCAACAATTGGAGGCTACTAGATAAGGTGCTATGATCTCGATGGTGGATCATATCAAGTAGATCCAACTTCCTGAGTGAGAGGCTAGATACTATCACACACTCTATGAGGTGGTAGTACCCACATGAAGGTGATAGACAAGATTCTGAAATAGGAGTATGATAGGATAGTTTGGTAGATTTGATGGGGGATATGTGGGTCAACCATCTCAACGGCCATAGGAATTAGATGGTCAAGCAACACAACAACAGGCACCTAGAGCCCAACAACAGCTAGCACAATAGACACATCCTATTCCTCCTCCTAGTCAAGAGGAAAGGGGGAGTCCCATGTGATATTTTTTTTACGTACAGACATATTTCAATGTAGGCAACTATTTTTGTTGTATATATGTATTATTGGCTCTTGACAACCCTTTGTACACACATTCATTGTATAGACTTGTATCATGACATACATTTGATGATATATGAGATATTGATTTTGAGCGACTATGTTTATGACTTATGTGATGTTATATGGATAATTATGGATGCATATGGTGTTGTGATTTCTATATGATGCTTATATGATTTGATGTATGCTTTTGATCATTCTATGATGTGATGATATATGATGGCATGGATGTAATGATGTTATTCTTATAGATATATGATGATAATGTTATGATGATACTAATGATTTGTGGATGCAAGATGTATGATATGATTTATGATGTATGAATGATTTTTTTTTGTATTTTTGATGTGATATATGATGACTATGCAATATGGATGATGTATGATGGCATTAATGGTTTGTGGATGTAGGATGTGATGGATATTTTTGTGTATGTAATGATACTTGGATAGAAATTTTAGTATGATGAGTAGAATAGAATAAACTAGATGATTAGATGGATATATAGAATAGGATATTGAATGAATGATGTTGATCCAATACCAAGAAATCTATGATTATTAGAATGGATTTGAGATTTTATTGGATATGGAATGAGATAGGATAGATTATTTTGATTTTTCTTTAGGTTATGCTAAATAATGTAGAGCAATCCATATTTTGATATAGCAAGTAGACACTATGCACCAAGGTATGAAGAACCAAGGTGGCGTCATATATATTGCATGAACTTTGACTCTGAAAGAAAATAGAAATATCCTTGTTCATACTTGACATACAAAAACCTTGTTTGGTCATGTGAGAGAATGAAACCTCGAAGCAAGTTAGGCCAATGCATAAAATGTATAAAGAACCATATATGCAAAAGGTCATTGTATTGCTTGAGACTATCCCTACACACACAAGGTAATTATTCACCAAGTTCATATTACAAGAACAACCCACAAACACAACAAATGAAAGAAATGACCATGCCCCATTACATACCTCTCTATACACACCAAGATATTTAAGATCAAGGTGGCATTGCACGAGTAATAGAATGAGACAAAAGATAAATCAAAAGAAAAGACCAATTGATAAAAACATACCAAAACCCTCATATCTCTTGCTAGATATGATTGTTGTTTGTCGATCCATGATTAGTGCCTAATGTAGGAATGATATATCCATTAAGACCACAATGTTGGATGTTAAACTAAATTATTTAGGTTGTTGACATGTAGGTAGTTGGCATGTTTCGACAATGATTGATGCTTGCAATTTTTCATAAATGTTTGTGTTTCAATGATTACCATATTTTCTTTTGCTTACTTTGTCAAAGATAAGTGCAATGATAGATTTATTATGGATGACAAGTTTACTGTGGATTGGTGAATTATAGTGATTTATTTTTTACAGTTTTAGAATTTTTGAATGTTTTTGGAATTTTTTGAAATATTTGAGGTTGTTTTTGTTCTTTTAAGATATTTTTTATATTTTTAATTATTTTGAGGATATATGAATGTTTTTGGATTTTTCTTTATTTGAATTTTTTTTGTTCTTTTGAGGATAGTTAAATGTTTTTGGATTTTACATTATTTGAATTTTTTTAGACCTTTAGAGGATATAGGTGATGAACAAGGATCTAATCCGACTACTAGGTTCAAGAAGATTCCCCCAATTGAATGTAATATCACATTATTATGGACTATATGAGATGAACCTAAGATGATGCCAGGTGGTAGGGGTGGTGATAAACACTAGTTGAATACCAAGCCATTCTAGGGGTATCGATGGAGATATGATAAATGGATGGATGAAATGGATTTTATTTGGCTGAGATGGAAAATATTTTTGATAGATGGTAGATGGTGCTTATTTACACATGGCACCTATTTGCCAGGTTTTCACCAAGGTACTTGCCCAAAGCGCCAATGAATTGGTTTTCACTAGAGGGTAATTTTTCTCTACTATTTTATCCCTTTTTTGGATTTTTTATATTTTCTATTTTTTAAAATTTTTTGAATAAGATACCCCCAATAGGTCAAGCATATAACCATTTGTGGTGGCTGCCATTCATAGGTTCCTGCAAGGGGTCACCTTCAAGTGTTGATAATTGGTAAGCTCCTAATCCATAGCTTGCAGTAACAATGAATGGTCCTAACCAATTAGGTTCAAACTTTCCTTTGTTATCTTGATCCATCTAATTCTTTTGATTCTCTTTAAGTACTAGATCTCCCACTTGGAATTTTTGGCCAGGCTTGATCTTCTTGTTTTAACTTCGATGGATATGATTCTAATAGGCTTGAAGATGGTTAAGTTATTGAATATTTCTTTCATCTAGTAATTCTAGCTCATTCATTCTGGAATCTCGGTAATCTTCATCATCAATCAGGTGTTGCAACGAGACCCTCAATGATGGAAGCTTGACCTCAATAGGTAAGATGACTTTGGTACCATAAATTGGGGAGTGTGGTGTGGAATTGGTAGGTGTTCTAATACTAGTTTGGTAAGCCCATAAGTACCAGTCGTGACCAATATCATTAAAAATAATTTTGAGGATTTTAAGGATAGTTTTATTAGATGCTTTGACTTGGTCATTTCCTTAAGAATAGTAGGGTTTGGAGAAACGATGTTGGATATGGAATTGAGCATAGAGCTTGCAAACATCTTGGTTCTTGAAAGGTGTTATGTTATTGCTAATGATAGCTTGAGGTAAACCGTACCAAAAAAATTAGTTTAAAATGAACTTGGAAATTTTCTTGTCAGTAATGTAGGTTAAGGAATAGCTTCGATCTAATTTGTGAAATACTCAGTAGCAGTGATGATAAAATTATGGTCATTTGATGAGGTAGGGGAAATATTTCCTATGAGGCCAAGCCCCCAATATTGTGAGAAATTCCATGGTGTAGTTATGGGTTGCAATTCCTATGCTAGAGCATGAATGAGATCATTGTGTTTTTGACACTGTAGACATTTCTTCACAAATTGATTTACTTATTATTCCATAGTCGACCAATAGTATCCCATTCTCAGTTCCTTCTTAGAAAGGGTAGGACCACTTAAATGAGACCCACAAATGCCTTTTTGCACCTCTTATAAGGTAGTTGTATCTTCTTCTGAGTTAAGATACCTAAGTAGTGCACCATAGAGACTCTTCCTATAAAGGGTATCACCAATAATGATGAATCGGGATGATTTTCAACTAAAGGTTTTTTTGAGGTTGGTAGTGAGGTTGGGTAGTATGATACCGTTTAGGAGATAGTGGAAGATTTCATGGTACGAAGGGGAATTGGGATGAACAATTTTGCACACAAATTTTGATTCTAAAACTTTAAATGTTGGCATCAATAGTTGTTCGACAAGAAATTCACACTTGTGATTGTTATTCAACATATCCTATAGAGACCCAATTGTTTCCATAGTACCTATTGCTCTATTATTGATCCTAGGAATTCATTCAAATGTAATGATAGTGAAGTATTCCTTAAAGCTATCTTGTGTTCTTTTGTAGGGCATCAACTTGTCATCTTTCATCTAATAATCATCATTGACCTGTCTCACTACTAGTTGGGCATCATCAAAAACCTATAATTCTTTGAACTGCCACTATATTACCATTCTCAAACCTATTATGAGAGCTTCATACTCAACTGCATTATTGGTACATGGAAAATCTAGTCGGTATGACTTAGGCATGGAGTCATCATGAGGGGTGATAAAGAGAATTCTAGCTATTGAGCCATGTTGAGTATGAGAACCATCAAAATATAGTTTCCATTCAGTGGCATTAATACAGGAGGCAATGCAAGATAATCCTTTAACTATTGAAAGGCTTGTTGACACTTTTCATCCCACTTAAATGTTACATTCTTGTGAAGGAGATGTGTGAATAGTTGGCATTTGTCAACTAACTATACTATGAACCTCCAGATTGATTGTGATTTTCCTTGTAGACTACGGAGTTGCTTCAAAGTTTTTGGTGGAGGCATATCAATTATTTCTTTGAATTTGGTAGGGTCCACTTTAATTCCTCTTCAAGGTACTATGTATCCCAAAAGTTTCCCAGAATTGACTCCAAAGACATGCATTTCTTCAAATTGATCCATACTCAACATTTCTCCAATCTGTCAAAAAAAGTTGCCAGTACTTCAAGATGTTCCTTTCTTGTTACTGATTTAGCTAAAATATCATCCACATAATCTTACATGATGGTGTGGAACATGTCATGGAAAATTATTGTCATATCTCTTTGATAGGTTTCTCTTGCATTCTTGATACCAAATGACATCACATTCCAACAATAGGTACCCCATGGGCATGCGAATGATGTCTTGTGTTGATCTTCTAATGCTATTTTGATTAGGTTGTACCAAAAAAATCCATTCATAAGAGACATCTCATGTCTAGCCATGAGATCCACTGTAATGCCAATGTTAGGTAATGGAAAGTCATCCTTAGGACATGCTTTTTTGAGGCCTCTAAAGTTTGTACATATCTGTATGCCCCTAGTGGGTTTTGAAACTAGTACTAGATTTGAAACCCACTTAGGGTAATCAATAGGTCGAATGAAGCCAACATCTAGAAATTTTTGTAGTTCTACCTTGGCAAGTAGTTCTATTTAAGGATGCATCTTTCGTAGCTTCTATTTTACTAGCTTTGATTCAGGATAAATCATTAAATGATGAACTACCAGAGATGTGTCCAAACCAGACATATTTGCATCGGACCAAACAAAATTTATCTTTTGTTCTTCCAAGAATGCTGCAAAAATTTACTGTTCCTCGAGATCTAAAGATGTAGCATGAAATTTTATTTGAGGATTTTCAACTGTCTCGACATTGATTTGTTGTTCTTTTTTGAGGCATGTAACCAACAAACAAATATAATTATAATTGCATGTGAATAGTTGAAACTTATATGAATGGTTTTCTCATAACTCACTTTGGATGTTGAATAGTTTGATGGTGGACCTTCGACATTGACACCTCACACTTATCATCACCGACGAGCGTTCATCCATGTAACCTTTATTCATTAATGGTGTTGTAAAACAATGTTAGGTAGTTTTGGTAATTGAACAACATGTGTTGTTTTATTTTCATATGTTGGCATCAGATACTACTCCTAATTTTCATTCCACATTGGACCATGGTGTTACTGTAACAGTAGCAAGTTTTTCTCCTTTGACAAAGGAATGGGATAGATTAATAAATTTCACATTATGGGTGATCCCACAATAGTGGTTTACAATTTTGGCCAAACTGGACACTGAAATTATTATTTTTAACTAAATCTTCACATTCTAGCACCTATAGCAACTAAACCATGAGGAATTTGAAGATGATTCAAACTAGAGTCTCATCACATTTTGTTGATAGATTCTAAAAATATTTTTTTCAATTTTTTTGGAATAAAATTGCACTTCTTTTTCCACCTCCCACGAAAACTGGTTTTTTTTAGAAAACAACATTTTAAAAAATTGACGCTCACCGTATACAACATAACTTTTTTTGTATGAAGGATAAAATTATAATTTTTTTGAATTTAGATTTTTAACTATGATATCTAGCACTTTCAATTGGTCTCATAGTTTATTATTGAATATTTTTTCCTTAATATATTTTCGAAGTCAAACCAATTGCAATTCAGACATAGGCAGACTGCATACAACATAACTTTTTCTGTATGTATCGAAATTCAATTTATTTATTTTTAATGGATCAAGGACATCAATACCCAGCACGAACATATATTTTTAAAAATTTATTTTGATAATTTTATATTTTTCCACATGTGAAAAACAAAGAGCTTGATTTTTGGTGGAAAACCTATGTTTAATAAAACTAAAAAAACACATACATAATAAAACCAATACATATTGAAATTATATTTATGGGATAGCTCATTTTGAGGACTACCATAATCATTTGAAATAAATTTTAAATGAATTCATTTGATCCCCCAAAAGGTAAATCAAAAGTGATTTTTTGTCAGTATTTCGATAGGTGTAAAGGAGACTCATTTATAAGTATGGTTTAAAACTAGCGAGGTTTTATCCAAGGGGGTTTGATCTAAGGTGGTTTGATCAAATCCTCTTCAATTGGAATCCTTAAAATGGAACTTTTAAAGGCTTAAATCATTATATTTTCTAAAAATATGTGATTTCATCAAAAATCAGTTCCTCTCGGAAATTGTAAACCAGCTTTGTGGGATCACCCTTATATTTGTTCTTTTATTGGTCTATTATTAAAAAAAGTAATGATACTCATATGTAGTTTAGTTTATATCTTGATGCTTGCTACAGGGGTTTATGACTCTAGAGATCATGAAAGTGCCCTTGTTGCAAATGAACATGCTATTGTATGTGGTAAGTGATTATTCTGTTATATATTAATTCTTATACTTTTATTATATTAGATGGACCTGTAGAGAAGTCTAGAGAGGAGGATAAGTGATTGCACTCGAAAGAAACCAACATCACATGCATCTCAATCTATTTGACAGTCAAATACAATTCGTGATCTATTTTCTTCCCCTAGCAGGAAATGACTAGATGTGTTAGGGTCCTTTGTTGTATGCCTATGTGGCATTTTTGAACATATGTTTTGTATCATGGATAAGTGACATTTTATGTCCATATGGATTTTTTGCAAGCCTATATGACTTCACTGGATATATATTCTATACTTTTATCGACATATAACATTGTATGGCCTTATGGATTTTAGGTTATTGTAAATCTTTTTCACCACTGTTATCCATATTTACACTATAAATGATTAATTGAATAAATGAATAATTACACAAATTTCATTGTTAGTAGCCATAAAATTGTTATAAATATCCTAGGCCTCTTTAAGGGGGGAAACCCCTTTACTTTAAAAATATTGGTAGCACAAGCATGTGAGTTTTTAAAGTATTTGTTAGATATATTACAGATTAATTTGAGATCACAAGCATTTGGTAACATAGTGAAACTAAACATTATTATAATGCAGTTCTATAAAAGATTGTGATGTCTTGTGCTTTCCTTTTTTGGATACTCCATCTTTGACTCTTGTTATCCATAATACCGCCCTAAGTGTTAAGTCATTAAAAGGAGACCTTGCACCTTTAATATGCATGTTCTTGAATTTGAAATTTTCCTATCCATAGTCATAAGCATAAGCATTACAAACTATCAATGCACCTTTAATATCCATGTTATTGGCTATGTAACTATTGTCTCCTATTTCATTTGTGCCAAAACGCATTTTCACTCTCTTTCTTAGTGGTAAAAACTTGAGAATCAATTAAAAAATGCCTTAGTTTCTAGCATCTATAAGATGTTTGGGTTGATGTAGGTTATTTTTGCATCTAACACCTTGGGAACTTGTTAAATAAATGAGCCCTTCCTCATTACCTAGGAAGAAGTGTCAAAACTCCTCTTCTAACAATATAATGGGATGGTCACTAATTTTCTCACTTGGTATCTATGATTTAGCATGCCTACTCTAGTTCCTTTCTACTTTTGATTTTTGACCCTACTATGCCTAATATTTCTATATAGTTTATTTGAAATTAGTGTTTGCATTCTCCAATGTCCTTAGCCTTAATTCCATCCTTTTCTTAACCCCTCTTCCCAAGGTGTATGATTCACTTATGCCTTCTCCTCCTTGATGTATTGTATAAGAAAAACATGTGACCTCTCCTTGTGCCCTCTTCCATGATGCACCTAACTTTTATTGGTAGTTATAGGAGCACCCTATACTCCTTCATGTCTCCACCTTCTTCCTCTAGGATATCTTTCTTAAGTGTGACTTTGAAATTATCCCCATAGATATCTATCAATGACTCCTTGTGGGTATCTTATTGTTTACCTAACCACCCGATGGTAGTGATTTCATTGATGTGGCTTAGCTAGATCTTTCCAACATTCCAACATCTCCTCCATGTTTCACTATAGGTATCATCCTTCCTCAGCTTCCTTACCTCCACCAAAAATATTTCTATTTATAGTTAGAAAACATTGGATTTTTCTACCTTTAGTTTCTTAGAAGCACTTCCTTCTTTCTTCAATAATCTTAGAGTATAATCTTCTCTTATAGCTAGAAATTATGAATCCTCTTATGTATTCCCTTCACCTAGTAGCTTGATCCTTATATTATTGATGCATCCATTTTTTATAATTTGGTAGTTAAATTCCATTTCTTAACTCCTTTGATTTCATTGCATGCATCATCATGTTTCTTGGTATCTAGCAATTTGAACCACTCTAGTTGTTTTTTTGGGTGCACCATCTAATCTAGGAGTTTAACAGCCTTCTTGTTCCTATCATGTACCCATGCCCTACCCTTGTGCTATCTCCAATCCTAGAGATAACATTATTACACTATCATATAGCCTCCTCTCTATGAAATATACATTCTACATGTCTCCAAGCTCCTTTAATGTAGACTCACACTCCATGATCACCAACACCCACAATACTAGATCCTCAAGATATTTTTCGCACAAGAGTATGTGTGCTTAGACATGACATCTTCCTCTTGCTACATTCATGTTTCCTCCTCCTATAACAAAACCATTCATATCCTGATTATTCTAGCCTTCATATTCATCATCTTCACCTTGCTTTCTAATCTACCTTCTTCATGCCACGTTCTCTAACCATCTATTCATGTTGGAGAAAAATAATTGTATGCACCTTTTACACAAAAAACATGTATGATGTTCCCATTTTCTACTCGTAACCATAAATTTAGAAAATAGTCTACTAGAGTAATATACACCTTCTACCCAACATCCTTTATGGTGCACTTACTAGAGAATTTGTATTTGACTATATCGTATCAATATTTTTTAAGCACCTCACTTTGTAACTTCAACCTTCAATCATTAGACTAGACTTGAATCTTTCATTATCTAAAACCTCCTTCCACCTTTGTATCTTGTTGCCTTGAATTTGGCCCATCATAGTTCATCATCTTTCAAAGGTCTTTTTTGGTTAAGTCTGAGCCTTGTGGATCATCAAATCTTGTTAAAATGTTAGTCATACCTTCGAAGTCCAAAGAAATGTTTTTATAATTAAGGTCATTTTTTCTTTAAATTGGTTTCTAGTAGTGATTTTAGAACTCTCATTGAGAGCCGACAAGGTTCTCACAACCTTGTTAGAACCCGATAGGGTTCTCACAACCTACGTTTTTTGATCAAGTATTGTTATTGTGATGTGTTTCAAGAGTCCTTAAAATTTTAGAACTTAAGGATTCAATCTTTAATGGAGTTGTAAACACTCCTTCAAGACCCACTGAAGCTTTCAAAACCTTTCAAATTTTTGAAGACATTCCAAAGGAAACAAAATGTGGAAGCTATCTTCAATTTCAAGATAATTGTCGAGAGCTGACAAGGTTCTCACAACCTTTTCAGGATCCAACATCGAGTCAAGAACCTTATATTTTGTCGCTAAAATAATTATAGAATGAGTCTTCAATGACATTATGTTTAGTTATGGAAACCATGTCAAATCCCGACAAGGTTCCCATAACCTTAGTGGAGCCCGACTGGAAACTCACAACCTCATCTCTTCCAACAAAAAGATACTAGAAGTGGAATTTAATTAAGGTTCCTAAACATGTGTCATACTATGACATGGTTTCAAGGACTTTTAAAATCTCAACTACCCTTTGCACAACATGAGTTCAAAATTGGTTCCAAGTAAGTTGTGCCTACCAGCATTAATTACTGGAAGAGCCAAGTAAGGAAAAATAAATGTTGATATTAAAGTTCACATTAAAGTTCCTTAGAATCATTCTTCACATTTGCAAAGGAAATTGGGGTTTTGGAAGCTCAAAGAGTTGAATTACAATGAGAATTTTAGATAAAATTTAAGCATAATTCTTCACAAAGCTATCATTGTAGAAGATATAAACAAGTAAGTGGCACTCTTAACATTATACTAGTTATTGTATTCACTTGTATCGAAGGAATTTATTGAGCCAAAGGTCAAGTTCTCTAGGGAAAACTCTAGTAATTTTTTCCCAAAATTTGATAATTGGAATTTAAGAAAAGATGAAGTACAAATACCTCGGATATGAGCATTTAGTCAGCCTAACCAATACTCTACTCAAATTTTTTGACACAAGGCTAGGGAATATTAATCTTGGTAGATTTTGGGATAGGGTAAACAAAGCAGACAAAGCTCCTATCACTCAGAGGTTAGTGGAAAGTGGTTTGTTGAAAGCGGTCACATTTCCTATAGCTGTGCAATGCGCAAACCTGGTCCTTGAATATATAAACCACTAATCTCGAGACCAAGGAAATTAGAACAAATGACAATAACCTATTGATAACTCTTGACAGAGACACCTGTAGTGTTCATTTCAGATTACTTGAAAGGGAGATATTTACATACATTTTAATTTCACAATGTTACTCTGAGAAGGGGTACTTGAAAAATGTCATTGCCAGGGTATGGTTCACATCTCCAAAGAAAGGAAAGTCTCAATTACCCAAAAACCTACATAGATCACACTTCAAGGATGGGATTTCCGATATTATTATTTTGATGCATAGGTTGAGAGGAAATGTAAATTCCCACAATTTTAAAGAATATTTATTTGTTCAAATCATCTATGTAGGAACATAATACTTGTATTTGGCCACTTTAATCAGTGACAGGTTACACGATATGATAGTTGGCTTTGTTATTAAAAAATATTTATAAATGTCTTCATATCTATTATAAGTATTGGTATGTACTATGGCTTGGCTAGTGTTTAATCCTATGGAGGAATTTGATGATCAAATTTAAATTTATAATTATTACCCTGAGTTACAATTGGAGAATAGTTATAAGAAACTCATAAAATTGAATGATGTACTCACTATGAAGTTGGTTTGAGAGTTACAAGGTGACTTAGGTCAAACAATTTCACCATAGGCTATTCAACTCATTAATAATTATGGTAGCCACTTTATTCAATTTCAAAGGTTTACCTACTTGAGGATTGGAGGATATGATGGACTACCTCATAAATTTCCTAAGTATGCAAAAGATAGATTTATTCTTATTGAAATATGTCAGCAAGTTGTAGAGGTGAACAAAATATGTGCTAAAAGAAAAAAGTGGGCATTCATTTCCCCATTGGTCTTGGATATTATCAGTGTATGTCCCAATAAAATGACCTCAACATTGGGAGAAATATTATGAAATATAATGTTTCTACATATGAGATGAGGTTTCCTTTCGATAGCAAAATTTTGGTGAAAGATAATTTTCATCTTGGCCCTGGATTTTATCATGTACCACATATGAAAGATTATTGAGCTGACTGTTTTGACAATTATGAAGTCGGGAAGAGGAGTTGGATACAAATTACTTTGAGACAAATTCTCATTTAGAATAGGTTAGGATATAAGTGGTGTGGAAGATGATGAATCAAAACTAATTGATCCTATATACCTTAGTCACATTCAGATGCAGCCCATGGTGCCTATTAATTGGAGCCTCTGGGAGCTCAAATACTTGGACACTATAATTGTAGTGGTCTTGAAGAGAAGACAACTATGGATGGCTAAAAATAAAGGTGATGCTACCAAATCTCAACCTAAAAGAAAGTAAAGGATAGGAGAGTAGGCCAATCCTAGTCAGGTGGGTACTTCCTCATCTAAAATAATGTCCTCTCCCACACATCACGTGGTGACACCAATTGGCAGTGGAGATAGAGAACCTCTATAGAAGAGAGGAAGACTTAAGAAGACATATGGAGAAGGTCCCCCAAAATATAGTGCTTTGAAAGATCAAGCAGAGAAGTAGAAAGAGAAAGAAAAGGAGAAAGAAAAAGAACAAGAACAAGAAATTGGGATGATGGAGGTTGATCATCCTGAAGATCAACCAAACCCTTCTCAAAATGTGACTGAGAAGAGTACACAAAAAAGTAAGTCTCCTAATTCTTTCCATTTGATTTGTGGAATGTAACAAAGGCTCCTCCCTTGAAGAGAGACCTTCAATTATCAAAACCTAAGTCTTCTCAAACTCTTGACACTACTTCTCCTTCATGGTTGGAAAATACATTGTCAAAGAAAAGGAAAATGGTGTTGTCAGTCTATCAAATGAAAATATTGTTGGGAAGCTATTGCAAAGATCTCCTAAGGCCAAGAAACTAAAGGCTACTTCAAGGCTAATGGAAGATAACAACTTAGATGATTTATTCATAGAAACTGCTCACCCATCTACACAAAAATATCCTATTCAGTTTATTGTAGATGACTATAACATGACAAAGTTGGATTTGGGCCCTCCTAGCAGGGACAGAGATGTGTATAACTTCTAGGTGGCTGCTACCAGGTTGGTGGAAAGGACAAAAAAAGACAAGCAAGATAAAGATGAATTGAATAAAGTGGTAGAGTTGCTTTCAAATTCTCTGAAATCATTGATGGACCCTTTTCCCCAACCTCTTAGTCATGTAAGTACTTCTTTCAATCCGAAATCTATAACTAAGAAAGCAATGGTGAGAAAAGTACAAAAAGACATCAATTATGGAAGAATTGCTCAAGAATGGGTGAGTGACATAAAAGTTAAAGGGCCTTCTTTTATTGAGAAAATGAAGAAAGTCCATGATGACTTAATCTTATTAAGAAATGCTATTAAAACTGAAATAGAAAATAGCAAACAGGAGGAAGCTTTATGGTTACAAATTGATAAGGAACTTGGAGAAATCTTGGATATGGGATTAGACAAAGCTGTTGCAGAGAAAATCATTTCATTTGCAGAAGACCCGATAGTTACAATGTGGAGAAAAATTATTGAATGAAAAATCTCTTTCTGAAGAAGAGTATCCAAGAGTAGAATAAATTATTGAAGGAATGCAATCACATTAACACTGATATTACTAAAGAGTTTTTAGATTTTGGATGCTAGCTTATGAAAGACGACAATGGTGGAGTAGCCATGTTGGATGAATTAAAGGAGGGATTTCTTCAAGTTGTTGATATGTTTTCTAATGAGAAAAATTTCAATAAGGAAACCATGAAGAAGTTGGCTAGAATTGACTCGACATTGTCTTGGTAGGAGAAATTTTTGGCCAACCTCGCCACTAATTTTGACACTATTTGTAGCAAAAAATCTCTCTAGAAGCTAAAGACGAAGAATGTTAGAATTCCCTAGCACACTGAAATTCCAGTTGTCACACATGCGTTCAAGGATTACAAAGCTCGTGTGGCATCCAATCAGTAGGACCCAGTGATGGAGGAAGTACCTGTAGGTCCATCGAATTAGCCACTTCAGTAGAAACTACATTTTATTTAAATATTTTGATTTCATAAAGTTTTAATGTAATTAACTTTTATTTTGTGGTTCTTTTAAAGAATCAGTTTTTAAGATTCGGGTGACAGTTATAGTATGTAATGTTTAAATATGTAATTTGAATACATATGAGGGTTCAAATTTTTGATCCATGTTACACTATGATGTAAGAGTGAGAATCAATCAGAAGAAGGATCAATAGAAATTTTGTTAATTTCAAAAATATTTATTTATTTTTGAACATTAAAAATTGAGTGTGATGCTTTGTATATATTTTTGTCTGTGAGTTTGGGATGGGTACTTGAAATTTCTTCTCTTTGTATCTACAATATTCAATCATATTACATTCATTTCTTTCTAGAGTTTAATGGGATTGAAATCTGAATCATCATTTACCTACTATAAGTAGTTCCAATACGTGTATTGAATTATTGATGATACTTATAACCTAAATGTTGAAGTTAATGTTTTGAGTTTCATGTTTTTATTAAATTTTCAATCGTATTTGTATCATGGTTATGAAAAAATGTTAGTTTTCCTTTACTACTTTGTGGTCAAAAGTATACTCATCTTTTAAAAATTAAAAATTATTATTTTTATTGTACAAGGGAGTTGTACCTTAACCAAAATTCGGAAGGAAGTTAATTAATAACTTACCCAATTGTTCATTGTTTATTTTTCTTCAGTTTGGGCATAAAAGAGTCATTTCAAGAAGATAAATATGTCAACCAACATATCTAAAACTTTTAATAATGCCAAAAACTATTGAAAAATGTACAACAAGGATCTTAAGAGAAAGTGTCAAAACGATGTAGCCCAAAATGTTTGAGAGAGTTGGGGTGAAAAATAGGAACATGCATAGAATAGATATTCCCACCTAGATGTTTTGGGGTTGATGGTTCGACCCCGTGACACACAAAACAAAAATTAGGCTACCTTGCAACTTGACATTGCATGCATCTAATAATTTTTGGGGTAGCAAAAAAAAATTCACCATGGCCAAATGGATTTGAATATTCAAAATATGAGAGAGATTGTTATAGAGGGGCCTCACATGCACCTATATGTTTATATTTAATGTTCATGTGTGCAACCAACTCTAAGATACAATTCGTCAAAGTTTGATATTATTTTATACTTAGGGATCTTAAGAGAAAGCGTCAGCATAGTGTAGCCCAAAATGTTCAAGAGAGTTGGGGTACAAAATAGGACCATGCCTAGTGTAGAAATTCCCACCCAGATGTGTTCCCACTAATTATTTGGCTCCATAAAGAAAAAAATAAAAGTTAGGATACCTTTCAACTTCACATTGCATGCATTTGGCAGTTATTGGGGCAGAAGAAAAACTTTCATCACGGCCAAACAACTTGGAGATATGAAAAAATGAAAGAGGTTATTGTAGAGGGACCCTAAATGACCCTGTAACTTCAAATATAATTTTTTTGAGTGCGAAAATTTTGGAAAAAAAACTCGTCAAAGTTTTCCAATTTTTAGCATTTAAGGCTCTTAAGAGAAAGTGTCGACACAATGTACTGAAATGATTGAGCATGTTAAGGTGCAAAAAATGACCTTGACTAGCATAAAACCACCCACCCAAATGTTTTGGCACTATTGGTTTGGCCCGACAATGAACATAATGAAAATTATGCTACCTTGCAACTTTCTCTTGAATACATTTGATATTTTTTTCAATGTGTGAAAACTTGTCATCATCTCCAAACAACTTGGAGATATGAAAATTTGAGAGACGTTATTATGGAGGGACCCTAAGTGACCCTATAACTTCAAATTAAATTTTTCTAAGTTCCATAGTTTTAGAGAAACAACTCGTCAAAGTTTTCCAATTTTGGCACTTAGGGCTCTTAAGAGAAAGCACCGAAACAATGTGGTATAGAACGATTGGGCATGCTAGGGTACGAAATAGAAGCTTTTCTAGCATAAAACCACCCACCCAAACATGTTAATACTATCAGTTTGGATTGAAGATGAACAAAATGAAAATTATGCTACCTTGCAACTTTCTCTTCAATGCATGATGCTTTTTTCAATATGCAAAAACTTGTCACCGCGGCCAAATGGCTTGGAGATATGAAAAATTTAGAGCTTGATTATTATAGAGGGATCCTATGCAATATTGTACCTTAAAAAAAACATTTATAAGTTCCACAGTTTTAGAGAAACAACTCATCAAATTTTGATAGTTTTTGGCATTTAGGGCTCTTAAGAGAAAGTGTCGATATAATTTAGTATGGAATGATCGAGAATGCTAGGGTGTGAAATAGGACCTTTCCTAGCATAAACCCACCCACCAAGACATGTTGGCACTATTGATTTTGCTTGATGACAAACAAAACAAAAATGATCTTACCTTGCAACTTTCTCTTTAATGCATTTGATATTTTTTCAATGTGTGAAAACTTGTCACCACAGACAACGACTTGGAGATATAAAAAAATGAGAGAATTCATTCTAAAAGGACCCTACATGACCTCGTACCTTCAAGAAAAATGTTTCTATGCCATGTATTTGAACAAACAACTCATCAAAGTTTTCTAGTTTTGGTACTTAGGGCTCTTAAGAGAAAGCGTTGGCACAATGTAGTCTAAAATGATTGGGCATGCTAGGATGCAAAATAGGACCTTTCCTAGCATAAAACCACCCATTTGGACATGTTGGCACTATCAATTTTTCCGACGATGAGTAGAATGGAAATTATGCTACCTTGCAACTTTATCTTCAATGCATTTGACAATTTTTTCAATGTGTGAAAACTTGTCGCCATGGCCAAATGGCTTGGAGATATGAAAAACTAATAGAGGTTATTCCAGAGGGACCTTACATGACCTTGTACCTTTAGGTGGAATTTTTCTAAGTTCCATGGTTTTGGAGAAATAACTCATCAAAGTTTGTTATTTTTGGTACTTATGGCTTTTAGGAGAAAACATTGGCACAATGTAGTTTGGAACAATTGGGCATGATGGGATGTGAAATAGGACCTTTCCTATCATAAAACCACCCACCTTAACATGTTGGAATTGTTGGTTTATCCCCAAGATGAACAAAACAAAAAGTATGCTACCTTGCAATTTTCTCTTCAATACATTTGACATTTTTTTCAATGTGTGAAAACTTGTTGCCACAACCAAACAACTTGGAGATATGAAAAAATAAGAGAGTTTATTTTGTAGGGACCCTATGTGATCATGTACCTTTAGATTAATTTTTTCTAAGTACCATGGTTTCGGATAAACATATCGTCAAAGTTTTCCACTTTTGACACTTAGGGCTCTTAAGAGAAAGTGCCGACACAATGTAGTTTGGAATGATTGGGAATGTTGGGGTGCGAAATAGGACCTTTCCTAGCTTAAAATCACCCACCCAAATGTATTGGCATTGTCAGTTTGGCCCTAGGATGAACAGAATGAAAATTATGCTACCTTGCATCTCTCTTCAATGTATTTGACACTTTTTTCAACGTGCAAAAACTTGTCACCACGACCAAACAACTTAGATATGGAAAACTGAGAAATATTATTCTAAAGGGATCCTATGTGAACCTATGCCTTCACAAAAATGTTTCTAAGTGTCATTGTTTCAAAGAAACAACTCATCAAAGTTCACCACTTTTGACACTTATGACTCTTAAGAAAGTGCCAACACAATTTAGTTTGGAATGATTGGGCACGTTGAGGTGAAAAATGGGACCTTTACTAGCATAAAACCACCCACCCAGACATGTTGGCACTATCAATTTGGCCTTAGGATGAACATAACGAGAAGTATGGCTCTTGACAAGTTTATACTAAACGCATATGATGCTTTTTGCAACATTTGAAAAAATTCACTATGATCAAGTGGATTGGAGATTTCAAAAGCTAAAAAAGGTTATTATAGATGGAACCTACATGACCTTGTATCTTTAGATGAAATTTTTGTAGATTTCACAATTTCGGAAAAATAGTCTACCAAAGTTTTTCACTTTTTGGAACTTAGGGGTCTTAAGAGAAAGTGTCGACACAATGTAGCATGCAACGTTCGGGCAAGATGGGGTGTGAAATAGGACCTTTTCTGTCATAAACCCACCCATCCAGATATGTTGGCATTGTCATTTTAGCCCCAAGATGAACATAATGTAAAGTATGGCTCTTGAAAACAATTTACTGAACACATCTAATGCTTTTTGCAACATTTGAAAACTTGTCGCTACAATCAAGTGGATTCGATATTTCAAAAACTAAGAAAGGTTATTGTGGAGGGAACCTAAATGACCTTGTACCTTCAGACGAAATGTTTGTAGGTGCCACAGTTTCTAAGAAATAGTCCACCAAAGTTTGTCACTTTTTGGTACTTTGGGGTCTTAAGAGAAAGTGTTGACACAACGTAGCTTACAATGTTCAGGTGAGATGGGGTGTGAAATAGGACCTTTTCTACCATAAACTCACCCATTTGGACATGTTGGCACTGTCAGTTTGGCCCCATAACACACTAAATGCAAATTTATGAATATCCTAATAAATTTATGATATTCCTAATGAATTTATGATAGTTGTAATAAATTTATGACTATCCTAATGAACCTTAGACCATTATAATTAAGTTATGATAGTCCTAATGAACCTATAACCATTACAATGTCAATTTATGACTACTCTAATGAATCTATTGTTGAACACTTCCAGAGACTGAGAGGGGGGGGTGAATCAGTCTACACAAAGCTTAACCCCTTCTGAAACTTGAAACTTTCAACACAACTCAAAATCCTTTAGCAGATAAAGATATAACTTTAAAAAAAGTAGTAACAAAGAAGAATATATCAATTTGAATCTTTAACATCTTTGACAAACTTTACCAATGAAAGATCAGTAATCAAATATATAGAAAAGAGAAAGAGATGAGAACATACACATGCACAAGGAGACACCATATTTACGTGGAAAATACAATGAGGGAAAAACCATGGTGAGAGTTAACTCATAATATAAGGCTCATTTCCAAAAGACTTGCAAGAAGGATCAATGCCTTAGAGCAAGATACAAAAAGGACTTGCAGCACTAAAGTAACAACCAACTCCGAGAGAAAGATATAGAGGACCTGATGAGATTGACTATCTCAGAGCAGGATACAAAATATTTATAAGAGAATTACAAAGATTCCAAACACAACTCTCTATTGACTAAGGCGTTCAAGCTTAATTTATCTTTCCTTTTTACAATCTTTAGCACTATCTTTGTTGGATATTCAATACAACTCACACACACACTTTTTTTCCCTTTTGCACTTCTCTATCATGTTGCATCTGAAATGATCTTGCATTTATATCCATCGCAACACCTTAATTCATCAATTAGGTCGGCCAAAAGGAGAATAGACAATGAATTTGACTGGTCAACCACCAAAGCATAATGTGATCCTATCCCAAGGATAGAGAGGACCAAAAAAATATTAACACTTCTTTCAATGTGATCCAAAATAATTTACATGTAGGTGCACATCAACCTAATTTGGCATAAAGGAAACGTGTGGATGAGACATTAAAGCACATAACCAATTGGCCCATAAACACTCTTTCAATTGAATTTAATTGATGCGGTCCTAAACAAGATAGGTCATGACCCAAATCTATCATGACGCGTCTTCCATTGTTGGCATAACTCCCCAAGCACATGACCCAAGCAAAGGAACAAGCCCTATCGGCTAGATATCCACAAATAACCTAGAAATCCAACTCAAGATAGAATGTGGCACCAAAGCGGCCAATTAGCAACATGCAGATCACATAGGAATGTTCCTTGAACATCAAAAATCACTTCCATACACTTCTTTCATACTATCATGCCATCAATACCCACCACAAACCAAATTGGTACAAAAACCTTGTTCAAGAAACTAGAATACATAATTGAATGATGTAACATTTGTAGAACAGCTTGCAAACCACTTCAACATATGATATTGGAACTAAGACATTCCACAAACATTGTGAGCACATTCACCAAGCCCCAGGAGTAGAGACATCAATGTGAAGCATTTCCTAGACTGGCCCAGACAACTAGCAGCACTACCAACCTTTTGCAATTCACAAGAACCTCCTCAGAAACATAGGTGACCTAAAAAGATAGGAGTGTAACATACACAGAGAGTTGACATTGAATACCAAACCACAAGACCATAACTGCAACAACAGAGGAATACAAAGCATTCTCCTAGACAAACTTCAATGCAACTTCTTGAAGCAAAAACATTTGAGCAACTTACGGAGACTAGAACTTCCTTTCAACAACATATATATTATCAAGAACATCAAGAGAGAGCATGAGAATACTTTAGACCTTCATAAATATCTCTCAAAAATTATTCATGCTTCTAATCCTCATCTTAATGCTTCTACTCCTCATCTGAATATATCATTATGAAATCAACTTTGCTGACAGTAATAATGCATTACAGGAACATCAACAATAATACTTCTTTGATAGGGCATGACATCCAATCATAAACTTCTTCAACTCTCCTCTTCTTTGATAAGGCATGACATTCAACCATGAACTTCTTCAAATCTCCTCTTCTTTGATAAGACATGACATCCAACCATGAACTTCTTCAACTCTTCTCTTCTTTGATAAGGCATGACATCCAACCATTGTTAGCCCAAACTGAATATAAAAAAGATAACCAATGCCAAGGACTAACAACATGTGGTTCTGACATTAATTACAACTAACAATCAATGTTGAAAATAATTGTCAACGATCTCCTTAGTGATAAAATCAATGACAACTATTAGTGTTGACATCAATGGCAACTATCAGTGTTGACATCAATGAAAACACAACCATTAGTGTTGACATCAATGACAACAACTATCAACACCTATGGTTGTCCTAATGAACCAAACTAAATCTAAATGACACCCTTGATATTTTAAGTTCATTTGTATCATTCCCTTAGGCCTTAATGCATTTACAAATCATAGAAAACATAAATGCATGATAAAAACTAATTAAAAGAACATATGAAAATATATACTTATTTTTTTCATAGACAAGGATCTTGAATCATGAATTATTCAAATAGGGAAAAATGGCTAAATAAATATCATGTCTTATGAAGAGATAATAATGTAGATTCTTCATAACTCAAACACATGAGTAAAACTATATTCATTTTTTTCGCAAACCCACAATAGAGTAACTAATATTTAGGAAACCATCAAGAAAAATATGAAAGTGTTAAGAGAACAAACACATATTAACACCTATAGATTGAGAAGGCTAAAAATAACCTACTCAAACCATACATGAAAACTTCCAGATATTTAACATTTAGAAACACCCCCATTGGATTCATACTCTAAAAAAAGTCTTTATACAAATCTACAAAAACACAATTTTAATTAAACACCCAAATCCATAACCACCATAACATATGTGCATACAAAGGAATTAGGATGTTCTAGGAGCTTCTAGATCACCAAATTACCAACTTAATTACCAACACATATTTACGAATCAATAGAATGTCTCTATAAATCTAATGTACATATTTACAAATCAGCTTGACTTTAACATTTTTTTTTTCATTTACAATCAATCCAAGGAACCATACGTGTCTACTCTAATATTTATTGTGTCAAGTATTGCCTCATGGTTGGAATCACAAACCTTCCACAAGTTCTTGTTCAATGGTCTACCCCCATATTTGATCAAATGAAAATTGGATGCCACTACAAGGTTTGATTAGTGAACAATCTTACAATGCATGTCAAAGTCCTCATACAGCCAAACATAAAAATTCTTAATTAGGTACCTTCTAAGCCATGTTCTAGTAACAACCATTGACCCTATAAGATATTCTATGTTTTCTCCATCTATAGCAAGGGCCTCCAATTTCATTTTGGCCTCAACACAATGACACAAGTAATGATGTGTTCCCTCTTCATTGTCTTCATCTGCAATAACTTCATAAACATGCTCTACATTGATATGTGCATCCAATTAGATGAATATAGTCAACATTACAAAAGACTACAAAGTAAGATAAAATTAGGTATTTATTAAACTATGCAAGTAGATATATTACCTGGTTGAACTATATCTAATACATGATCAAATTCAACTAATGATTCCATCTTTGTGATTTATAATGTCACTAGGAGTCGATACATCTCAAGTGGGCTTAGACTTCTTAAGCACCATTCATCAACCTACTCCTTTGGCACAGTCTCATTCCAGGCTTGATTTGTACATGAATAGCAAAAGAATACTATCTTTCATGTATGGATAGCCCATGAACCTACATTAGAGTATCTAAAAGAGTGTAGCTCACTCAATCCTATCAATATACAACAATCCTCATATTTTCCAATGTTAGTATCATCTACCAACCAAAAAAATATATGAATTGAAGACTTACTTTCATTACCTGGACCCATTGTAGAATTACACCACTCGATGATATATTTCACATCTATCAACTTTACATTATCTATGTACTTTAACTCTTCTCATGTTAAGGCTCTTTTAATACATGCTCTTACACCATCATGCTCCCCCTTTCCATGCCTTGCCTTAGATAAATTCCACATATGTTGAACACCAGTGATCTTAGGCATCCTAATCAACCATTAAAACATTCGAGAGTTCTTGAATTGTGATGTACAATTATCTGATCATATGATATGTTGAGAAAATGATATGCCCCTATTATCCAAATCATGGTAGAACATCTAAAAGCAACCTTGCACGAACTCTATAAAATGTGTGAGATCATCACTAATGTAAAAATGATACTCCCTCAATATCTTGTTGTCATCCTCTATACTATCACCTACATGAATGAATGCTATATGCACAAATATAGAAAATTGTGTGGAGTTGTAATACTATGATTGCACCTTGTTTTGTGGATGTAGTGTGTAGTTCTCTACAAAGTTGACAACTGAAATGATGTATAAAGTGGAAATGTGTCCTTACATAATTTGAATTGTGAGTCCAACCATTGAGATCTATGGGAATTCCTTGCATACTAATATACTATATTCTCATGAAAAAAATGCCCATAAACTGATACACAAGAATCTTTTCACTAACCAATTCACACTTTTTTCTTCTTTGTCATTTTTTAGGCTATAGGCCACTATCTTATATTTGCCAAATTCCACTAGCTTGTTCCCAATTGCATGTGTACTATCCATATGTTCACTAATTGTAAAATGATGCAAGTCACCGCAATGAACACACATGCCATCCAAGCATAAGTTCTTGTAAAATATTTGACCATCCACTATGTCACATAAAATGCTAGATATGAAATCACTTGAAGATCTTGGTGGAGCCCTTATGTTACATTTATGCAAAACATTGTTAGTATGTAAATCTACACATATATGTCGATAAACATCATAATGATTAGAAAATTCAATATGTACTCTACAACAAAAAGTTGTGTGTGTGTGATTTATTTTGACATAAAAAAGATTTACCATTTAAAAATATCTGACTAATTTTAATTTGAGGATACGTCTCTTGAAATTTGGCAAAAATTTGTGTCTAAGTCATATCCAAAAATGATTCAGATGTGGATCACATATTTGACTACCAATCCTCCTTAAAACATCTCTTTGATTGGGAGAGACCCTTGTGTTATTCTTCAAAAATTATTCAATTAGGGACCTCAAGGCTTTAACAATTGCTTTATCTTTCCATGGTAGTCTACTGGAGAATGCTCATAATTCATTGTTATTTGGATCCTCCACTCTTTGATGCCTTCCCATGGATCTCATTAGAGATGGTCTACTTATTTTCAATGCTTTACTTGTCTTTGTAATGAGGCAAGATTTATTTGTTTGATTTCTTACCATTGTTGATGTTGACATGTCGGATAAAATGACTATATTTCGTGCATGAGGTAGAACCCACACTCTTATATGTACTGATTAGGTTCTTTACAATAGATTTCTTACTTGAATCATCTGATGTTCTTAGCCCAAGAATCTTCATGATGGGCCTAAATTTTAGTTGCCTCATCATTTCAACAAATGGTTGACATCTTCCAGTCTTATTTGACCTCTCAAAAAATAGTCTCCATATCCTTTTATCATATATTTGACAAGTATGCTTTGGAATCTTATCAACGATTGGTTTCAAAATATTAGCATCAATATCAATCAAATACTTAGGTTGTCTATGCAAAACCCTAGGAGGTGTTCTCAAAGGTATATTTTCCTCAACATTAGGAATTTCAACAACATTAGGGATAGATGGTGTACCTTCAACCGGAGATGAAAAGGATGATGTACCTTGAAATTGAGATGTAAAAGATGGTGTACCTTCAAATTGAGATGTGGAAGATGGATTATCTCCAACTTGATATTTGAATGCTAATTTAATTTCAATATGACATGTTGTAGATGGTGTGTCTTCAACTTGACTTGTGGTAGATAACATGCCCCCAACTTTAGGATTCAATTCTCATTGCATGGAGTTTTTCATCTGTTGCCTTTATGATGCCAATTCTAAATCTCTCTTACATTGCATGAATGTTTCATGTTCCTCTTTAATAGGCATGCATTCTTCTATGGTGTTCATTTTCCTTCCTTCATGAAGTTGCCTCATTATTTTTCTTTTCTTTGCATTCTCGACTTCACGCTCATCCAGTGTTAGAGTCTTTGATGGTTTCTTCAACATGATGATGAATTCTACATGTATGCACCATTAAGAAAGGTTGAAAAAAAGTAAGTAATGTTTGTGTTGTTAGAATAAGTGGACTAATTAAAAAGTAAACTAACACACCAATGAGACATTAGATTGAAAGAAACTAATTTAGAAAATACAAATGCAAACTCTAATTAACAACAACTCCTTCAAATTTGTCCCATTGTCCTCTATCTCCAAGGATTTGATTAAAGTTACTGGCCCTCAGTTGTGTAAGCAGCAGCTTGTTGAAATGACAACTTAGGAAAATGAGATTGATTGAAAATGCATGTGTATTGCTATATGATTTAAACTATGAAATTGAACTTGAAATTCTAAAATGCTATGATCTTGCTAGAATGTTGATTCGAATGCAACTATAGTAATTACGCATGAAATCTAAGATGAAATCTACTTACGAGAAGGTTGTATTTATAGATTTTTGAAAGGCAAGAATCTAGTTGGCAGAGATCAACGGTTGAGTTTCAAACCTGTCAAGATGAACGGTGAGAGATTAAGAAGTTGAGAGAAAGGTGGAAGGTTGAGAAGAAAGTGGAGGAATGTTTTCAAGCCACAAGACCATCCTCATTCAAAAATGGAAACAAATTGCCATTTGTCACCTCATTTATGAAAATTTGTTGAAAGTTGAGGATAATTGCTAATTAAATAAATAAATTTATCTAATTACATATGACAATGAATTTAGAAGCTTCCACAATTAAATAATTACTATTTAATTATGTGTGAGAAGTGAAAAAGATGAGTAATTAAATATTTTACAATATTTAATTAAGTGTGAGATGAGGAAAGTTTCTAATTAAATATTTAGAATATTTAATTAAATGTGAAATGAAGAATTTAGAAAGTGTCTAATTAAATATTAGAAATATTTAATTAAATGTGGCATGAGGGAATATCATTTAAATTTAAAATTTAAACTTGTGATAATTAATATAAATAAATTGTGAAATTTATTTAATTAATTAAGAGGAAGATATCAATAATTGAATAAACTTATTTATTTAATTAAACTAGAAGAATTGGAAAAATGAACAATATAAATAAATAATTAAATTTATTTATATGTAGATGACTTAAGAATATTAATTAAATAATTCATATTTAATTAATTAACAGGTTTGATTAACCGCGACCATTTTTAGATGTGTACATTTTGCCCCTCTTTGAAGTGTTGTGTTTTATGCATTACTTTAAAGAATATGCCCCTGAATTTGGAAATTTACCGATGCTATATGCCCCCTCGAGAGATAAATCGTGTGATGAGAATGATGATGATGATGATTCAAAAGAATTTAAATGATTTTCGAAGCGAAAATGGCGATTTAGCTCTCAAAATAGCGTTTTGTATAGTAAAAAAAAATTGGAAATAACTTCCCTTTTTACCCCCTTAAAAGGTGGAAAAGGTGAAAAATCATTGTCATTTGAACAGTAACTTGTAGTAATTTTCAGAGCTATGAGAGATAAAAATGAGATGTCAATCCATTATGAGTGTCACAGATTCGATCGAGCCCACCGGTATCAAAGACCAGCCGCATATGGACCTCTGATAAGTTGACTTGATCCTCCTTGCAAATTTTTTTGATTTATTTTTACGCATTTTTCAATTTTTAAAATTTTTTACATTCTGCTTTAGCGCATACGAGCCATAGTTCGGCGCATCCATTAGATAGATTCACACATAGAGAATAGCTCATAGAAGTAGAACAGTTATGCATAGATGAAATTGTGCATAGGATAGATTAAGTAGTGCATCCAGGAAATCTGCCTGCATAGGCAAGTTTAGCGCATTGATAAGATAGTGTTGTGCATCTGTATGATAGAATCGCACATAGATGATTTAGTGCATCCATAGTCTGTTTTAGCGCATAGACTGGATAGAATCGCGCATAGATGGAGGTATGCATTGCATGACTGTTTTAGCGCATCCATGGATTGAAATTGTGCATGCATGTTTTAGTGCATTGATAGACTGTTTTAGCGCATCCATGAAATTTTTCTGAATTTGAATTTTTGAAGAAAAATCGATATGTGCTTGATGATTGTTGCTAGATTAGCCAACTGATTATATGCTTTTGAATAACATCAAAGATAGATTAGCCTAATTTGATAAACTTGTCTTCGTGTTTGAAGAAAAAATAGTAATAAGTCTGATAAATTTGATTTCCTGATTGAAAGACAAATAGTAAAGATGTTGATAAATTTTCTTTCCCGATTGAAAGACAAATAGTAGAAATGATTGATATTGAGTCGATTGACTGTTAAATTTATTTCCATGATATATGAAAAACAAATAGTAGAAATTATTAATTTTCTTTCATGATTGAAAAACAAATAGATGAAAATTTCACTTGCCTTCCTGCTTGAAGAACAAATAAGATTTGATTTGATTGAGTTGATTGTTTGATATAACTAATGAACTTGCTTGATGTACTGATTTGATTAGATGATTTTGGGTATTCCCTGCTGATTGATTTGCATGATTGCTTGTAATGTCATAAAGGAGGAATTTAACCTCCTCCAGATTATAGAGAGATTTCCCCATACGTGGGATATGATTCCTCGACTGTCCCAAGCTGATTTAGAGGTGATATACCAATGTGGTTTTAGTCCACTATTGAGGATCCCACAGTATAGGATCAACAGAGCACTGTTGACGGCATTAGCTGAGAGGTGGAATAGTGAGCATAACACCTTTCATCTTCCCATAGGAGAGATTACCGTGACACCAGAGGATGTATACAAGATTTTGGGTATTCCTATAGTTGGTGAGCTTGTGATTTATGATCACAAGGAGATTGGAGGGACTGATGCTTTGAGACGAGTCTTTCAGGATCCTCATACAGGTGGGTATGATATTTCCTGAAAGGATATGGTGGAGAGGTATACCTCACTGCCTTCGGTATTAGCAGGATTCATTAGTGGTTTCCTTTGTCCTGATCGTAGGTCAAAGGGACTATCAATTGGTTGGGGTAGGATTTTGGAGAACATGCTTCTCAACCGGACTAGATATGCATGGGGATCATGCATGCTTGCCCATCTATATCATGATCTTCATCAGGTCGTGTACTTAGATGGGAAGAGTCTCTCCTGTGGAGTTACTTTTTTACAGATATGGGCATGGGAGCACTTTTCCATTACCCGCCCTATTTTTCGGAGAGATCGCCCACTTGGTTTTCCATACATTTACGCCTACACAGGTCCCCTTAAGTTGATGCTAGGCAAGTTAGAGTAATGGCGACGCATGCTAGATGATTTGGATACAGTCATCTGGAGACCGTATTTGGATTGTGATCCGTGGGAGGTCGATGATATAGAGCTACCCTATTGCACGAGATCGAGGTACTTGATTAGGCGTACCCCATTTATCATTGAGTGGTTCCTAGGGATGAGGGTCCTGAGAGAGTATGGATTAGTACAGATGATGCCACAGGGTGTGGCACACTATGCCAGGTGCCGGGAAGATGTGCCAGAGTGGGGTCCATTTGTGACAATCGAGGCTGCCAGAGCAAAGTACTTAGATTTGCATCCCAATAATTGGGCTATACATCCAGAGGTTACAGATGCAGGGATGACCGATGAGTATGCAGCATACTTTTACACACATCCCTTTTTGAGATTTACCAGTCCAGAGGATCCTGCTCCATTATTGGGAGGACTAACGATACAGCGGGCATGACGACATCCACAGGCACAGGTAGCAGCAAGGCAGCCACAGGGTCAGGCATAGGCTGGGGCACAGGTAGGGCAGGTACCAGTAGAGGCAGAGGGTGGGGTAGCTATGGATGTTGATGAAGAGGACGAGGAGGATGAGGAGATGGAGGAGGAGGAGTCAGATGGCTCAGAGGATAGTGGTGATGATGGGGATGATGGAGGTGGTGGGAGTGGAGGGCAGAGGTTTTTCTTTGATGTACCATTCAGTACGAGGCCGCGGACATCGAGAGTGGTGGATCAACCGAGTACTTCGGCTCCATGGACCACTATTAGGGCTCCTACACAGGGACAGATGGATACCTTGCAGGCAGAGGTTCAAACTCTTCAGAGTCAGTTAGCACAAGCACAGGTGACAATCAGCCAGCTACAGGCATAGGTTGCATAGCCACCACCTCCTGACCCATAGGTAGCTCAGCTTACAGCAGAGCAAGATAGCTTCCGAGAGAGATGCATACAGGTCGAGGGGGTAGTTGAGAGACTCCTGAGATCATTGAGAGCACCTCTATTGGAGAGGTTGTAGCAGAGGGATTGGAGACCGCTCGGGAGGTCGAGTATTATAGGATGAGATATTTTGAGGCAGTGCCACCCGAGAGGAGGATTTCTTTTACACAGTCAGGTACTCGGTCTCGGACCCATTCACATAGCCACACCATGAGTGTTACTAGGAGTGTGGGTCAGCTAGTCAGATAAGATATCAGAGCTTCTGGGAGCAAAGATCTAGCGAGACCTACCACCTCAGGAGATAGTAGCAGCCATGTGCCATGGCCAGATGCCCCTCAGTGATGAGTGATTTGACACATTTATTCATTGTATTTGATATATCTTGTTGAAACATTTAATATCCTTATACCCCTGGGCAATTTTTTTGATGAGATTTATGATATGCAGTGGTGATTTGATATGCACGTGTTATGGATGATTTATGATGTATGATTATGGATGCATGTTTATTTCTATATGCTATGATGTTTATGTTTTTTTATGTATGATGATGCAATGTAATATGTGTTATGATGAAATGATGAAATGATTTCTAATATGATGATGCAATGATGATATGATGTAATCTAAATGATTTCTTTTATGATGTATGTAATGAATGCATGATGTAAGATGTAATGATGAAGGATTTTAATGAGATGATGTGTCCGAAAAATGATATGCCTATAACATGAAAATGATATGATGTAAAGTAAATGGATTTTTAACCAATATGAATGAATCCCAAATGAAAAGTTATGATGAAATGAGATGATAATGTATAAATGAGATGATTATGAAGATAATGATGTAATAATATGATAATGTAATAATACCTAATGATGATGATAATGATATGAAAATGACAACCTAAATGGTAATATGAAATGGATGCAATGTAAATTTATGTAAAATAATGTGAAAAGAATGCAAATAAAATGTGATGAAATGATATAATATGAGATGAATGATCAATGAATGAATGACTATGCACATGATATGTAAAGATGGATAATGATCATGATGAACTAAATGAGATTAAAAAAATGATAATGACAATGAAATAAAAATGTAAGTATGCAAATGCAATGATAATGATAACCCGAGTGAGTGATGGTGAAATGATATGCAATGAATGATCTAATGCAATGAGATGCAATAAATGTCTAGGTGTACTTATTTGTTGTCTGAAAAGATATACAAGAATTTTTCCAACCCTCAAAAATCTACTTACACAGCCCCCAAAATGCAAATCTAAATGAATTATGCAGTCCTAGAATGTAGTAATGAACCATTCTCCTTTTTGACATTTCATGTTGCGCTTGATTTTCATCATTGAGCCTTTTGATATGTTGAAAGTTAGTACAAGCATCAAAGGGTATGTTAGCACCACTGATGACCTAAGTACTGCTTTCATGATGTTTGATATAGCAAGTTAATACAAGCATCGAGGTATAATTGAACCAAGATGACCTGAGTATTATTTGCATAAACAGAAAAAAGTTAACCATTTTCCTATGCAAATTCTGAAATGTCATCAATGATACGTTGTAGAGCATGTCCCACGAAAAATTTGCACAATACTAATGATTAGCTTATAGACAGCAAGCAAAGAAAAATCATACTCCTTCCTTGTGATTCTAGTTCAGTACATCATTGAACCACTCCAAAGATATGATGTCATCAAATGTCAAAACAACAATTCAACTTATGCTTTAAGTTTGTCATTCATTTTATTTAGATTAAGACCATCCAATTTGTTTCTTGTTTTTGTCAAATAGTCGTGTAGACTCAGTTTTATTGGACAAGTTTGTTGTTTCCGATATTCCGATTCTTGACA
Organism: Sequoiadendron giganteum; assembly: GCA_007115665.2. NCBI lineage: Eukaryota > Viridiplantae > Streptophyta > Pinopsida > Cupressales > Cupressaceae > Sequoiadendron > Sequoiadendron giganteum. The sequence continues at coordinate 520,771,135 of CM021108.1, read as the reverse complement.
CATGTTGTTCGGCTGCCAAAAATCTCCAAGAAGCGAATTGCCCCCCGAGTGACTTTGTACTCCGACTCCTGCTAGACACAACTACTGCTAAGGATAACCCTAATCATCAAGCCATGATGAAATCCTTTCGTTTCAAGGAGATTGTAGAATGTATGATGCAAACGTGATGGTGAGGCATGTATGTGATGTCGATGAAAGATGGATATGCAAAATGTATCCCAATAGATGAGAGAGCCAAACAAAATCACAAACAATGCATGTTTGCCAAGTTTTCACCATTTGTTTTTATTGCACTTTTTTTTCTGATTTTATGATTTTTTTTGCTTTTACCAAGACGCCTGTTTGCCAAGTTTTCATCAAGGCAACGATTTTTTTATTTTTATTTTTATTTTTTTTGCTCTTTTTGAATTTTTTGAATTTTTTCAGGACTATATTTTTTTGATATTTTTCAGGCATAAAACTTCTTCAGGTGAATGTTGTTGATCGGATCTTCAAACAGGTCCCCTTCTGATGTTGACAACTGATATGCCCCTAATCCGTATGCTGCAATGATAACGAATGGGCCCAACCAATTAAGTTTTAAATTTCCTTTCTTTTCTCGATCCTGCTGATTACGAGGGTTTTCTTTGAGAACTAAGTCAGCCACTTGAAAATTTTGTGGTTTGACTCTATGATTGTAGCTGTGGGACATAACTTGTTGATATCCCTTCAAATGATTAACTGCAGTTTGACACCATTCATCAAGCAGTTCTAGCTCTTGCAACCTTGACACTTTGTAGTCTTCATCAGTGATTAACCCCTTTAGTGATACTCGAAGTGAGGGAATCTCAACTTCTAGTGGTAAAATAGCTTCTACTCTATAGACCAAAGCATAGGGAGTAGCACCCATTGGTGTGTGAATACTTGTTCTGTATGCCCACAATGTTGGATTTAATTGGACATGCCAATCAAGACCTGCCTCATTCACTGTTTTCTTCAAAATCTTCAGAATTATTTTGTTTGAAGCTTCAGCTTGACCATTCCCTTGTGGATAGTAAGGTGTAGAGAACCTGTGTTGAATACGAAATCTTTCACATAGCTCATCAACATCCTGATTTTTAAAGGGTCTCCATTGTCTGTGATAATGGAGTTGGGAATACCAGATCGATAGATGATATAGTTCAAAATGAATGAAGAGATTCGTTTACCAGTAACAATTGTTAGGGGAACAACTTCAATCCACTTAGTAAAATACTCAGTGGTTGTAATGATGAATTTATGCCCATTTAAAGATGATGGGTGTATCTTGCCAACTAGATCCAATCCCCACTAAGTGAAAGGCCATGTTGTGGTGAAGGGTTGTAATTCCTAAGCAGGAGCATGAATGAGATTCCCATGAATCTGAAATTTTGCACATTTATTCACAAAGATGAATGATTCCTTTTCCATGGTCGGCCAGTAATAACCCAATCGAACAAGCTTCTTTGCTAAGGTTAGTCCACTTGAGTGTGTCCCACAAATTCCACCATGTACCTCTTGTAAGGCCTTTTTCGATTCATCGCGTTCAAGACATCTAAGGAGGGTACCATCCAGACCATGTCGATATAAGACATTAGCAATTAAGGTGTAACGGGAGGATTGACAGATGAAATTTCTTTTATGATTTCTAGACAAGTCCAAAGGTAAAATAGTATCCTTTAGGTAAGTGTAGATTTGTCCATACAAGGGAGAATCATAACTGGTTAAGTGACAAATGATTTGAGTTTCTGGATTTTCTTAAGCGGGAGAAAACAATTGTTCCACCAGGAAATTGTACCATGCTTGATTCTCTGACAACTGGAGTAGAGATGTGATTGTAGCCATTGCATCAGGTGCTTTATTATCAATGCATGGAATTTGTATAAACTTGATATCAACAAAGTATTTCTTGAAATTGTCCACCATCATTTTGTAAGGTATCAACTTGTCATCTTTAGTGTGATATTCGTCATTGATTTGATTTATAACAAGTTGTGAATCACCAAAAACTTGAAGTTCTATGATTTTCCAGTCTACTGCAATTATCATGCCAATTAATAGTGTCTTGTACTCAGCTATGTTATTTGTGCAAGGGAACATTAGCCAATAAGATTTTGGAATTGTATGTCTTTGAGGTGTAATAAAAATAATCCATGCTCCTAAGCCATGTTGAGTGTAAGAACCATCAAAATAGAGTGCCCATGATTGCTTAATAGCTATTGTGAATACATCGGCATTAGGAAAATCAATGTGTATTGGGTGTTCTGCTAGCATTGGTGCTTCGACCAACTGATCTGCGATGAAATGTCCCTTTATAGCTTTCCGATCCACATAATGAACGTCAAACTCACTCAGGATCATGACCCATTTAGCCAACCTGACAGTTAAGGTAGCTTTACTTAGAAGATATTTGAGTGGATCAATCTTAGCCACAAGCTTTATTGTATGAGTTAGCATATAGTGTCGTAACTTTTGAGAAGTGGACACTACAGCTAAGCAAGATTTTTTAATGAAGTTTTAATTTAGCTCATGACTTGTCAAAGTTCGACTAATGTAATAGATTGCTCGCTCCTTTCCTGAGTTGTCTTCCTGTGCCAATAATGCTCCTAGGGACACTTTCGTGGCAGAAATATACAATATGAGTGGTGCACCTTGTAATGGTGGAATTAACACTAGCGGATTCATTAGGTATTGCTTTATCTGATCAAACGTTGCTTCACATCTGTCTTCCCATTTAAATGGAACATTCTTGTGTAAGAGATGAGTAAATGGTAAACTTTTATCCGCCAATTGCACAATGAATCTTCTGATGGATTGTAAACGTTCCTGCAAAGAGCGTAGCTGACTAATGTTCCTTGGTGGTGGCATATCAATAATTTCTTGTACCTTAGCTAGATCTACCTCAATTCCCTTTGCTGATACAATATAACCCAGCAACTTTCCAGATTTCACTCCAAAGACACATTTCTTTGGATTAAGTCTCACTTTGAATTGTTCCATTCTTTTGAAAATTTTAGATAAGATAGATATGTGTCCTTCCCTGGTGTTAGATTTGGCGAGGACATCATCAACATAATCCTCCATGAATGTATGCATCATATCATGAAAAATCATTGTCATTGCTTGTTGGTATGTAGCTCTTGCATTCTTCAACCCAAATGGCATTACATTCTAGCAATAGGTACCCCAAGGACATGTGAACGTTGTTTTATCTTGATCCTTTGGTGCAATTTGTATCTGGTCATATCCCGAAAATCCATCCATTAATGAATACATCGCATGTGTAGCAATCAATTCAATAATCATATCTATGTTTGGTAGAGGGAAATCGTCTTTAGGACATGCCTTCTTCAAATCCCTGAAATCTGTACAAATTTTGATTCTTCCGTATGGCTTTGAAATAGGTACAATATTGGAGATCCATTCAGCATAGTCAATAGACCGAATGAATCCGACATCTAAAAGCTTCTTTAACTCCTCTTTAACCAATAATGCAACATGTGGATGCATTTTTCTGAGTTTTTGCTTCAAAGGTTTTGCCCCCGGCCTGATAGATAGATGATGCATGATGAGATCTAGATCTAATCCAGGCATATCTATGTAGGACCATGCAAAACTGATTTGATTGTTCTTGAGAAATTCTGTGAATCCTGGTATTTCCTCTTCTGTTAGAGATACGGCCAATTACAAGACTTTGGGTTGTTCCGTAGTACCTATATTGAGTGCCTTCATTGGTTCTATTAGAATAGAAGACCTTTCCTGGTAATGTTCTAGGAGAGTGTCAAGTTTCCCATCCTTTAGTGCCTTTGAAAGGTTTTCACTATTGGATACACTTTTTATTTTTCTCTTTTCTTGATCTAATACTGCCTTTGTTAGGTTTTCACCATTAGATCTTTCTTTTATGTTATTTATTTCATAGCTGAGAAACTTGGCACTTTCCTGTCGAAAACTTTGATCTTGTGATTCCCTGGTGGAACTTGTTTCTGGTTGGGATGAACAAAGAAATTTTATGATGGTTTCGTCATTTGGAAAAGTTGGGACATCAATGGGTGCGATTTGTTCCCAATCAATGAGTTCAGGGTGAACCAAAGGAAATGGATCACTAGGATGAGTAAGGTCACTGGTCGTTAGAGTCATTATGCTATTTTTAACTTCATTATGAGGGAGGGCTAGGATGGTATCCTCCTTTGGATGATCTATCTCACTTTGAATCGAATCGATCTCACTGGAGTCATGATCACATAGTAGAACGTAATCAAGCGGAGGCCTTGAGCTTTCCCCTTGTAAGAATGTGGGTGTAAATTTTTGTATGACATCCACCCTTTTATCCATCAAGAATGTATCATCAGAGACGTCGTCCCATTCATATTCGTTGGAGTCAGTGTCAGAATTGTTTGCTTGAATTCGCAGGATTGTTTCAGCTAACTCCTCATTAGACATTCTTTGTACCACTTCTTCCTTTGTATTTTTGCCGTATCCTAACCCAGTCTTATCTTTTGGGTGCATTTTTTTCAGTTGGATAGGTTCAACAATACCCTCTTTTCTTTTACCTATAGGGCCATTTCCTTCATAACCCATTTGTTGCATGATCGCATAACCTTTTTCATATTGTTTTGTGGGTAACTTGATATGTTGTACTGATTCTTCTTCATCTTTATAGAGCCAATCAAGGATAGCTCTATCTTCCATTTCATTTTCTTTGATAAATACTCCATTAAACTTGGTGATGGGAACTGAAGCTGAGGCTAAAACTGTTGTAGCCTGTTGTATGGATGTTGATGGTTGACCATGGGATCTTGGAGATATGGGTAGATTAAAGAGACATAAGGAATATTCTCCTACCCCATTATCTTTCAATTTTAGCTTGGTGCCAAAATTACTTATCATTTCTCTTGCTTTTTCATTGTATTTGGAGGTAGAGATGGCCAAAGCCTCTCTATTATGTGGGACGAGTGTGCCCTAATTTTCTCTTAGGTTAGAGAAAGTTTGACTGCTAATGTGATCAGTAGGTATTGTTACTTCCTGTCCATCATATGGAAACTTCAAGCATTGATGATAAGTAGATTGAAAAACTTGCATGTCATGGATCCATGGACGACCCAAGAGTATGTTATAGGATAGATCCCGATCTAGAACCTGACAAAAGGTATTCTTCACAACAGGTCCCACTCTTATTGGTAGCATGATGAGGCCTTTGGAAGCTCTTTCCTCCATCGTATTCCTTGATTGTAATCTTCCTTCATGGATCTATAGATTCTTCTGAATATCCCAAATCTAGGACCAATTTCAAAGTACAAATGTTTAATCCGGCTCCTCCATCTATTAGGACACGTCTAATGAGAGCTTTGTGAACCATAACCTCTAAGCAGAGTGATGAATTATGCGGATGGGTCAAGGATGAGTCATCCTTCTCAGTAAAGGATAAACATGCGGATGAGGACAAGTGTCCCACCATGGCTTGAAATTTATTGATATCGAGATCAAGAGAGACAGTTGTATCCACAAGTGCCTTTTCCAAAATTTCCTTATGCGCAGGTGACAATTTTAAGAGCTCCAAGATAGAAATTTGGGCCGATGTCTTTCGTAGCTGATCGACCAAATTGTATTGACTTGGAGAGGGAACTTTCGCTTTAGATGAGCTTCCTTTTACAATGATTTTGGCTTGTCCCCTTTTCGTAGCATTGACCTCTCGATATTCTTGCTTACCTTTGATTCGGGTAGCATTGATTTGTTGATCGTCAATATAAATATGATTGATAATGGTGTCGTGGACATGATTCGTGTTCTTGCCTTTGTCACCTGAGGATTCCCCTTTTTGATAATTAGGGAGAGGATCCTTGAATGCCTGATGGTCATCATTGACATTATGTCCCTCAACCGTGATGATACGGTTATCAATCAAATCCTAAACAATATTCTTTAACCCTTGGCAATTGTTTTTCTTATGACCTTTACACCTATGATAATCACAAAAGTGTGAGTCATTCCACAATGGTGGTTTAACTCGAGGCTCATAGTATCTTTGTGGTGGAAATTTAATAGCGTTTTGATTCAACAGTTCTTTAAGAATGGATTCCAAAGACTGGCCCAAGGGAGTAAAACTCCATCAATTTGAAAAATATGAAGATCTGGGCGCATTTGAATTTTGATTATTGCCAAAATTATTTCCATAATTATTGGTCACATTCCCTTGATTGGAAACATTGCCTTGGGTACTATAATTTCCAACATTATTGCTATGTTGGACACCTGATACATTAAGAACGGTAGGCTTCACATTCACATTCTTAGCATCTACTACCCCATCATTCACAATATTTTTATTTTGAGTCCAAAATCGTGACTTGTCATTGTTGTTACTATTGTTGTTGTTGTTTTTGTATGAATTTGAACCTTCTTTATCGATTTTCAGAACTCCATGCTTGACCAAGCCACCTTCAATAGTAATCGCGTTTTCAATCAATTTTTCAAATGATTGAGGACAGTGAAGGTTTAGTCTGTAACTCATCTCTTGATTCAGAATATCGATAAAGATCTCCATCTTCTCTATTTCAGGAACAGGATGGGAGTATCTAGCAAACACCCTTCTCCACCTTTGCAAAAATGTAGTGAAGGATTCCCCTACTTTTTGTTTCACTTTACACAGATCGAGAATGGTTATTTGGTTTTGGATGTTGTAGGAGTATTGCGATATAAATTTATTTATTAACTCCTCAAATGTTATGATGGGGGGAGTGATCTTTGAAAGCCACTCCATGTATTTTCCACCCAGACTTCATGGAAACAATCGCATTAAGTATGTATCTTCATGAGCGAATTCTAAGCTCATATTTCAGAAATCCCTCACATGTTCAATGGGGTCGATTTCCCATTATACCTATCAAATTTAGGGATTTCGTAATGTTTTGGAAAAGGAATCATTTGAAGACTCCTATCAAATGGATATGGACATATATCATCCAAAACATACTTCTTTGTTGCACCCCCTTGAATTTCTTTTATTTTCCCTTGTAATTTTTTTATTTGTTGAGTAAGGGCACTAAAATCATTAGGAGGAGTTTCAGGATTCTCTTTAATCCCTTATGTGTCAAAATCGGCAAGTAACTTAGCTCCTTGATTAGCTAATGAAAGGAAATATATTTCTTTGTTTCGTTCCAAAATCCTTTCCATAAGAGTATGGAATTGGGGATCCTGCTCTACTTCTTGGAGCTTTTCTTTAATTATCTCTTTAGTATTTGAATTATGAAAGGGGTTCTCTTCCCTCTCACTATTATCACCCATTTTGCTTACTATACCTTCTCTTTCATCTCTTTCTAAGTGCTTTCGAGATCTTGTGATAACAGGCATAAGCTTTTGCCAAATTTCTACCAACTTTGATCAAAAGAATGAAATAGTACAATGTTGATGATTTATGAAAGTCGGGATAGAATGAAGATTCTATGACTTAAAAGATTTATAATCTTTAGCTCATGATTCCCTGATCGGAAGGATGAAAATCTTGTTTGCGGGAATTAAACCAAAGATCAAAAATAAAGATGATTTTGCACTTTGTGAGGTTTGATCATAGCTTTGTAAAAATAAGGATTTGTGATAAATGCCTAATGTGTTTGAGTTCTCTATTGCAGAAATTGATTAGGACGAGTAGAGTATACAATTGCAGGTTGGGGGATATAAGAGGAACGGATATGTTGATTGTGATTGTGCCTTTGAAAAAGGGCTCTTCTTTGAAAGAATGCTCATGAGTATAAAGGTTCTATAGCATAATCGTCAGTGAAACCTCTAGCAAAATCATGATATCGATGAATAAAGGTTATGTGTTCAAGCAAAACCTTTCGACTTTGGTATAAAAATTTCCTCTTTTTCAATAATTTTTTATAACTGGGAGATTTCTTTGGCTTCTTAATCTTCCTCTCCAGGGACTTCTTGGCAAAATTTGCAGACTTCCAAACCCTAAGCATAGAAAAAGACTAGACTGAAATGACCAATTTCTGAATATCAAAAAATTACCTAGGCTCGGAACACAGATGCGCCGAAACAAAGCATAGATGCACTAAAACAGAGCACCAATGCGCCAAAACAAAGCACAAATACGCTAAAACATAGCACAAATGCACTGAAACAGAGCACAGATGCGTCGAAATAGAGCACAGATGTGCTGAAACAAAGCACATATGCACCGAAATAGAGCACAGATGCGCTGAAATAAACCAGGTATGCGCTAAACTATCCAATTATTTTTCTGAGACAGACATTTTTTGACAGTTTGATATTTTTGGATGATCTTAATCTGATTTAAATGAGAAAAACATGGCATACAGTAGCAGACAGTTGTTTTGTTAATTCTAAAATCTAAACAAAGAGTGTATGTTCTTGAGATTTTTACGGGTATTGAACAAGATAATTATTTCAAGCAAACTCACTCTTAGTTTGTCAAATAGGTCATCATAGGAATCATAGCCCACAGCTTAAAATCGCGTCGACTCACACAGTCGTGTCACCCCTAGAGGGCGCCCATGTTTTTGTCTTTTCCAAGTGCATACTCAAGGTTAGATTTCTTGTGTAATGCCCCGCCAAGTAACCTTAAAAGGAAGTTGCAATTAACATCATAAGCGAACCAATTTTTTTTTATAAAATCCATTTAACATACACATTCACTTACTAGTTAACAACAACCTCTAAGGCTACAAGGTTAGGATTACTTAAACCCACACATACATATTACATGCAACCATAGCATTATGAACCTTATGATATAAACATCATACATCATAAGAATACCACATAACATAATAAGATAATCAACCAAGATACAATCTCATAAACATTATCTTGATCCAATAGTTACATCACTCATTCCCAGAATGAGGCAATAGTACAAAGAATTACAATTACAAAATTCCACCTCATAAACATAAGAGGGATAAAATAACTTATACAAGTTAAAATATTACAATGCAAGATAATACAACAAGAACCACGAGCTGTCCATCTGGATGTCTCGCCACCAAGTACTGAAGATCGATGGGGACCCAACGGTTTTGGTGCATGTTCCACCCAACCAATGTGGTACCCGAAGGCCCACCCCCCATGCTAGGCTATAGTAACAAAGTAACATGGACAAAGATTCTACTACCTCTAACCAAAGGCAAACTCATACTGACTCATACTGTTATAACCAACCAAATAAATTAACAAGTACAACTCATTCACCATACAAGTACGAATCAAGTACAATACAAGTACAACTCCAACATCACTGACATAGGTCACATTGCTTCCAGACATAAAGTAGATCAAGTATGTTCAAATAACCATACACATAAAATAATTAACAATAGTTGTCATAGATAGAGTGTCATCGCAAGGTTTGTCATGAGATTTCCTCTGGGAATTCTTCATAGGCTCCGGCACAAGTAATCTTGGTGGCCTCACCGAATCCCGACACTCATACTCACTCATGCGGAATCAACTACCTCTCGCAAGAACTAGATAGTTGATCTTGCCATTCCAGGCCTTCTCACTCATCCCAAGTCTAAACAAGCTCTTGCGTCTATGAGTGAAGATTAAATTATCTTGATTAGTGAGAAGTTAGTCCTAATCTTCTAAGTCCATTATTTTAATCATCACTTATTTAAATCACTCCTGAAGGTTATCCAGTTTACCTCTTTGGGCTCTGGTGCCTAACAGAAGCCACTCTTCTATTCGACAACACACATCCAAACAATCCACCAAGGGAACCACAAGTGCATACCAACTAGGCATCATAATCCACTCCAACACAAGGAGGATACAAATAATAGAAACTCACTCCAAACATCTTGGAGGAACAACACATAGTCCACTCCTTTCACAGGAGGTACAAAATATCTCACTCCAAATATCTTGGAGGCAACAACACATAGTCCACTCCTTTCATAGGAGGTACAAAAAATCTCACTCCAAACATCTTGGAGGCAACAACACATAGTCCACTCCTTTCACAGGAGGCAACAAGATGAACCACATAACAAGGTCACTCCATACAAGGAGACACGGATCCCATAATTCGCCTAAACCAAGGAGGTGCAAACATTCCCGTTCGTGAAAATCGGGTAAAACTGAAAAGACGCATGCACTACCCAAGGGAAAACAACTGGATGGCACAAAGATTCAACAACTCTTATCCTCTAAGTTCTTCTGGAAGACTTATAATTTAGGACTGACACTAAATCCCAAAACCAACAATGCAACTTGACGACATAGCAACAAAAGCATCCAAATCATCAATCAAATCTAATATTTGGATTTCCTAAATCCATACTCATTCAATAGATAGTGTTGACAAAGTCAAAGACATGATAAGTAGATCATCTAAAATAATCATAACCCCCATTTCTCTTTTCATTATTGTAAATCTAAAACAATTAAACTTACTTCCCCTTTACTGAATACAAAGAATTAAATCCTTTAAGATAAGCATGAGGAAGATACTACTTTTGGATATACTAAATCCATATCTCTTTCATAATCCAATCACAATGAATTCAATTAATCTAAATAGAAATTAATAAATAACATAATTGATTGCCTCATCAATAAAACAACTTCTTAATTTACTTTTAAATCGACACAAATCCATGCAAGTAACTCTTTCCATTTCCTAAGCAAATCTTACATCTCATTCAATTTTCTATTTAACACATTTAATCTCTTTAATATAATAACATATTGTTTCTCTATCCATTTTCCATATACACTAATCAATCCAATTTTAAATCTCTATTCAATAATATATTGCATTCTTTAAATCAAATATTTAACTCTTTCAATTAAACTTTAACAAGCCATTTTAAAATAACAATAATTTCCCATATGTTTATAATTTTAATTCCACTAATCTAATATACAAATTTTATTTAAAATAATATAAATAAATATAATACTTTAGTATTATAAATTATAATATAAAATATTATTAAATAATATTTTAATATTATAATAACAATACATAAAATATTAATATTTATAAATATCAATTTATTATTATTTTATTTTCAGAACAGCCATGGGAAAAATAACTTAACAGCAATCTCATGTTTTAAGAATAACTCAAAAACTATGATCTGGGTATTTACGATTTTTGGACAGGGATAAGAAAATTTCAAAATGCAAAAACCCTTTAAATTTTTTGAAAACCCAGTCTATAAAAGTGAAGTTATAGGTGACGCAATCAGACCATTTTACCATGAAAATATAACTATACTGCAGATTTTAAAATCCGTTTTTTGATAATAAACAGAAAGTTTCATTTTCTAAAAACATTATAAATGCATTGTTCAATCTCTATGTTTGATTTCAATAACAATAAAATCAATTTCTCCAAATAATTTAAATTCAACTAACGTTTTCATAATTTTCACTCAAGAATTTTCACAAGCAAAGGTTGTAAATTTATTTAATTCTTTTCTTCTAATATCAAGTTTGTTTTCTAAAAGAAATTTAACAAACAAATCTTTAATCACTACTATTTAAAAAAAACAATCAAGAACAATAAAACACAAAGAGGAAAACCTGGTACAAGAAGCTACAGGAAGAGATGAATTTTTGATGCAAGCCTCCTCCAAAGATTTCCTGAATTTTTTTCAATCCTCCAATGAATCCATCCAAAACCAAACAAATGCAAACAATCTTTTCTTCAATCAATTCTACAATCAAACTTTCTTCAAACCCTTGTGCGAATTTTCCAAAATTTATTCCCTGCTGTAAAAATGTATTTTTCTAAAAACTTTCCCGCCCTAAAATTAAAACATGTATTTTCTTTATAAATCAAAAATACCTAATTCAACCCTAATTCACATTACATGCAAATTAGATATTTCAATTTCAATTTCAATTTCAATATTTACAACCCTAATTCACATTACATGCAAATTAGATATTTCAATTTCAATTTTACTTTTCAAAAACCCACTTTCAATTTAAAATGCAATTTCAAATAATAAATTAATTTCTAAAGTTGCAACCAATTTCTCAAATAAATATTTAATTACAATTTCTAATTTAATTCTCACACGTTGGAATTAAATTCCAAAATTAATTCTAATTCTTTTATTTCCTTTCATTCTCTTGCATCACGTTTAATTAATTAATTTAATTATTTAATAACTAAACTCAACCCCCTTGGATTAAATTTAATTAATTAAATAATTTAAATATAATTAACTAATTTAAATATAAACTTTTATCCACATTGCATTATTTAAATGAAATAACCATCAACATGATTTAAATGCAATTATTCTAAATATCTATTTCTAAATCAAGAATTCTTCAGAATTAAATAACATCAAAGTAAGACAAACAAAGACTCAACACACACAACTGACGACACACGGGTGTAAACTTGACACATGTTACCTAGCTACTATCTCCTGTTCAACTTAACCGTTGGATCGACACGCTCAAACCTGTGAAACCAGGTGGAGTCGATGTCATGTACCTGCAATCCTGCAACCAAGTAAACAACATCATACAATATGTCCAGCATATAATACACACCGTGAAGAAGGAATTATGGATTCGTAGGGCGCTCGCAAGCGAGTGATGCGAAACCGTCCTCTTCACCAATACACTCATCGAAACTGACACTTCCATCATAATTCCAATAATCTCATAATAACATCTCATGTTAACTCTACAACATCATTAATCCATAATACATGTGAAACAATAATCAAATAACTACATCCCACAATAATGTTGTCGCTCAATAGTAGCAATCAAAACATTATAACAAAATGTATCCAGTATCAAAGTAGTTGCAACCAAACATAGCATAAAGCAACTTGAACAAGAATCAAAACAGAGGGGTAGTACATCTTGATCCCTTGAGCAAACAATCTGTAGCAATTATATGGTGAGTGTCTTAGGGGCAGATTCTTCCCTCCCCTTGCACTGTGATTGAAATGATGTTTGGATACTGACACGGCTGGCTTTCTACACTATGGTTCGTAGTCAAGGTTTTCGTTCGGCATGGCAATAGATAAAACCCCTTAGGAGACCTCCCAATCTTTAGAACAAATATTTTGGGGATGGTTATCTTGCTCACTTCCATTGAATATGGGTTTCCCCAAAATTCACTTTTGATTAGAGTGGATTGGAAAACCTAGCTTTGGTTGTTCCCACTTAGGTCTTTCCCGTAGAGTGAGTACTTTTTTCCACTACGGCAAGCCTTCTAAAGGATGTAATAAAGCATGAATTGCATAGAATGAAATAGAGAAGTCTGGTGTTCTGATCACCAAGTAAAGGGGAGAGCATATACCTATTACCCAGCAATCACAGTAAACAAGTGGTTCAATTTTAAATCCAAATTGACAGTTTTCTATGCTAAGTGAAGATTTTGCTTCACAACAAACATTGGATTCATTTTAACCAGCATAAAATAAAGTTTGGTGACTATCCTAGGATTGATAAATTCCATATTTTTAAATGTCTATCTTAGGATTGCTTCATTTTACCTTAAAACCGAATTGAAAAATCTTGTCCGCGGATGGCGTCGAAATCAGAATTTTCTTTTACAACTTATGTATGCTCTAAAATAGGCTACCGATGCGCCAAAATAGTTCACAAATGCACTAAATGATCAAGCATGGATGCGTGAAAACAGGTCGTCTATGCGTTAAAACAGTCCATGGATGTGCTAAAACAGTTTGGGGATACGCTGAAACAGTCCATGGATGCGTTGAAACAGTCTAGGGATGCGCTAAATAGAGACTCGTATACGCTAAAGTGCAACTCCAATCTGTCACCTGTCAGAAAACTCTGAAATAAAAAGATTAAAAACGGAGGGATGCCCCACGGTGGGCGCCAAAAATGTGTTGTTAGAATAAGTAGATTAATTAGAAAGTAAACTAACACACCAATGAGACATTAGATTGAAAGAAACTAGTTTAGAAAATACAAATGCAAAATCTAATTAATAATAGCTCCTTCAAATTCGTCCCATTGTCTTCTATCTCCAAGGATTTGATTAAAGTTACTAGTTCTCAGTTGTGTAAGCAGCAGCTTGTTGAAATGACAACTTAGGAGAATGAGATTGATTGAAAATGCATGTGTATTGCTATTTGATTTAAACTATGAAATTGAACTTGAAATGCTAAAATGCTATGATCTTGCTAGAATGTTGATACGAATGCAACTATAGTAATTATGCATGAATTCTAGGATGAAATCTACTTATGAGAAGGTTGTATTTATAGATTTTTTAAAGGCAAGAATCTAGTTGGCGGAGATCAACGGTTGAGTTTCAAACCTGTCAAGATGAACGGTGAGAGATTAAGAAGTTGAGAGAAAGGTGGAAGGTTGAGAAGAAAGTGGAGGAATGTTTTCAAGCCACAAGACCATCCTCATTCAAAAATGGAAACAAATTGCCATTTATCACCTCATTTATGAAAATTGGTTGAAAGTTGAGGATAATTGCTAATTAAATAAATAAATTTATCTAGTTACGTATGACAATGAATTTAGAAGCTTCCACAGTTAAATAATTACTATTTAATTATGTGTGAGAAGTGAAAAATATGAGTAATTAAATATTTTACAATATTCAATTAAGTGTGAGATGAGGAAAGTTTCTAATTAAATATTTAGAATATTTAATTAAATGTGAAATGAAGAATTTAGAAAGTGTCTAATTAAATATTAGAAATATTTAATTAAATGTGGCATGAGGGAATATCATTTAAATTTAAAATTTAAACTTGTGATAATTAATATAAATGAATTGTGAAATTTATTTAATTAATTAAGAGGAAGATATCAATAATTAAATAAACTTATTTATTTAATTAAACTAGAAGAATTGGAAAAATGAACAATATAAATAAATAATTAAATTTATTTATATGTAGATGACTTAAGAATATTAATTAAATAATTCATATTTAATTAATTAACAGGTTTGATTAACCGTGACCATTTTTAGATGTGTACAATGTTCACAAATACAAAAAGAACAAATGAAAATGAAAATGATTGCAATTGAACTATATGAGAAGGCAATAAGCACAAAACTTAAAATTTAAACAAAAAACTCAAATAAACATTTGAATTCTAGAAACATGAAAATATTACCTCATATAATCAAAGTTGATCTAAAAACTTCAATTTTTCATCTTCTACATTATCAAATGAACAAAAAGGTGGTGGAAAGGTGATGGAATATGCAAAATATGCTTGTGCAAGTAATTATTTTCAAGAATAGTGGACTAAAATATTGGGTATGTGTGCTAGATGTTGCCACACACTCAAGCATGTAGGGTAGGAGTTAAATATGTAATAGATTTGTGCCACTCTCATCTAAAGAGGCATTTCCTCAAGATAATATAGTGCACCTTAAATCACTCACCAGTTAAAAATTTAGGTGTATGTATGTTAATGATAGATGCAAGTTAGCAAGAAACATGTATGAGTTGTATAGAAACATTGGCATTGAGAATTTGAAAACACACCATGGGTTTAAGTCTTTTACATTCTATATATATTTAACATTATGTTCAATCACACTAATGATTTTATAACAAGGGTGAAGTGTGAGAGTGATCTTGCTTCTATTACCAAGTGTATGGCTCCTATATTGATATGTGTATTAATTATCATAATTTTTAGTGCAAGTATGTAATGAAGGTAAAATTGATGAGGGAGAGACAACATGTGTCTAACACCTTGCATATAGATAATGATGGTCAAGCTTGTATTATTTACATCTATAGATACAGGATGTACCATTACTTTCTCTTATCATTTAATGTATAAAAAATAGTTAGTTTATGTTCTATTTTTATATGTGTAATATGTGCTAAAAGTGAATCCTCAATAAATAATGAACTAATTGCATTACATGAAATGTAAATTACCAACACTTAGAGGAGGATCGTGTAGTTGCATAGCTACTCTTATGAACAAACTTTATTAATTCCAATTATTATTAGTTTGATTGATAATTGCATAAACCTACATATGGTATAAATAACATAAGTGATTAATTATGTTCAAAGATGGCTAATTATGCTCAAAGACAGCTAAGTGATTAATGCTATAAATAACTTAAGTGATTAATTATGCATAAACCATTAAGCAAGATTGAGCAAAATTAAGTAATGTTCACAAATACAGAAAGAACAAAATCAAATGAAAATGATTACAATTGAACTATGTGAGAAGAAGACAAGCATAAAACACATAAAGACAAATAGAATGCGCCTTGAAATTTGAGATTCAATATTACAATTTGAAAATTGTGTCATGTTCTTTCATTTTTTGCTTCAAACTCCTTTTTTTTTTTACTTTTTACACAACTTCCTTTGAATTCAATGTTGAATTCTATGTAAATCTATTAGGATCTGTAAATATTATGAAAATAATGATCTATATTCTCAAATTTAAACAAAAAAACCCATACTAAACATTTGAATTCTAGAAACATGAAAATATAAACTGATATAATCAAATTTGATCTAAAAAATTCAAATTTTCTTCTTCTACGTTGTCAAATGAATAAAAAGGTGGTGGAAAGGTGGTGGAGTATGCAAAATATGCTAGTGCAAGATTTCAAAACCATGTAAAAGTGTTTCTTTGTCGGATAATATGCATAAACCAAACAAAATCAAAGAATGTGGACCTGAAACATGGGTCACATGCCTCATTTTATCCTTTTTAGTGGAGGCTATTTGGTGCTCGCCAAATTTGGTGAGCGCCAAATAAGCTTTAAACCCTTAAAAATTTGGGAAAGAAGAGAGAGAGAGAGAGAAAGAGAGAGAGAAGACAAAAAGAGAAAGAGATAAGGAAAGGAAATGAGAGAGACACACACACAGGCCCTCACCCATAAACTCTTCCCTCAATCGTAAACCTTAAACTCTATACTAATAGCCTCAATTGTAAACTAAATACCCTAAACCCTCTACCTCAACCCTAGATACCTTATACCATCAACCCTAAACCCTACACCCTCAACCATACCCTCAATCATACTTCCAATACCCTCAACCTTATAATTAGTACCCATAACCCTAAATTGTACACCCTAAACCCTAAACCCTATACTAATACCCTTGACCCTATAACCTTATATGCTAAACCATCAAACCTATACCTTATACCTTATACCCTCAACCATAAATCCAATACCCTAAACCCTAAGCCCTATAATACCCTAAACCCTATAACATGTGTACCCTAAACCTTGTACCATCAATCTTGTATCCTAAGCCCTATACCAATACCCTAAACCATAAACCATAAACCCTATAATGTACCCCAAACCTTGTACCATCAATATTGTACCCTAAACCCTATGTTGATACCCTAAAACCTAAACCATATACCCTATACCCTATACCCTATATCCTTTATCCTTTATTGTACCCTAAACCTAGTACCATCAATCTTGTACCCTAAACTATAAACCAAATCCCTAAACCATATACCTTATACCCTATAATGTACCCTAAACCTTGTACCATCAATCTTGTACCCTAAACCCTAAACCCTAAGCATTATACCCTAAACCCTATACCCTATCTACTCTAAACCTTGTACCATCAATCATGTGCCCTAAACCCTAAACCCTATACCCTATACCTTATGTACCCTAAACCTTGTACCATTAATATTATGACCTAAACCCTATATTTATACCCTAAACCATATGCCCTATACCCTATATCTTACACCCTATATCCTATACCTAGATGGGGAGAGAGAGGGGTGAGATAGGTAGAGGGAGATAGGGACACTCCTAATGAAGGTTGAAGCCTGAGGCGGTCTTCTTTGGCATGAATGAGGTAGTTGCTAGCACTCCTCATATGCCACCTATATCATCAAAATCTCACAAGATGGAGGAACTAACTGATGACAAGTTAAACACTATAAATAATATTGGTATTGATTCTAAGGTATTGCTTCAATATCATGTTTCTAGTTCTGAGGTTATGGGAAAAATAATATACCTAGGTCCTCACAAGGAAAAAAAAATCATTGTGAAATGCTTCCATTGAATCACCCACAATTAAAATGTTGGGTAATGGCATTGGAGGTGGTATTGTCCTCAAATGACTATGACATAGGATTTCTCTTAAGGGTTGATTGTCTTCTATTTCAAATGCCTCATATTGGACACTGATAATATGGAAGCCATCACATGATTTGAGAGGCCCAACATCAATGACTACACCCTTGAACCATGCACCTTCATAACTATTTTGATTGATATAACACTCCACCAAGCTTCCTCTTCAGAACTCCATTTTACTCCCACAACACTTTACCCAATATCCTCAACCCTAAGCCCTATACCCTATACACTTAACCATGTACCCTCAACCTTGAATACTATCCCTCAAAACTCAACCCTATACTTAAACCCTAAACCCTATATCCTCAACCCTCAACCCTATACCCTATGTAACCTCAACCCTATACCTTAAACCTTATACACTCAACTTTATACCATGAATCCTATACCCTAAACTCTTAGCCCTAAATAGATACCTTATACCCTCAATTGTAAACCCAATACCCTCTACCGTATACCCAATATCCTCAGCCCTAATCCCTATACCATATGCACTTAGCCCTATTCCCTCAACCCTGAACACTATCCCTCAACCCTATACCCTTAACCCTACACCCTCAACCCTATACTTTATACCCTAGACCGTAAACACTAACCCTAAACCTTATACCTAACATCATCAACCCTAAATCCTAAACCATGAAGGGTGTTACCAAGCATGTAAAGCTTAACATGCAAGAGAAAATTTCACCATGATTTATGTCTATTGAAGAAAGCAACCAAGGGACTTTGAGGAAGAAATGTGTTAATAGAATTTTGGACTGGAGCGAAAAAGGAGAAACAAAAGAACAAAGAGAGAGAAGAGTAACAAGGTATAGATGTAGAGGTATACAGGGAGGGAGTGAGAGACCTAGGGAAGGAGGAGATAGAGAGGTGATGACCTAGAGAGGGGATGGAGAGAGAAGAATGAAGAGAAAGAGATGAATAAGGAGGGTTGGAGAGGTAGACAAGGATTGATTGAGAGACCTAGAGAGGGGAGAGGTAGAGAGGTGAGTGGGAGAGAGATAGAGGGGGGGGAGAGGTGGTTAAATAGACAAGGAGGGAGAGGTGGAGAGGTAAAGAGGTAAAGAGGGAGAGAACTAGATATGGGGGGGAGAGAAGGTGGGAGGGAGAGGTAGTGATGGAGAGAATGGAGAGAGATGGGTGAGAAAAAATAAGAGAGGGAGAGAGAATAAGAGAGAGATAGGGAGGAAAGGATGGAGATGGGGTAAGGATGGAAGGCAAGGTAGAGAGGTAGAGAGGGGGAGAATGTGGGAGAGACCTAGAGACGGGAGAGAGAGAAGAGAGAGATAATAGAGGGAGAGAGGAAGGGAAGTATCGTTAGAGGAGTAACAATGAATATAGGGAGAGGTAGACATGGAGGGAGTGGGAGACCTAGGGAAGGAGGAGATAGAGAGGTGATGACCTAGAGAGAGAGAGAGAGAGAGAGAGAGAGAGAGAGAGAGAGAGAGAAGAAATGGCTAAGGAGGTATGGAGAGGTAGATAAGGAATAACTGAGAGACCTAGAGAGGGGAGAGGTAGAGAGGTGAGGGGGAGAGAGAAGAAAATGAGACAAAGTTCATAAAGAGGGAAAGAGGGGTAAGAAGGGAGGGATAGAGGTAGAGAGGGAGGGAAATAACTAGAGAGGGGAGAGATATAGAGGTGAGAGACATAGGGGAGAGCTAGAAGTGAGAGAGATAAAGGGGGGAGATAGGTGGGTAATGAGATAAGGAGAGAGAGGTAGAGAGGTAAAGAGGTAATGAGGGAGAGACTTGGAGATGGAGAGAGAAAGGTTGGGAGGGAGAGATAGTGATTTAGAGAATGGAGAGAGATGGGAGAGAAATAATAATAGAGGGAGAGAGAAGAAGAGAAAGGTAGTGAGGCATGGATATAGTTGGGGCATAGGAGGGAAGGCAAGGTAGAGAGGGAGAGAGGGTGGGAGAGACCTAGAGAGGGGAGAGAGGGGTGAGAGAGAGAAGATAGAGAGAGAAAGGGAAGTATCAGTAGAGAGGGAAGGAGGCAAAGAGTGAGTGAAAGGTAAAACCTCAAATATCCATCATCAATTGTAAACCCTAAAATCTAAGCCTTAATCAAAGTGGGGGAGAGAGAAAGAGAAAGAGAATTTGGCTCTAGCATTCTAAAAATGCATTTTCATTTGGCGAGTACCAAAATTGACGCTTGCCAAATGGCTTGCATTGGGAAATACCAACCCTTTGGTTTGGATTTTCCTTGAGCATCTAACCCAAAGGGTTGGATGACCATTTCATGCCAAAGACATATTTTTTGAAATGGTAAAAAAAATCACACATTTTTTGCCATGTTCTCCATTAGGTTTGCACATGTTTCAATGCAAATTTATAAAATACCACAATGACGTTAAGCTCTCTCTTAGCTATCTAACCATATAATTTTTTCACATTTTGATTACATATGTTAAGGTTTTCATCTTTAATTTCTTTTGTTAGTGTGTCCATTTTTTGTCAAAAACCAACATGTGGTATTTTGGGTATAGTTTTTTACTCATTCATCAAATTTTGAAACAAATTACATTTTCAGAAACTAGAATCCATTTTACATGTATTGAAAAACATAAAATTGATTGTCAATTTGTTTTTAAAAAGTTTAGGGGGTAGCACACTCAAATTTATGTTTTCCAATATGTGTCCACTTCAAAAAATAGTAAAAAATAATATATTAATTAAAAAATTAGTCAAAAACTCTGGCATAAACTACATGGTGTTAGCTAATTTCTCATCGAAGAAATTTTTGAAATTCAAAAAAATAATAACATTTTAGGGAGAGCACACTAGATGCTATGTTATATTCTTTTTAAAAAAAAGACCACTTTGTGTTCTCCCCTTTTTTAAAACCCTTAATCTTCACCATTTAAAAAAAATTGTAGTTTAGAAAGTAGATTCAAACCACTACAATTATTGTTCTTGTTGCATCTTCAAATTTTGAGGGTAACTATCTTCATTTTCTCGTTGAATATCAGACTTTGTTGATTTTAGAAAAAAAAGTGGCATCTTAAGATCCCCTTTTTGTATCACATATTGGTGCACTTACCCCCATTATCTCATCATATAGATCATATCTTTTGTGCATTTTTCTAATACATATTTTCTCTTATCTTTCTTCATATATTGTCTTCTATTTCTTACATCTATCTTCCTCTCTCTTCTATTACATAATATTCTATCCTATATATATAATTTCCTAATGGGATGTGTCTATTACAATCTACTCTACTTCTTGGATTTTTCTTTTTGGCCAAAAGCTCTATAAACCTCTTGTAATGGCTTGTGGTGGGATTTACTCTATTTTGTACTTGACATTTTTCCTGCTAACATCATCCCTCCTTTCAACCTATGTCTTGTCCTCAAGACATATTTATGTTAGTTGGATGGAATGTGGCCTTGTAAATCTCCTTTAGATGGGAAAAAGTAGTGTCCCATTGTTTCTTCAAGTAATTATTTTTAGCTTATATGATAATGTTTTAATCTGGCCCCATTGGCATAACATTGCAATTTTGTACCGTCTAATTTTCTTAACTCGACCATGCCAGATTTTCGTATATAATCAAAATTGTAATGTTTTTTATTAGGGGGGAAACAAGTTTTGAATGGACCCGAAACCATTTCACAATGGGTTTTGAATGGACCCGAGACCATCAGGTTTTGAAGGGACCCAAGACCCAAACTAAGATGGTCAACTACCCAAAGAATAGAGTCAATATCACCCAGCAGCAAAACAGAGATTCAACTAGCCAACAGCCAGCTTACTACCCTACAAAATTCAAAGATATTACATGGATCTTGAACCCCTTGGTTTTGAAGGGACCAACAACCCACTACAACAAGGTTTTGGCAGGGACCTTAAACCCAAATACGAAGTAGCTCCCAAACCCAACATGTTGAACTCGAATAAGACGAACCAGCTGAAAGTCAGCACCCTACCACCATAACTCCTTACCACCTCAATATGAAGGAGACCCACCTCCATAGGAGCTAAAGGGAAATAGACCTCAAGCTGAACCAACCAAGAATCGTTCAACTCCTCCAAGCAGCACCTCCTAGCTTCTTCATAAAAAACCATCTCCACCTCCATAGAAGATAGCACCACCTCAATAGGATTTTCCAAAGAAGACCAAAGATGCTGAAATAAAAAAGCAACCCAGCCTAGCCAAGAAATCTCCACCTCAATATGAGAGATCAAAGCCAGGCCACCAGGAAGGGTAAGAGAATCCCCCTTCACAACCAAACCAACATGAAGAGCCCATCTTCAAGGGGCCAGTAAGCAGAGCCACAGAAATAATAACATAATAAAAAGAACTCTGCACAAAAAAGAGTAAAGGACCCCCACAATGGCTCCCAAATAAGCACGAATAGGGGTGATGGAAAGAACCCATTTCCCACCATAAATCTGAACCCACAGGCCTCCTTTGCTAAAGAACACGCAGTCCTTCCACCAAAAAAGATCCATGGCACCAGGCAAAGGGGGTGCCTCCTCATCATCTTCAGTTCATTCCATAATAGGCAAACCATCAACCGCATCCCGAAACCACGAACGCACACTCACAGAGGAAGAGGAGCCCAGAACTCCAATAGACAGAGCAAGAGAAGTAGTGACAGAACAATAAGAAACCCCTTCCAACCCGACATACCAGTCCAAGTTTGAGACAATGCCAACCAACTCCTCAAGCAACACGTCATCAAAGTCCCCAAGCCCCACAACCAGCACAACATAGGGATCCAAAAGAAGAAGGGACAGGCAAGGACAACCACTAGGCAGAAAACGAAGACAGTCAGCCAAACAATAAAGAATACCCTCCAACCCTGCTATATATCCAGACAGGGTCTGAAACAAGCCACAAATTGTCCACAATCCGAACCAAAGGCAGCCCAGCAACCACATCTCCAAAAAAATCAAGCCCCCACACAAAAGCAGAAAAGCTCCCAGAAAGTCGAAGAAGACCAAGAAAATCTGCAAACAGAAAGTGAGGAGAGAGGGCACAGCAAAAAAACACCACATCTGACTCTGCCCACCTAATGGAGTCTAAAAATAGGCCACCAAACTCCTCAGTAAAACTGTCCACAAAAAACCCTGGCATAATCTCCAGCCCCACACACAAAGGCTCAAAGAGCCTCACCATAAAGGCAAGCTCCCATCCAACACACCTCAGAGGAAACTCTACCAAAAGCAACAAAGAGCACTCAAAGAATAGCCACACCCAATGCATCTCAGAGAGAAAACAAATGACCCCAACGAGGAAGCTCCCTCATAGCGTTGTTCAAAAGCAGACCCAACAAGTGTGAATGGCTCTGGCCGAAGCCAAAACACCCGCCACAGCAAAGTCTACACCAAAGAAGAAGAGGCAGCTCCCGCAATCTCCAAAACCCCATCAGCTTCATATGAATCTTCGTCTCCACCCTCAACATCTTCTTCAAAATTTGAACCTGCATTTGCACGCCTGTTTCTGCTCCGCTCCATTCAAAATTGTAATGTTATGTCAATGGGGCCAAATTAAAGCATTATCATATAAACTCAAAATAATTACTTGAAGAAACAATGGGATAGCAATTTTTCCCATCTAAAGGAGATTTACAAGGCCACATTCCATCCAACTAACATAAACATGTCTTCAAGACAAGACATAGATTGAAAGGGGGGATTATGTTAGTAGGAAAAACGTTGAGTACAAAATATAACTTGGTAAATCCTACCACAAGCCATTACAAGAGGGTTATGGAGCTCTTGGCCAAAAAGTAAAACCCAAGAAGTAGAGTAGATTGTAAGGGACACATCCCATTAGGAAATCATATGTATAGGATAGAATATTATGTAATAGAAGAGAGAGAAGATAGATATAAGAAATAGAAGACAATATATGAGGAAAGATAAGAGCAAATAAGTCATAGAAAAATGTATAAAAGATATGATGTATGATGAGATAATAGAAATGTGTGTGTGTGTGAAGTTGGGTAATATATGGAATATTATTAATATTATTTAAATTATATTGATATGCCTTTTTGTTAACTTGTTTGTTTCACACTATGCACTAATCACTAATCCTTGATTCCTCTTTATTACTAAGTCTAGGGTATAAATACAACTTATAGAGAATACTTGGGGCACAAAACTCTAGTCTGTGATCCTCCACTTTTATTGCTAACATGTATGAAGATATGTTTTTTAACCTTTATAATTGCAAGACAATCAATAGGGATTTTTCTAATGAGTTTGATCTTGAATCATGATTTCCCAAAATTCATCTATGATGTAAATTTATTTAATCTATATTAGGAGTGAATTTAATTTATTTGTTCTCATTCTCTTACAATGGTAATAAGTTAGAGCACATCATTGGATGCCTATTTTTTATCATTTTCTAGTTGATTAGAAAGTGTATCATCAAAATAAATTGAATACAAGCTCAATTTAAAATAATGTATTTAATGAAAGCAGTGCAATCTAACAATCACTGCAAGTTAATGTGCCCCTTTCTCTCTTCTATTTTTTTATCTCTTACATTGAATACATGAAATGGCTAGTCAAAGTGCCAATTGTTTAATAAGGTGACATACTTGTTATTCAATGATGCAGGATATACATAGAGTGAGTTTTCTAGTTATAATATTCTAAATATGGATGGCTTTCAAACTATTTTGTATTTGCAATGTTTTGTGTGGTGCTGGAGAAAATTATTATCCCAACTCATGCAAAACTTGTTTAACTACATTGTTAGACATATGGTGCAATATTACCAAATAATTCTTTAGCAAATGAATAGATCATTAATACTAGACTATATTCTAGTCAAAACACATTTCAATTCTAGGTTATTAAAGTTTTTAATGAAGGGATTGTATATCAATCAATGTAGATGATAGTTTTTTATTAGATTATTTATTGAGTTCAAAATTTTGATTACTGAATGATTTTAATGGAGAGATGCTTTTTTATTTTTAATGGTGTCTCATTTAAATACATACTTATTTATTATGTTATATTTGATTAAAAAAATTTCATTGTGTCAAATTATGATTTTTTATTAGAATTTAATTACATAATTTTTGAGTAAAATTTAGGGACCTATATTTCATGAGTAGTGGTTCACATAAATTCATTTCCCATATAAACAAATGGCTCTCTTAACATTCATAACAACTAAGTGATGGATTTATGTGAACCACTATTTATGAAATGTAGTTCAATAAATTCAATTCAAAAATTACACAATTGTATTTTAACATAAATATCATATTATCATAATATTATATTAAGAATGATGAGAAATATAATTCAATTCTTACAAGAAAATTACAGTCCTTTTTTTTGTATTGAACAAAGCAGTGAGAAACATTACATGAATGAAGCTATAGCAACTAGCCATACCAAAATTCCAGCCATCAAGGCAACTAAATGTACAAAATTACATAAGTCGTACAAGTTATACACAAAATAGACAAAGCTATATAAGTTGTACAACATTTTTAAAATAACTGATCTTATTTTCTTTGGTTTTTCTTTTAAATAATAATCATCTCAAAATTTTCTTATTTATCTTTAATAATAAAAAAACAGTGTATTTAATAGGGGAAAGTGGTTTTCCTTTTATTTTCTAATGGGTCATAGACTTTATTTACAAGAAGAACTACAATTCTTGTCTCATGATGCTTGTAGCCATAGTAAAAAAATTAGTTACTATTTTATGTACACATGTTAGTTGCAAGTAGTTGTGTTTTGTGCATCAATTGATTGCATCCTTGTGTGTGTTTTCTTGTTTATACATATGCATGTTTGTCTTGTGTTCTTATATGTGCCATATATATTTTATTTTCTCCCTCCCTCCCCCATCCCCTTTTAGTTTTGACTTGGTAGATACTTCCCCAAAGATGTTTGTATATTCTTGCTACACCCATAAGGGATGCACATGCCCAATTAGATCCAATGTTGGCTTGTGGCCCTAGATCTTAATTTTTCATGGTTTTTTTATCCTCCCTAGTCTCTATTACCCCATTAGTGATAAATAATTTGATATTTAATTTAAGGGTTTGCATTAAATCCCTTTTCTACTCACAATCTCCCTCCCTAGCCCTATACTAATTTTATGATTTTCATATAGTGCCATGCATTGTTGAGATATCATGTTATGTCATGGCAAACCATTAGTGATCCAAAGAGGTAATCTAATAGTGATACTATGTGTCACATAGCTAACTTTAGATCATGTATATTGTGTGATAAGTGGTTAGGGTTTGAGCTCAATGTTTACATGGTGGGGATGAATTTATTTCAATAGAAAGCATAGTTAGTTATTCTTCAAAGCTCTCGTGTTATTAGGATCATGTGGACCATTAATCTCCTTTTAATCGTGCAACTCATACACCTTCTTATAGTGTTAGATCTCATTGTTTCCTCACATTGTGCAATTGGTTGGACCATAGTTGTGTCATATCCTTTATGGCCCACTCCCCAATCCTCTCAATTGATAGGTGTGATGTCATCTAATTGTTACCTGGAAAAATTACACATCTCCAAAATATATCAAAAGGGTGGTCAAATATTCCTATTGTTCATTGGATGACTTTTATCCATATCATTTAGTGGTTTTCCATTATTATTTTTTCCATTTATGCACTCCTCCATCATCCATTCATTGTTGATAGCAATGTTGAGTTGGTGGATCGTGTGGCTCACACTATCTCAAAGTGTGTTAGAGTTCATTATTGCTCCCAAACTATACAATTTTTGTTGCATTATGATGGCCTTCCTAAGGTATGTGCATGATTGTGATATCATTGAAAGTTGTAGAACCACCAACTCTTTTGCTAAGGTGGATCATCATGTGGCTTGACAACTTCAAAATGTGTTAGAATTAATGGTTGGTTTTTGTTGTTCTAGCTATGAGATGGAATATATAATCAATGGACTACAAGGCCCCCTTTGTGCTCATTGTTACATATCACATCTCCAATTGTGTCATTATCTACTTTGATTTGGACTCACTTTTATTTTCCTTTGGATCTATGTAGCCAATTTTTTATCGGTGTGACTATTAGCATTTTAATAAGATTGAACTTATAATCACTGAATATTTGTTGGCATGATGAGCATAATCATTTTTTATTGGTCCTTTGGATGTATGAATTGTTGATTAGTTTGAGGACGACTCTAATGTATATTTTGTATATAATGATAAAAAATCATGAATTCTTGTATGTCATACTTTATTTTCCTCATACTTTTATTTTTTAAGTGTAAAAAGAAATAAATACAAAATCTTATTACTTTTGTATACTTTATTATTTAATTTTCAAATAAATAAAATATAATTCTCATAACATTTTATTTAGTAAAATAATGGTTATTTTTTACATTTATTATTTCAGACCACTTGATTTTATCACACTAATGCAAGCAAGTGTTTATTCCAAAATTAGTAGCTTTAATCTCATGCAGTTCTCTGCTTCTTTCTCTGCTCATAATCAGATCATCAGTGTGCGGTTCATGTTTGCAGAGTGGACAGAAGTTTGAGGAAGCCAACAACTTGTCAATACACTGGTCATGGTATTCATGTTTGCATGGCATCTTCTTCATTGTTTCACCCTCCAACATTTTCTCCTCGCATAGAGAGTAGGAAGCGGCTATCCAGCCCCGGAGGATCGGAGCTCAATTTCGTTACCCATTTTCAAGTATATATCATTTTGATTTTAAATCCCTTGTAATTATGAAACAAAAAAAAAAAGAGTGAAGTGCAAATTATCTCATGTCTTTAAGAGAAACTGTAGTTCAATGTCTTTGGAGCGATGCTATAATGAACTGATCGTGAAGTAAAGTCTATCTCTACAGCAACAGCGAGATAAGTTGATGAGGAGTAGTGAACTAAAGTTATTGTGTGGAGGACATCGATGCCAAGGGTGCATGAGCATCGTAGGGGCTGCATGCATAGTTCACATCTCCGTGAATGTAATTAGAAAAAGTTGCATCCTTATCCATTCTGCGCTGGTATTGGATCAGGAAAAATCCGATTATGAACTTTGAAAGGCAATAAAAAATGGAAACAAGTGGGGCAGTTATCTCGTGATTTTCAGTTTTTTTCACGAGAACCTGCATTCGATTCTTTCGCAGTCATGCAACAGTGAACTGGAACCGAAAACGGAGTTGATTGGAGTGCAACGGTGAGTGGGTCTGTCCACAGTAGTGAATTTGAAATTATCAATCATTAAGTTGTGGCATTGGTCTTGCCTGCCATCTTATCCTTAATTTTTTTTTGCTATAGCGAATCTTGCAGGACAGATCAATAAGCCTCTGTGTGTAATAAAACTCTGACTACCCAGTTTCTATTGCCTCAGTATATCAGAAGAAGGAAGAAGTACTGCTAGCAGACCATTTAGTTTGTGAAGGGTAGATGGATAAAAAATAATCGGTATCTGCAATGGTGTATGAGAAGAGACAGTTTAAGACATTGCTAGGGATGGTGCCTATTGCTCTCTGTGTTTCTTCGCTAGTTGTGACCCTTAAGATTCATGAGAGAAATCAATATGGAACCCTGGACTATAGCAATGTTGGTGGATTCAGGTAAACAGTCAGAACATTAATGGATATGTTTTGGTTTGCATGGTTTATTAGCCGGTAGACTTGCCAATCCACAATTCATCTGTAAACCTATCGCACACCTGAAAACGGGTTTTAGCCGATGTCCAACTATCTTGAGGTTACCAGAAAGTTGTTTCACGTTTGAAAATAAATTTTGACTTCATTTAATATTTTAATAAAAGACTGCAAAAAATTCGTATGTTAAATCTCCGAATCAAATTGGATTTCAATAGAATCAAATTGGATTTCAGTAACCCTAAACCATCCACTTTTCGTTTAATGTTAATAGATTGAAGCACAGTAGGGAGTTTGGTTTTGGTTCGTTTCATTTGAAAAAAAAATCTGCTATGGTAAGGTTGCGTTAAAAAATGCCTGCAAACTCTACCCATTTCTCTCGTCAGCATCGTTGACAGCACAACACAATTTGCACAGAATCTTGAGGTAAGTCATTTGCCCTGGTTTCAGCAAATTTTATTTGTTCTTTATTTGTTAGGAATCTGTACACGACCGGATCATTTTTTGTCATGTTTTATTTCATTCTAAAACAATTTTGTTATTATCTACCCACGTCGGGCAGCTGAACATTCCTCACCCCTCGCCTAAAAACAAACATTAATTCACTACCAATGTATTATGCCGAGCAGTCACAGGCCTTCATTTCTAAACCACTACAGTTCCTTTTGAATCCCAAAAATTAGGCTCTAAAATTTCTCTCCATTTCTATACATCAGCATATCCATCCATGCTCATTCTGTTGGGATTACCAATTTCAGTGCAGACGGGCTATGAAGTTTGCTAATTCCGGGATTGAATTAGGTTGGACTGGACTGGAATGGATTGGATTGATCTTGATATGGGCATTTTAGTTAGAGCAGAGTCATCATCTTCCTATGCTCGGAACAAGGTATGCTATGCCAATAGTGAATTGAATATCATTTTCTGGACGCTATGCTATTAGGATATAGTGCACATAGTTTAGGATAACAAGTGTGGATCCAAACTGATTATCTTGACTGAGAATTGAGTTATTATTAGATTGCACCGCTAGGTTACCTGTTATATAGTTTCTCTTTTTGTCAGTTGGATTGTTTTATACATCTGACTAACTGAGCTGGTGTACCTGCCAAATTTTTTTCTTATTCATCTCTGAGTTGTTTTTAGATGAGGAATGAAGCCTATATTGGAACTTTTAGCAGAAGTGCAACTGTGAGGGCGATTGCTTTGGTAACCCATATATGTCACTGTAGGCTACGTGCAGGTCAAGATGATTATAATTAGTGCTTCACATCTTTATGCCTCTTACAATTTCTTCTTTAGGTTTCACCTTTTATTTAGTAGTCAGGAGTTTCAAATAAACCTGCACACAATCCTCCAAAGGCAACACATAATATTCCCTAGACCAGGCTGTGTAGGCTTGCTCTCACCTTTGGCCTTAGAATGTCAGCTTCCTTTGAATAGTTTTGAATAATTTATTTTTGATGCTGGTATTAAGATGGAATTGTTGAATTAGGCCAGAGGGACATTCTTATTGGGGTGATCCTTTGTATACTTCTCGAAATTTAGAGAAATGGTTTCTAAGTCATGGAAATATCTGTGTGTAGTTTGAGACATAAGTTCATAACCAATAAGAGAAGATGCAGGTTATTCCAGAAAACTGAAATAAACATGATAGATGATGTGGAACAGAATATACTGTAAGTTATTAGAAGTGCAGGCGCTTCAACTGATGATTTACTGGGGTTGCATTGTGTATTAGCTGTTTCTGCCATCAAAATGCCTCCGTCCTTAATATTGCAGGTTATCTATTCGAAGAATATAGTAAACTCTGGAAACTGTGTCTGAAATTTAAATTTTTTTATTCCATAAACAAATAAGGCATAATCTTCTGTTGCTCATGATAATGACCAAATCCATTTTTTTGTTTGGATAGATTAATGGAGGAATTTAACAGTTCAGAAGCTAACATAATGAAACTAGGCCTTACGCAGGCTGCTATAGGAGCATTGAGCACCAAACATACAAAAACTGAAAAAAAACTACCAAACTCAGTCCTCAAGAATCACAGAAAAGAAAGAAAGGAGATCCACCAAACCTAAAGTGATCTAGTGACTTCCCATTCACTGACAACCCTTCCCTATCACAATTTCCAGCGCTTTCCCTTTAGAGCAGGAGTTAGGATAGACTATACAATCCTCTAGATGATGAAAAGTGACCCCATGGATGATTTCCATGCTCTTAGCAGACCTATTCAAAATGAGATGGAATAGCGAAAGAATTGGTAACCTCAAGATGGCCTTTAGAATTGTTGAACTATAAATGCTTAACCACCATCCTAAGGTGGAAGCAAAAATCTTGAACCTCCTTTTAATTGATGATACACAAACAATAATTCTTTACTCAGCACGCTAAGGTATTAAAGGCTAAACAGAAAGTGCAGTCAAACAATTAAGCCTCGTGCAATACTAAACTGAAATCCATAAGGAGACCTTATCAAAGAAATATTTAGCATTTTGATTTGTTTTGTTCCTTCATTTTTTTGTTCTTGGCATGCATGTTTCCCTGTTCCAGTGGATGGACATCTGGACATTTGGATTTCTCAAGTTTTGACACTTTTCCACAGGATGGGTATTTGCAGATATTTGGATTTCCCAAGTCTTGGCATATAGTTTGGCTATAAATTCTAATGAACCATCTCATGTTTATTTTTTATGGGTTTTTTTGAAGTACGGATCATTGATTATGTTAATTAAGTTGTTTTGGGGGGATTTAATCGTATCAGATGTTGGGATCTAGTGTTTGACCATTGATTGTTGGTATAAATCACCCATTCAACTGTAGTTTCTGGTAGAGTATTAATCATTTTTCTTAATGTGACTTCAAGCAATGTTATTACAAAAGCTGATAATGGTGATGAAGGTGGTTTTCTGTAAGTTTTATATATAAGTTAATTTTATTCTGGCACTCTTTGCTATTTGCCTCTTAATATTGACAGTCATATTCTGGCTCTATGGGTTTATTAGAGAGAAGTCTAAATTTTCAATTGAGTTTATTACTGGAAAATAGGATTGGTGGAGAGAAGTGTAAATTCAATTAATGCAAATCATAATGATGCTTTTTTAATTGCTTGGTGTTACATCTTGAATGAATATCATACATGGCTGAACTTTTTACTTCCCGTTTTCATCGATGGAGTATTTTATTAAAAATTAAGACATAATAAAAGCACACATGCTGATCCCAAAAAGTTTTCCAAGGTAAGGTAGTGAGACATTATTTATACAAAGGATTTTTTTGCAATCATTATTCATGATTCTCCTTCATAAGTTTTGAATGTTTTAAATATTTTTAAAACAATTTGATAATTAGCTTTTTTCCATTAGTCTTAATATCTTTCTGAATTCCATTTGACGAATCTTTAAAGTGTTCTATTTATTTCATTTATATGCAGTCTCTCTATCTGATAAATCTTTAAAGTGTTCTATTTATTTCATTTATATGTAGTCTCTCTAAATCTAACTCCATGTAAATTTTGATGTGTATACTCCATGATGTTTATTGACTACATATTTGTTTCCAGCCAAGATAAAGCCAACTTCGTTATTTCATTTCTTATGAACTTTATATATTTCTGGTATTGTATAGGTATTCTAGATTACAAAATAATTCTTATGAAGAAAAAATTTCAAATAATAAATCTATTTGAATCTCCTAAATAGATTTTTCATTAAATTTATGTATCTAGTAAAATAGTTACAAATTATGGATTTATCATCTAACAACATTGTGTTTCGATGCATATGAATTCTAGGACTTTAAAAGAGGAGCTTGAAAAAAGGCAAAGAGAAATTCTTATGTAACTTTGACTGATGAAACTGGATACTAATTTTTCAAAAGAATCTAATTGTTTAGAAAAAATGAAGACATCAAACAAAATTATGTACTTTATTATATTATACAATGATACATGCATAAATTTATATTTTTATATAATCAATTATATATTGTTAAAATTCATTTATGTTTTACCTTTAATTTCTTATTGATATATCCTTGAACCTTTTACGAATGCAAATGCTAGTTTTTGCTAGCAACATTATTTATACATGCATTTAATTCTATGGAGGATCTTTATGCAGTATTGTCTATTATACTTAATAATAGAGCTTTTCTTTTGCATTGACATATTATTTGGGTTGTCATGTTTGAAGGTATTTGGCTTATGCAAATGGGATATGTGGTGTGCTTTCTCTTATATCTGCTTTCAGCTCTGGAATTTGCTGGTCATGCAACTACAACTTGTTTTTGAAAAGATAAGCAGCATTTTCAGGGTGTCATACCCTTCACAAAGAGCCCAAAGGGCCAAAGAAAAGCATGTTCAAAACAGAGATTGAACTATAGGAACAACCAGAAACAGCTGACAGATAGCTGTGGAAATCAAAGAGATTAAGCAACCCCCGAAATAGAGGGTTCAGAGCTGGCTCCATGAGCCCGAAACCTAGAAGCAGACACAGACTTCTTCTTCCAAAGAACAACCGACCAAGGAGGCTCGGAAACAGGAAATGAGGAGAACGGTGAGAGGATCGACTCCACCTCAACCACCACAGGACCACCGAGCAACGAGGGCATCGGCAACAAGGCAGTCGAGAACGGATCAACAAACGACGCAGAAGAGGCACCCAACAAAGGGCAGACAGGGTCAGATAGAGCACCGACAGCAGGTGCAGGGTCAGACAGAGCATCGATAGCAGGAGCAGGGACAAGCCCAGAAGTGTCAGCAGAAGGGTCTGGCACAACAGTGTCAGTAGAACGATCCACGGGAGGAACCAAAGAAGAGAGTTTCAGGAGAGCAGCAGAAACCTCTGAAGAAGAACCGACCGTGAGGTGATCAAGGAGAGCATTAGTCCACCAAGTCACAACGCCCTTGCGACGGGCATGAGGGCAAGCAGAGGCCAAGTGACCCACCGAAAAGCATCTCCTACACCGAAAGGGGAGGCCCTCATAGTCTAAGAGCTGCTTCCAAGGTATGTCCTCCACCAGCAAAACAACATCCCCATGGAGAGGTTTAGAGATGTCCAGATCAACAAGCATTCGAGCGACCGTGGTGTGTCCAAACTCCCTAGTTGTAGAATCCACCATCAAGAAACGGCCAATGGTATTGCTGATGGCTTCGAAGCAAGATTCCTCCCAAAACTGGAGAGGAAGGTTAGGCAACCAGACCCAAACAGGTCTGGTATTCAATTGTTTTGTAAAGGGGTTGAATGAGCGAGCCCAAGGCCTAATGGACAGGGAATGAATACCCCACATCCATCCTCTATCGAGAACACAGCTTCGCTCATGAGGGGAGCCAAAGGTTGCAATAAAGAAGCCCCTAGCACTAGGGTAGAGCTTGACTTCACCCAAGCATGGAGGTCTGGGAGGGATGGCTATAGACCATTGAACCTACAGACCACACCCGTTTTCAGGTAGTACTCCTCATTCTCTACAATCTCAGGCCCACAAACCACCACCGGGGAGTCCCGGGCACAAGGAATAGACCTCTGAGGAGGCCAAGCACCAACTCTAGCAACATCAGAAAAGGATTTAGCCTTTCCCGCAAAACACCCAGCAACAGCAAGAGCACACCCACCAGCAAGCACCGAGTCAGGGGAGAGACAAGATCCCCCAGCAGAAGGAACAACACGCACCTCTGCCCCAAGAACACTGTCGACATCACCATAGGTCAGAGAGCCAACCAAAGGGAACACAGAAGGGATGCCATCCCCAGCACTAGAGGAGAGAGAGCCCACACCGGAACCCCTAGACGGGCACACACCAGCAATGTCCACCCCCCCCAGCCACATCGAGATCAAACACAGCGAGCCGAAGCGGAGCAGAGCCCTCGGGCCGTCGCAGAGAGTCGTTCCCGATCTTCCCGCCTATGCACATTTCAAAAATGACCACTATAGCAATTATAGCTACAACTTGTTAAGAGCATGGGTGGTTTTCATTTTGGATCAAGTAAGTTTTTTCTTTGGCAAATTTTTTTGAGATATTGTAGATTTTTGAGCTTTTGTTTATGAGTTGGCTTGGATAAGGCAATTTTTTTGTTTTATTTTTATTGATGGGTTAAGATTCAAGTTTCAGCTTTTATGCTAGTTTAATGGAGTTAGGGGTATGATTTTATCAATAGAATGTTTACATATTAAAGCTTTTATGCTAGTTTAATGGAGTTAGGGGTATGCTTGAGATTTTATCAATAGAGTATTTTATTGAAAGGTTAAGTTGGTGTTTATATATTTGATTTATTGGGTTAAAAAAATATTAATAAATTTAGATATTTTTTGGTTTTATGTTTTTATTTATGAGTCGAATAAATAGTTATAAATTTTATATTTTTATTCATAGATTAATTTATATTTATTTTTATAAACTTAATTGAATATTTTTATTGTTTATATAAAATTAAGAATGTCTTATTTATATTTACAAATTTTATGATTTTATTCATAAACAAAATCACATTATACAAATTTAAGATTTTATCATTAAGTGAAGTTAGATGTTCATAGATTTTAACATTTTATTAATAAATTGAGTTGGATGAGTGCAGATTTTAACATATATTATACTAGTAACAGGGGCAGTGGCAATTGAGTTGGTATATTTGGGTAAGAAAGGTGATGAGAAGGTGACATGGGTTGAATTTTGCAGTACTTATGAAAAATTTTGCAGCAAAGTTTTGGTCTCTATTATTATAACATTTATAATTGTGTTAATTTTTATTGTTATTTCTATCCTATCTTCTTATAAATTGTTTAGTAAATATGATCCTCCAAATGTTAGTCAAGAAGATGGAACAATTGTCTTTCCTTAATCAAAGAAAATATTGAAAAACTATTTTGTATGTCTTACACTTTTATTTATTTCTATCAGATTTTTCTTTATTTGTATGAGTTTTAGATAACAAGTTTTTATTCTATTAATTTTATATTTTTAAAAATTTATAAAAGTCAAGTATAATTTTGAAGAGCACAAAGATTTACTGAGAGGGGGGGTGAATCAGTAAATCAACACAAACTTTCAATTTTATTCTTTTTGAAACTTATTACAATCAACTTTTGATATGAACCAATTTCCACAAGTTGACACAACTTTACTAAAATGATTCTTTTCAAAGTAGGCACCAACCTACAGATTTACAACAAGATGATTTAGTAGAATGTAGCCTACAAGGAACACCTAGACCTTTACAAATTTAGTAGGCACCTACCTACAAGGAGCACCTACCCCTAGTGCAAAGTATCAAACTTTGACTTGATGGATGTAAGACTGCCTTCAACCTGATCTGCACAAACCCAACTCTCCAATCTGCTCTATGTGATAAACGATATCACTCTAAGCCAACACAAGGAGATGGGAATCTTAGAATGATCTACAAATCTTCAAAAACAACCACACTTTTCAAATCTAAAAATGAATTACAAATATATACTTTGATCCAAGATTGCATCTCTTGATGAAAGAGCACAACTTTGTCTTTTCAACTTTCATTCACACCTCTTCATTAGATTGAATTTCAGTCTTAATAATTTTGATTTTGTTTTGGTTACTTCTGCTTTGTTTATTAAATTTGTTTGTAAGAATTCCTCTTCAATAAACAGATCAAATAAAACACATCCCTTCGTATCTCTTCAATCGAATGAGCACATCTTTTGGATGAAAGTTGAATCATATCAAATAAAGGAACACGTCTTAAAGAGACGTCTGATCTGGAGATGAAATGATTGGCCATCATTGTTTATCGATTTTCTAATAGGCGCCTTAGTTCATAACAAGTCTTCAAAAGAAAATCCATTCGCATCCCTTGAGAGACGCCTTTGTCTTATTCAAATTTTTAATCCAAACACATCTTTTGGATTCAGCCGCACTTTTTATCTTAACATATATACATTATTTTTGTGAGAATAATATTATAATCGATTTTTTTCTTTAACAAAAAGTATATGTTAAAGACATTCGAGCTTGATAATATATCAACTAAATCGATCTGATTTAATCAATCTGAACCAAATCTGAGTAAGCTCGATTGTACAAAAAATCTTCAAATTTGAAAGTCATTAAGTCTGAATGATCTTCGATCTGAACAAGATGATCTTCAAATTTGAACGTCACTGAAGGATCTTCAAATCTGAACATCTGAGAGTCCATAAATTTTATTTCTTGTAAATCAGAATGATGATAATTTGATATTGAGCTTGAGAGTGAAGATATAGATTTGTATCTGGAACATCATTTATTGGTATTATTAATGGCAGTATGCTAAGTATCATTCTTTTTCAGTGACATCAATGACAGTAATCTTCAACATGATCACAGTTTGCATGCTCCAGTTTTCAGGTTTCATCGATATATTGTTGTTGAGGCATATCTGCATGATTTGTGGTATTTGTGCCATTTTGACATCAATGACAATATTTCTAACAAATTTGATTAATCTACAAAAAAAAAAAAATTAAAAAGAAACTCTTTCTTAAAATTTTGATCTTTAAGTATTTTCTTGAAGTTTCAAGTATAATTTAAAAGATAAATGAAAGTAATTTTTGTGTATCTATATGTAATATGTAATTTTGTTGTAATTAAAATTAAAATTTATTTTTATTTTATATTAAAAATAATAATTGGATTAAATAAATGAATTTAAGTTAGTTAAATATAAATTAAATTAAAGTAATTATTTGAAATTGATAATTTAAATTTAAGGGTATTTTATTTTAGAATTGATAATTAATGATGTGTAGGATCAATTTTCTATCTTCAAAATTAATGGTTTTGACATGATGACTATCTTATAATCAGAATTAGTGCAAATAGCATTATCATTCAACCTTGAGTGTGATATGTTTGAACTAAGATGCATGGATATAAACTAACAAAATGTAGATTTCTTAAATTTGTTTGCCCTTGATCTTTGATTTTCGGTAAACTTCTAAGGACTGCATAGTATTTAGAAATGTATTTTAGGAATTTGTCAAATCTCAAATATTGGAATCAAATAAATATATCATTTTAAACATTGTTGTGAATCAATGTGCTAAATATTGTTTTTTCTTTGTATTTTCCACTATATGAATGGGAATCATGTGTTAGGGTTGACGGTTTGGACATCCCTTAATTGGGAAATTCATCCCCAAATGCTTCATACAATAAAAGATAGGGGAAATACAATTTCATTAAAAAAAAAATTAATTAATTTCTATAAGAAGTGACAAATAAATAAATTCTATATAGAGATGTAATTTCTCAAACATGGAACATTGGCCAATTACTTTGGAATTAGAGAAAGGCAACAAACCATGGGAACTTTACTCAAACTAGAATACATGTGGTTTTAAGTTCCATAATTTAAAGAAAACATGAAGATATATTTGAAAAAAAAAAATGAAAGAACCGCTATGGCAAAGAAACTCAAGAATGTGAAAAATCAAACTAAAAAGTAGAATAAGAAGGAATCCGTAAAAAGGAAGATAAGGAAGTGCAAGTGGTTGATCTAAATGAGGTGGTAAAGACTTTTCCTAGGAAGAACATATGGGAGGAATGGATAAGTGTACGAAGTAATGCACTTAAGTGGGAGACTACGTGGGAGGCAATAGTCGCAAGGTGGTGTCGAGTGTGTGACTAATTTCTATTTATAGATATGAGCAGAAACAAGGGTTTGGAATAATCTCTACAAAGTGGTAAGGTAGCAAAGAACTGATTCATGGTGAATGCAATATAGATGAGTACATTAAATGAGCACCTTGTGATGATATTGAGTGTGAAGAGAAGAGAAGTTGTTGGGAGGGACTAAACTAACTAAAGAAATAGAGAATAAATCAAAGAAAGAAACATGATCCTAAGGTTCTAGGACGGTAGATATGGATGTGTTTTACAAGCACAATGCTAGTTGGCATAAGAAAACTAGGTCATAAAGGAGAAGTGAAACGTAGTAGCAAAGGAAAATAGTATTGTGTAAAGTTAGGTCTCATTAAAGAAAAGAGCGAGGAGAGGAAGAATCTTGAGTGGAGATGGATGATGATAGGTTGTTGTAAGGTCTTAATATTTTAGTTAGAGATATATCAAATATGTCGACCGAGTAGTGTCCAAAGGTTGTATGCAGTAGGGGATGTTTTGGCCATCTCTCTTAGTAAGATTTTCTAAATTTTTGAAATGGTTGAAAACAAAAATTAAATTAGAAAGCGTAAAATTATTTAAGCCAGAAAGCATTCAAATTCCTATTCTAGAAAGCATGTAAATTATCTAAGAATCAACACTTGCAGTTAAACTATGAAGTTTAAACAAAGGCGGCTAACTTCTAACGACAAACTACTAACTGAAAGTACACCTAACAACAGGAGTGGGTGCTCTGAAATTTTCAAGTAAACAAAACTTAAAACCACGACCTACAGGAACACATGACAGAGCTCAACACAAAGTAACGTTCATCTAAATATAACATGTACAAAATGGAAATAACAATATTAACAATAAAAATACTTATCTATTCTATGAGATCCCTCGAGTGGCCATCTCTTGGGCGTTCCTACAATTAACTCAAATCACATATGGTACTTTTGCAACTTCAAAGTGTAACAACACATAACATAGCTTAACAGTATTCAGAATATATCATAACAACATACCCTTGTTTTTGGTATTACACATATATATACTGTACTACTACAAAATCCTAATTTCAGATGGCGGGAGAATACCATTGAAAATTTCTTAAAACATAATTACAATTGACCGATGTTCATGACATAAAACATAATAAATGCTCTGAGTGGAGCCATAAATTCTTTAACAGAATTAACAAAATGCTTTAAAAGAAGTCGTTCCACTATGCACTCCTAAATTTCTGGCGCCCAAACTTCTAGCGCTCTAACTTCAGCCACTTGAAGTCCACTCCAGTCGTAGGTCATGCATAAGTCATGCACAATTACTCAAAGTCTATACCATTATATCAACATTAGTTAGCTAATTTCAATCAATTTAAGAAATAAATATTTATACACCATTTTATAAAAAGTAGACAATTATTGCTTCTAAAAATAAACACATTGGCATGGCTGAGGTGGTTGGAAAGAACAAAGAAGGGTATTTAGCTTATTATAAAAATGAGGTTGTTTATACCTCATCAGATGACACATGGTGAACTAAAACCCACCAACAATGGAAAATGGAAAAAGAGGAGGATAGAGAGGGTTGGTTGTGACAACCAAGAACTATCATAGAGAGGATGTGTAAGATGAGTTGTAAGAAGTCTAATTGGTCAAAAGATTCATGGGTGTGATAAGGATAGTGGATAAGTTTCATTTGAAGAGCATGAGATCGGATTGTGAAATGTCACATGTTGGGAAACCAAAGGTGAACAAAATGTATTTTGAGGAGTTACAAGATGAGTAAGAGTTAGAGAGGTGCAAGAAAATTGGTGCTATGAAGAATAGATATGAAAGTAAGTATATCAATCCTTGTTAAAGTAAGAATGGAGAGGAATGAGAGAACTTGGATATTAAAAATTGTCAACAATGAATCAAATATAGGAAAGGAGTTACAAGTGTGGAGCATGAGTTGCATGCAGATGAGGAAGGTTGAGACATAAGTTCAATGGTGAATTAATGATTTAAAATGAGGTTGTGTTGTCAAGAGACTTGGTAAATATCGCATATATTGCACCTATGGAAGAAGAAAGGAAGCATTCGAAGGAAGTGGATGTAGCTAGATAGGAGAATGGTTGATAGAGCTCCATAAGAGGAATGAAAGAAATAACCAAAAATATGGCAAACGAGGATGGGATATGGCCTAGCCCAATGTTGGAAGAGGCAAAGTAAGGTGACCAAAATTATTTTTATTTGCCTATGTAAAGGGATGGTGCATGTTGAGGTCTAGACACAACCAAAAGAATAATTTACCTAGAGTATCTAATGAAAGAGAATCTCAAAGGTCAAACGATATTGCAATACCCAAAATAAGTTTCTATTTCATTTGACTTTAGGTAGTTTTGAAGTTATAATTAAATTTTTAGTTAGCATTTTTAGCAATACATTACATCAAGCATGATTAAGATCTTGCAATAACTCTACATTTTGGATGAACCTTTGTAATCGCACAAATAAAGGCTAAAGCATAGTCTAAAGTTGTGTGGTACCACCAAAGATTGAATTGTTCACCTAGAGGTTGTGTGACATCATAATGAACTCATCAACTCATAAGATAAATTATGGATTAGCACAAGATTTTAGAAATCTAAATTATTATTTTTAAAGCCATCTATCTCTTTTCCATGGCATGCAAAAGGTTGGTCAACTACAAAGCATAATCAAATAATTTCAATTACATTTTTGAGATATTTGGGCCAACATTAGTCTGCATTATGGGAATTTATATTATGGTGTCAACCAATTAGAACGCCTTATTTGCCTCGAAATTAAGAGAAAATAGTTGTAATTTATATTTTGTATGTGGGAGGTTGTCCCTCTTTATTGGATTTGTGTAATTAATTTATGAAGTGTATATATATATATAAAGTGGGGAACCAAAAGGGCAACACTCATTGAATCTATATTTAAGCTAAGCATGTGAATTGAAGGCTTGTGTGGAAGACTATAATTGGTCAAAGTTGTAATGCTTCAAGAATTAAATAAGATTATTGTAAGGCTCTAAGGTCTCATTTTAATTCTTGTAATGCTTCAAGAATTAAATAAGATTATTGTAAGGCTCTAAGGTCTCATTTTATTGTAAAGGCAATGGAAATCCAAACAACAAGGAATCACAAACTTTTTCAAAAAAAAAAAACAAGTGTTTTCTAGGAGTTCAACTTTGAATAGATTGAAAGTTGCGGAAACACTAAGGGGGGAAGGAAAAGAGTGGATTGACTCGAGTTAAGTACCCCACCCAACAAAAAACGTAGGTATATTTTCAATTTGGAAGAACTAATGACTTCTTTGCAAGTCAGGGTATCAATTAAGTCATACATCTTATGACCACAAGGAAAAGGTATTGGCATTTTTGGAGAAAGATAAATGGAAAGGTGTAAGACTATGACCTATTATCATTCCATACATTATATTTATCTAATTAGAAGATCAAATGATATTATCATTGATTCCTTGGAAAAGGGATAGGCAGATAATTCGATCATGATAGGGAAGATCATTGCCTATGGGATTGGCAAAGGAAGATCTAGGTTACTCGTAAATTGGAAGAAAGTGTCTCTACACTCCTATATACTTATATGGATAATTTAGATAACGATTTTATTTCTATA
Organism: Sequoiadendron giganteum; assembly: GCA_007115665.2. Lineage (NCBI taxonomy): Eukaryota > Viridiplantae > Streptophyta > Pinopsida > Cupressales > Cupressaceae > Sequoiadendron > Sequoiadendron giganteum. The sequence continues at coordinate 520,729,163 of CM021108.1, read as the reverse complement.
CTTAAGTAGTAATACTACATATTGTTAAATATATCCATGTCGTAAAGTGACTTGACACTGTAGCTTACTATGCTAAGAGACCTGGGGATATTAAGGTTTAGCTATTAAGCCATAGAGATGGATTGAAGGATAAGTTAGGATGTGACGTTATGTGAACCACATCAAAATCTCTTTATAAGAATAAATACTTGATAATGCTTTACATTGGAATGAAACCCTAGGTTTAGAATAACCTAATTGGGATAAGAATTTCATTTGAATAAAGAGAGAGATCTTAGGTTAAGTTTTAACCTATTGAGTTGGGTTATGTACGACTACTCATTAACACTTTTAAGTTGAAGAATTCTATGATCAATAAAAGATATTGTTAAGAATTGTTGTGATTATATTGGATTGGATGTTGCTCTTTATTTATATTTATTGTTGTGTGAGTGGATTTGTCTATTGGGGTTTTGGGTTTAGACATCTCTTAAGTGGGACCTCCATCCCTAACTCCATCATACTATAAAAAATCAAGGATTGAAATTTCAAAGATATTAGACATGCTTTTCAAATTCCAAATTGAAGGATGATAAAAATATATGTTATTTCCAAGCATGGATCATTGGCCAATTACTATAGAATTAGAAAAAGATAAAAACCCAAAGGGATTCTATTGAAAATGAAATCCATGTGGTATTAGGTTCCATCATTTAAAGAAAACCTAAAGCTATGGTCAAAACTCAAAAAAATGAAATAACTACTCTAACAAAGAAACTCAAGAATGTGAAAAATTAAATACGCAAGTGCAATAGGAAGCCATTTAAAAATAGTGGAATTAATGACTAATCACTAGAATTAATCAATTTACATAAGATATATAAATTCAAACTTGAATCACGAACTAGAAGAAAACGAGGATCTGATGAATACCCACAAAGAGCCTTGAGGATGGGAAGACTAGAATATAAGTTGAGGGAATTTCTTCAAGGAAGGAGTTAGAACTACATATTTTTTACCTCTATAGTAAGAAAGGTTGTTAATAGGAATGATAAAGTTATAAGATTTCTCTATGGAGATAGCCACCCAAGATTAAGAGAGTTAAAAGAAAGCACAAAATATCACAAAATGGATATAAAAGAATAATGCTATTTTATTCAAGGATGCATGTGCAAAAGAGATGTTCAACAATGAGCTCAAGTGGGTATTTATAAGATACACCACCAAGATATGTGAATGTACAGCCAATGTGGGAAAATGAGATGTAATCACATGTTTGCACATCTCCACCAAATAAGAAATTATAAATCACATGTGAAACCTATTAGAGTATATACCTACCTAAGAAATCTTATCTTATCCTAGGTGCAAATATGAAATAAACTAAAAGCAAGAAAATAAGTTTACACTAGCACCTCCTACAAGCGTAGATTAGGTGGGTAGGAAAATAAAGATTGATTAATGTATCCTAGAAAACATGTAGCCATGTTAGTTACACATATACAAAATTATCCATTTAGAAAAGAAGAATGAGAAAATTCCTAGTACAAACTCCCCCCAAGAGAGGATGAAGAGAGAAGGTCTAGATGGAATCCCCCTAAAAGAAGTGAGAAAAATTAAATTTCATGTGAAGATAACTCCCAAAATAGAGAGAAGAATAGAGACCATGTATCCCCCCTTAATGTGTAGTTTCATACATCAATGGTAGATGCTTGACACTAAATTTTGAAAATGGTCTAAGATTGTTGAACAACATTTATCTCTTTAGAAAGAAACAAATTCAAATGTGTATGTAGGATATTGTCCTATTCTTGAAAGGAATATGAGGGGAAAATACTTAGAATATATGAATTCTTCAACAACAAAAAACAAGTTTCGCCATGTCAATATCGAGAAGTAACATAATAAAATCAAGTCCTAAAGCCTAAATGAAGAAATTGGCAATCCATAACTTTGTGGAAATAGATGTAAAACAAGACCCAAAGACAATGAGGAATCATGTAAATGTTGCTCAAGGATCCCCAAGCCAATTCCAAACCATGGAAAATGTTAATAAGATGAATCAAATATCGTGCAAGATTCAAAAGAACTACAATAGGTAACGCAACTAGACCAATGAGAATACGATATTCCTACAGATGATATAAACATGAACGATGACTAAGTTGGATGTATGGACTCGTAGATATCTACAAAAAAAAAACACTATAGAAGAAAGTGTGTGTGAATATGTGGAATCAACTAACAAGATAAACAAACACACCAATGCGACATTGTATCAAATAAATCTAATTTAAAGATAAACAAACTCCAAACTCAACAGATTTCTTCAAAGACGTCCCATTGTCCTCTATCTCCAAGGATTCATTTTAAGTTGCTTTCTCTCATATTGTGTAAGCAATAGGTCAACAGAATGACAACCTAGAGAATGAGATAATATGTAACATGCATTCCTATGCTAAATGACATGAGCTAATTAAACTAAGATAATGAAACTAAAACAAATTATGCAAGCTTATTCTACCATTATTTGTTTATGCTAAAATGATAAAGCTAAGATGCTATGCTATGCTCAAGAAATCTAAGATATAAGATTGTGAAATGCTTGATAATGCAACTATAATTCTCATGCTATGCAACTAGATGATTTTCAAAACACAAAGAGACCGTATTTATAGACATTTGGAGGCAAAAGCTTAGTTGGCAAAGATCAACGGTTGAAATCGAGCCTAATAAGATGAACGGTGAAAGATCGAGAAGTTGGAGAGAAAGAGGGAAGCTAGAGAGAAAGAGGGAAAATGGTTCCTCCTACAAAACCTTCTTCATTCAAAAATGAAGGAAAGTAGCCATTTGTCATTTTTAGTTATGAGGAGTTAGTTGGTAGTTGAAGATAATTCCATAATTAAATAATTAAATTATTTAATTATATGTGACATGTGAATTTAGAAGCTTCCATAATTAAATATTTAAAATATTTAATTATGTGGGAAAAGAGGATAAAAGGTGCCTAATTAAATATTTAGAATATTTAATTATATGTGAAGTGGAGAATTAGAAATGATGATAGTTATAGAGTTTAGAAGAACATTACTTTATTTGAATTAAAAATTCAAATTTAAAGTAATAGGATAATTAATTTAAATAGATTATAAAATTTATTTTAATTTATTAAGAGGAAAATAGAAAATAATAATAATTAAATAAACTTATTTATTTAATTAAAATAGAAGAATTAGAAAGTGAACAATACAAATAAATAATTATATTTATTTATATGTAGATGAGATTAGAAGATTAATTAAATAACTCGTATTTAATTAATTACCAGACTCGATTAGATGTGACCATTTTTAGATGTATACAGAAAGTATAGGAAAAGAAAGGACAAGAGGGCCTAAATGTTCCCTCGTGACATATAAAGAAGATTATTGATGTAGAAGTATCCTAGGTGCAAGGGAAATCTTGCATCAACAAAAAACAAGTTCTACTTTCAATTTTAGTTCAATTTTGTTGTGTTTCTGTCGGTTTTGCATTGTTGCTTTAGGGGGATTTTCAAAGACAATTTGGAAAAATTAATGACATCACCTAGTAGAAGAGTTTAATGGGTATCTACAATTCAAAGTTGGTGAAAATTGGGCAAAAATTGACAAAGTTATGGCCTTGTGAGTTTTTTATCTACTATCAGACTTGCAGGTTTTTGGTTTCCTATCAACCTTTGCGGAAATTTATTGTTAAACCAACTTGTTTACAACCGTTTCCAAAAAAAATTCCCACACAACCGATATAATGGTATTCTTTCCATATTTGTAAGAATTTCTTGCCCATCTGACTTTGAGGGAATTTCTTGTCTTACTGGCATTTGTGAGAACCTCGTGGTCATCTAGCTTGTAGGAAATTCTTGCCTATCTAACCTTTTTTGAGGACTTTACATCCAATTGGATTTTGTGGGTATCTTGTGGCCAATTGGATTTGCAGGAAAATGTTACTAAACCAAACAAGTGCACCAATCCAAAGGTTCAGTTTGTTAAGCAATGAAACTTCCACGTGAAGGACAACATGATGTACTTAGGACAACATGATGTACTTGTGACATCAATAGGTACGAAGTGTGAGGTTTTCAAGTGAACTTTTTTTGTGAGAACTTGATAGTGAACAAGCTATTTGTGGGAACTCGTTAGAGAACTAAAACATGCAAAACTTCAACTTGCTATTGGTTTGTGGAACTTTCACTTCCTACTAGTTTGTGGAACTTTCACTTGCTACTGAACTTTTCATTTCTGCAACAATTCAATTGCTATAATGGTCAGGATTTGATTTGATCTAACTTCTTAACCATTGAAGGATAAAAGGGAATTGTTATCGTCATTTTGAGAAATCCTTTGGGAAGGAGAAGAGAGATTTTGTAGAAGAATAAGGTTGAATTTGTAGTTTTTAATGGAAATGTTTGTTTTGTAGCTTTGAAAAACCATGGTGTATTGAAATTGTAATGAGAAAATAAAGAATGATGTTAAATTCATGTGTGGGAATGTATTTAGGTTGTGTGATCGGGTTTCCTAATAAGGCCCCTTGATCTTGTTTGCATTATATTATATTAGAGTGAGGTTGGTATGCTAGGAGAAGTGTGTTGAGTAGGGTGATGTGTTGAGTTGTGTTGTGAGGGTTTCAAGCAATGAGGGATGTTTTTGGCCTTGAATATTTTTTGCAGGTGTGAAGAGGATTCCTACAATTGCAAAGGGCTAAGGGGCACATTAAAACCACGAGAAACCATTAGGGTTGCAAGTGAGTTTGTTGTAGGTATGAAGTAGTCTTGTAACTATAGAGAGTTTGGAAGGATGAGATCGTGTTGGCTATCCTCCAATAGAGATTGGAGTTTGGTAGAAGGTGCATAGTCGTCCTCCACAATAGAAGTGGGTAGAGAAAGCGTCAAGAGGTGCATCTTCTAGGGATTTTGTTGGTTAGAGGATAGGCATGAATGAGGGTTTTGTTGCAAGTATGAGAGATGATCTGTAAGGGCGGAGAGAGTAGTCTCTGAAGTTTTTATAAGTTGATGAGTGTCTGATGGTGTGTGTAGAGATGTCAAGAAAGAGGAAGCGTATGAGGATAGCCTTGGGAAAGGTGTTAGGAATTTCAATTCTTGTAAGGAGGGAAAGAATATACAAGGCCAAAATTAAGTAGATAAAGAGGATATTGAAGGGTTTGAAGGATACTAGAATGGTGATGGAAAAGAGGAAAGCAGAGGAGAGTATAGGTAAGGTTGAGTCACATTATTGTGACAAATATTTTTGTGCAGACAAACTTGTGTGTGTAGGAAAGCATGAAGAAATGAGAGTTCAACAATTGTGTGTCCTTTGGAGGACACAGCGGTGTTGAGAAATGTAGTGCAACAGAGCATGAAGAAGCTTGTTGCCATGCAAGATGAAGAAGGGGATGAGAAGGTAGAAGGTATGGTTGCAATAGTGTGTCTTAGAGAATGTGTGGATATTTTGATGGTTGAAGATGTGAAAGATGTTGTAGTAGAGGATGAAAGAGATGTTACAACAAATGATGATAAAGAATATGTTGCAACAATAGAAGGAGAAAGAAGTAAAGGTTAATTTTCCTAAATTTATTAAAGATGAAATGCAAATAGAAAAAGAGATGGGAGGAAAGGCAGTAGAGATGATGGAGTGCAAAGAGGCCATGTAGATGAAACTATTCAATTTTCATGATATTGTTAATACAGATTTGTATGCAAGTGTTGCAAAGGATGGTATAGATGAAATAGAGAGCGAAGAACATTTTTGGTGAAGGTTGGATCATGGTGGGTTGAATCCCACAAGAGGGAAAAGAAGAATTAAGAAAGGTGAGAAGATGGGGAATATTGAGTGGAGGAGAATTTGGAAGAGGAGATCGAGTTGTGATGGACATAGGTCCAAGAGAGGAGAGAGGAATGTAGAAAAAACTAGGTGGAGGAGGACAGTACTTGTCCCAACCAAATGCTAGGAGAGGTGAAGGAAGAAAGCTTTTGATGAACCTGCTACACTTATGGAGTTCATTGCATGTTGTTTACAACTTGGAAGGGTAGTTCTACTATCCAACTCCATTTGGTGAGCCCAAGCTGACAAAATTTTCTTACCTCAAGCGTCTAATTTAGGAGTATCTTGGGTGCAAGGGCAACCTTGCATCAACCAAAAAAAATCCAAGTTTTTCTTTTAGTTTTAGTTCAATTTCATTGTGTTTCCATTAGTTTTGGGTTGTTGCTTCAAGGGGGTTTTTGAAGATAATTTGGAAAAATTAATGACATCACCTAGTAGAAGAGCTTAATGGGTATTTGCAATTCAGAGCCGATGAAAACTGGGAAAATTCTGACAAAGTAATGGCCTTGCGAGTTTTTGATCTGCTATTGAACTTACAGGGTTTTGGTTTGCTGCCAATCTTGTGAGTTTTTGGTCTGCTATTGGCATTTCTAAATATTTTCAATTGAATCAGCTTATTTACAACCAATTCTAATGAATTTTCTTGCCTATATTACCTTTTTGAGGACTTCACATCCAACTAGAGTTTGTGGGCATCTTGTGGCCAAGTGGATTTGCAGTAAATGTTACTAAACCAAAAAAGTGCATTGATCCAAATATTGGGCTCGTTAAGCAAAAAAACTTCCACACAAAGGACAATGTGATGTGTTTGTGACATTAGCATGTACAAAGCGCGAGGTTTTCAAGTGAACTGTTTTTTTTGCAAGAACTCGTTAGTGAACTAAAACTTGTGGAACTTCAACTTGCTACTAGTTTGTGGAACTTCCACTTCCTATTGGTTTGTGAAACTTTCACTTGCTACTGAACTTCTAGTTTTTGTAACAAGTCAGTTGCTATAATAGCTAGGATTTGATCTGATCTAACTTCCTAGCCATCAAAGGATAAAAGGGAATTGTTGTCTTCATTTTGAGAGAGCCTTTGGGAAGCAGAAGAGATATTTTGTAGAATAATAAGGCTGAATTTGTAGTTGTTAATGGTGATGTTTGTTTCATAGCTCTGAAAAGATCTGTTGTATTGAAATCATTATTAAAAAATAAAGAATGATGTTGAATTCATGTGTGGATGTGTGTTTAGGCTACATGATCGTGTTGCCTGATAAGGCCCCTTTATCTTGTCTACATCAATGATGCAACTCCATAAGAACTAAAATCAAAGAGTAGATGAATGTCTTCAATGGTGTCATCCAAGTCAAAAAGATGGGACTCATAAAACAAACCTAATATATATGTCAATTATTCTTCACTAGAAGTATCTAGAAGATTATGTATGTCCTACAACATTAAATCATTGGAAGCCATAGATGAAACAAGAGATAATGGAGATGAAATCTTTGTGCATATTATTTGACTACTTTGTTCATCCTTGGATGTTGTGTCCACACAAAGTGTATGAGTATGAACATCAAATGTATCTACTAATGTTGGAGTAGAAGATTCTAGCAAACTAATGTGATTTACCAAAATAATTGTCTTCAATACATCAATCTATTTTCAAAAACAATCATTTTCATCATGTTTTTTTCTTCCCACAATAAACAAATTTGACCTTGCATGATTTTAAAGGATTATGTAGAATATTCATATGGAAAGTGGAGAGAGTGACACAATTAACTTTCTAAGAAAACTATATCATGAAACCAACAAAAAATGCAAAGTAACAATATTACCCCTCCAAAATCATGCAATTATGAGAACCCTCAACAAATTATGATGATGGCACTTTATACTTAGTGTGATTATAACTACCACTTGTCAAATCAATTATTTCAATACATTACAAATGTCAAATTAATCTGGAAAGTTGAAAGTACAATTTTGGTACAAAATGAGATAGATCAAACTACACCAATACGAGATACAAAAAATTATGCACTCTTAAAAAATTGCTTCCAAAAAGGAGAGCTCAAATAGAACCCCAAAGGTTTATAAAATGAGAACTACTCAACATCACATTTGAGAATCTACAATTTGCAAAAAATCAGACACCAACTTCAAAAATTGCTTACACCACTACGAAGCTCTCAAAAAATTACCAATTAAAAATTGTTTGAAAAAAGGAGTCAATATGACTTAGAATGGAGCACACAAATTCAATTGTCAAAGTCACAATGCAAATGGAGGCGAGGCAAGAGTGGGCAGGAAGATTGATGGCATTAGCTTGATTCAATGATGACATCAACAAATGCCAAATAATAAAATTGCTCCCTAGATGGAATATTTTGTCAAAAGTCCAAAATTGTTATTGAATTTTACTAAAATTGTACTCATTGGAAAATCATTAATTTAAATGATAAAATCACCCTTGAACTTGTCAAGGTATTTTTGGGTGCCAGTGAGCCTTTTTTCATCCATAGGGATCATTAATGATGGCACACTACCAATGGCCAATCTATGTGGTAGTCTGTAAAGCCACCAATAGGCAAAGGGATTGCTAGTCCAGGAATTTTCTATCAACTAGGATTTAAACCCTGTCAATATCACTTCCATTATAGGTCTATGTAAGGTACAATAGTACCCTAACACAATTTTATTTTATTTTAATTCTAATAAATTTAAATTTAAAAAATAGAATTGTGTGCCTCCACTGTACTAGCAATGTGTGCACCAATATGTAGAATACTTTTGCAAAATTATGTCAACAACAATACGAATCATATAGTGGTGGAGGGGCAAATTTTTCCTTGATGACTGAAAACAAAGTACTTTAATTTTAAGGAAATGATAGACTACAAGGTTTTTGTGTCTTCTAGACATTGTGGTAGGGTCAGATTTGGTCCAAAATGCTCTAAAGGATCAAGGACCTATTGATCTAACATGCACCTCCCAAATTTAAACCATTTCAAATCTAACCTCAATGTCCAATTTAGATGTGAAAAAAGACAAAAATAACTTTGTTGGATACCTTGAGTTCAATGGTGAATTCAAATTTGCTCCAAGAATTGCTCGAAGCATCCTACAATACAAAGCCTCAAATAGAAATTGCCCAAGAATCTATATTTCTCTTAAGTTCTTTTTATTCTCTAGGTCATCATTCAATATAACAGAAATGCATACTCAACTTTTGTGAACAACCAAGATCTCTAATCCTATATCTTTTGAATGACTAGTTGTAGACACTCTCTCACTCTAATACCATATAAGATTTGGCTATGGAGATAGCCATCCAAGATCAAAAGAGTTGAAGGAAAACACAAATAATCAAAAGACAAATATAAAAGAATAATGTTATTCTATTGAAGGATGCATGTGCAAAAGAGATGCTCAACAATGAGCTACAAGTGGATATTTATAGGATACACCACCAAGATATGTGAATGTATAACTAATGTGGGATAAAGGAGATGTAGTCACATGTGTGCACATCACCAAATAAGAAAGTGCAAGTCACATGTGAAACCCACCTAAGTAGATACTTAACTAAGCAAGCTTATCGTATCCTAGGTGCAAATATACCATAACCTTAAATAAATTAAATGCAAGAAAATATATATATGCACCCATAAAAAAGTAATCTTAAGGACAAAAATGTAAGATAATGATAGCATTTGAAGAAAAGCAATAAACTTCTTAGTTCTCTTTTTACTAAAGACCACAAAGGGTGAAGTTAAAAGATGAGTGAAGTGTTACATATTTAGATAATGAGATGCTACTCAGAGATTATTGAAGTGAAGGTTAAAAACAACATTGGATGCTAAGAAATCGTTGGCCCTCCCCCTTTCAAACGGTAAAAAATAATAATATTGACAAATACAAAAGGCAATAAAGCACAACAAATAATCTCTAATCTTAGTGTGATCCTCTCTATGAGGAGTATGTGAAATTAATTTTGATAGAGCTTCTTGAGTAACTTGGGAAATATTGGGGTAGATTATGTGTTGAAAAATGCAAAGAGAATTTTTTTATATGGAAGCTCCCTCTTTCTAGGAACTAAAGCAAATAATGAGGCAAAAGGGGAAGCTCTAGTGGCAAACGTGATTATTATGTCTTCAAAGAAGATTGAAAATATTATAGTGGAGGAAGTCTCTTTGTTAGTAGTAAATGCTTTATGCAAAGGAACGTGTCCCAATCGGAGACTAAGGCTTTATGTTAAAAGCCTTTATACTTGGCTATAAGTTTTCGACATATTCACCACACTTTAACTAAAGTGGCATTTTTTTTTGGCAAACTCAAGAATTAATCAAAGAACCATTAATAACTATCTTCCACCACCTTTCCAATTAATTAGAATGTTTGGATTTGCTTTTGCAATATAAGCCTCCTTAAGTTTGGTGTCCTTAGGTTTTGGTAGGGTTGGCATTCATTCTAGGGATTTATTATTGACAATGAAGATATATCGTGGTTTAATTGGTATGCTTGGAACACATGTGAGTTGGGATTGAATTTTTTCAGCTTGTGTGGATTTCTTATTAGTGCAAGTGTAGGCCTTGTGCATAGATGTCTCTACATTTTCTTTTGTTGTTTGGGTGGTTGAAAAGTGGGTGTTGTGTGTAGATTGTGCTCGTTGTTGACACTATCATAATGGCTCACAAAAAGAATAGGAAGTTGATATGCCCTTAGCACAAGGTTATGAGTAGTTGGCTTGAGGCTACCTTAACTCTTAATTAAGTAATAGGTAGTCAAGTCACCCTAGGTGGCATCCAAAGCATATGAACGGTAAGAGCTAGTGATTAGTTTATGATCATCATATTCTGAACTCAATGGAGATATTTGGAGGTTTGCCCACTCAAAAGTGGCTTATTATCAAGCATGTCAATTATTTGTAGCATATTTCTTATTATATTCTTCTCTTGTGCAAGTTATTTCATCACAAGTGGCATCAAGGCATGATGACCCTCAAAGGGTGAGAATTAAGGTGACATTTTCAACTCAAGAGGTCAAATTATGAGGTGTCTTTTTCTCAATTTGGCATTTTTTCTTGATTTTTGGAAGGTTTTTCGATGTCATATTGAAGCTACTACAATCCAGATTTGAGGTCATTTGAAGCAAATTTGAAAGAGATTGAAAATTAGGTTTTCCATCAAATTTGCTCCCAAGGTTGCAAATCAACATTTTTTGAAAATTTTGTAGGGTTGATCAAGAATATATTGAAGTTACTACAATCCATATTTGAGGTCATTTGGAGCATAATTGAGGAAGTGATTGCAAAATCAAGGTTTCAACCAAATTTTCTTTCAAGGCTACAAAATTGTGAATTTCTTGGAGATTTTCTTTGAAAAGTGAGTTATAGCCTAGGTTATAGTAAAAAAATCATATCATTTAGATTTGTTGTGTGATTTATTGCAAATTTATCTTTCCTCGTCATGGAGAGACCTACCACAAGAGGCAAAAAGAATCATATCACCTAGAAAATCTCCAAACATGGACGATATAGTAATTGAGGAGATTGGTCAGAATCTATAAGGGAAGAAAACACCAAGGTTCAACATGAGATATCAACATTGAAGGTGAAGATGAGAGAACTTATTGCATTATCAAAAAGACTAAGTCCCTTGTAAGTTTATGGAATATAAAGGAGCGGTTCATATCATAACATTTGGGAAGATGTGTCTTCCAAGGGATGTGATGTTTTTGGGATTAACTCAAATCTAAAGATAGACACCCAAATAATGTGAAGGCTAGCACTCATATAGAATATCAAAAGCTATTACAAATGAAGGATATGCAAGAAGCAAAAAAGGGGGGAGGAGAAAAAGAAGAGTCAAAGTTTCCTACACCAATAAATCTGCAAGCAATTATAGATATGTGCCAAGTAGTTGTTGGGGATGTGCCACAAGTATTGCCTCCCAAAGTAGATCAATTATCAATTCATTCAAATAGTAAAAAGGCACTACCCACCATCCATCACCTCTTCCTTGAGGGTTCACTCAAAGATTAGAGCAATTAAATAACACATTCAACACCAAGTGGTACTCTTTAGTCTTAAAAAGAACAATGCAAAGGCACAAAATACAATGAAGAGGCAAGTGGATCAATATGGAATTTTGACACAATCAATCCTACCTAAGCTAGATGCAAAGGGAAGACCCATCTTGAAGCCTAAGTTAATTTTCCAAACATGAATGAAGAAGCTTTGAACTAGGGCAATCATAAAGTACCCCATCAAATAGAAGTATTGCCCTATTGAAGTTGCCACATTTGAAGATGAAGATTTTGTGTAAAAGCCTCCATAATTGATCAATGTAGATGGAAATGCTTGTTTTGAGAGTTGGAGGGGATCAAGATATGCCCTTAATCATAGTATGCATAGGGTCATGAGTAGTCATCTTGTGGCTACCTTAGCTCTTATTTAAATTATATGATTATTATAATAGTCTTTTATAGATAGTTAAGTTGACATGGGTAGCATCCAAGGCATAAGCAAGGTGTACATCGAAGCTAGTGGTTAGTTTATGATCATCATATTGGGAATTGTGTTCTCATTAGGTTTAAACTCCCTCAAATTGGATTATTATTCTCAAGTATTGTCAACTATTTACAACCCATTTTCTATTATATTATTCTTTTGTGCAAGTTATTTCATTATAAAGACTTGGTAGGGATTCACAAAGGAAGCACGTGATGACAAATAGTAAACTAATGCAATTAGATTTCCACAATCCATATGAAATTGTTTTTGTGCTTCTGGATTCGATTGTGTTGGAATTATATGTTCTCAGCCTCTCCAACTCTCTACCCTGATGATGGATCACGGAGTGTGATCCGAAACGTTGATGAAAAAATTCCAACACAATCGAATCCAGAAGCACAAAAACAAATAGTAAACTAGCATCTACTTTTCTACAATTGACCAACTAACATAGGCTTTGTGATAATTATGGTGAGAATATAAGGTACTCCAAGATCAAATGTGATGGTGCAATAGGACTTCATTTATAATTAGCAACTAAGGTTCTTAATAATGCAATTAGGGTTTGGCTCTTAAAATTGGTGTTGCCAAACCATTTTGAAGGTGTCTACCCTTATAGAGGTCAATGTAGGTTTCAATTCTATTGATTATACGAAGGTGTAGGAAAGCAAAACATCCATGGCAAGGGCAAAGAAGTTGAATGCACTACTATAGGATAATGTGCTTCGTGCATATTGCATTGGTAAGGGTAAAGTGATACTCATGGTAATGGTTTCTCACAATCAAGACCACAAAAGTTACAAGTGAGTACACAATGAACTCATTTCCAAGGTTTGGCTCTCAACTTTGGACCTTGTTGCATGAACTAATGGACATTTCGTGGAGATCATGGAGTGGAATGGAATTGTTACAACTTAGTGATGGGTAGTTTGTTGAGAGTTAACTCAATTTTTGTTTATTCCTTTGTTGTTTTGTCCTATGTTAGGGCAAGATGGTGCTTCAATGTGACATGTATAAAGTTTGCTCATATGTTATGGGGCTTGTTTTACATGTTGCATAATATGTTGTTTATCACTCTTAGCAAGCACCTAGCTTACCTATGGTGGGGTTGTCAATTTCGATGTATTGCCCTCAAGGTAAGGGGGCATTTTGTTGGTTCACATATTTCATTTTTTTGTTGTATCGACATCTTCACTATTTTTTGTATGCTTGTTATTTTCTCTAAAGTGGGCACCCCTATAGAATCTCCCAACTAATTAAGATGTAGAATATATAAGGGAATAAAATGAAACATGTTTGGAACTAATTCCAATGTAATATTAAGATTTGAATATTATGTACATACAACTGAATTGCCTTGTACAACAAAATTTGCAAAATTGTTATAGAAGTCCTATTTGAATTTAAAATATTTCTTGAAAAAGCCATTTCATATGAGTAAAGTGGCTTTGCTCAAAGAAATAAACTACTTGATGGAATTATCATTGCACAAATGAAACCATCCATTCACTCAAGCATAGAAAGAAAGAAAGTATGACAATAGTCCAATTGGCATGAATGAAGCATATAATAGAGTAACTGGGCAATTTCCTCATACTCATTTCCTAAATTAGCAAATGAAGTTCCTATTGGTTATTTCCCCTCATGGTGGGCTGGGCTGGGCTGGGCTGGGCTGGGCATGGGGTGTCCCCTTATTTTAAAATAGAAACCTTGGAAAGAGCAATTTAAAAAGGAACGCTAAAGAAAGAAAAATAATTTAAGAGCAATTAAAGAGGAACCTTGAAGATATAAAATTGATGGAATACATGTTTCCTTAAGTATTGAGGAGATCTCATACCTCGAGTTCATAGATGCCATGATATTTTGAGAAGGATACAAGAAGCAAGCTAAATAAAGAATGTCATAAAGAAATATGATAGAAACAATTCAAAATATAAATGTAGAGAAGTTGAAGATTTACTCCATTAACGTTCCAAGGAGTTGAGATGGAAAATCCAAGGAATATTAGGCTTTGGGTGGGAAAATCATACAAAGGCATGCCTCTAACTAAAGGAAAATCTTCTAGTGAAGTATGGAAATCAATCATAAACACAATTTAGAATAAACTATAGTCTCAAAAGGTAAATGGCTAACCCAAGTGAAATCTAACTAATTCAATCATCCCTACAAAGTGATTTCAACTTGTATGATGTTCCTATTTAAGATGTGAGATAAATTGGCTAAGAATATCACTTTCATGCAAGGTTAATTTCTATGCAACGAAACAAAGAGATAGCTCAATAAGCTTGTTAGCTCAGATTGAATACAGCTCCTCATCCAAAATGGTTGGGGTTTATATAACATAAGGCCAAAGATAGATATCTTGAGGTTAAGCTACTATAGAGGGTTTATGATGATAAAATATTATGTAAAAAAAATCAATAATCAAAAAATATCTAGCTACAACAAAATGGTCTCCAACCTTTCCCACAAGCTCTTTCCTTCGGGATTAACAATTTTAAATTGTATTAGAAATTGAAAATAATTGCTTATTCCCAAAAGAGTTCTATAAGTGTCATAATCCAAGTACAATTTTGCAAAGATGCTAGAATTAAAAATGTCAATAATTCAAACTGAGGAATTTATGACATAGTTAGGTATGCAATTGGTTAATGGGGTACAAGAGTGAGTGACTACATAATAGAGATATGTATTCAAAGTATGGCAAAAGTTGGAACATATGGAATGAAGGAATAGAACTATATATATATTAAGTTTTAATATCCCCAACCTTCAACAAAAAAAGAGATCGATTCAGGTGAACAAAGTTGGTGTGAGAATTTCCAAAGAATAACTTGGCTAGAGAACATATATTTATTTTAAGTTTTAATATCCCCAACCTTCAACACAAAAAGAGATCGATTCGGGTGAACAAAGTTGGTGTGAGAATTTGCAAAGAATAACTTGGCTAGAGAAGAAATAAGTTCCTAATGATGGCGATGTTGCAGAGACAAGGAAAAGGAGCAAAGTAATATGAACCCCTCTGAGTTTAATAAAACTAAATTTAAATGGGGCCCTAAAAGTAAATCTGAGCCTTGTAGATTTGGATGTCTACAAAGAAAATCTATTATTCATAAAGCTATTGGCAAAATAGTTAGGAAGATGTTATCAACTGTTGATATGGTTGAATAGCTTCGTCCTACTTAGAGGAGTTTAGACTAGATTAGACAATAGAATAATGGAGATCTTCCCATAGCCTAGATTCAATCTCTACCTATTTCAATGCCACATCGATAGATATACAAGAAATGGGATCACAAGCAGGGACCATTTCATACAGAAAGATGCCAACTCCAGCAAGCCATGGTTTCCCTTAAGGACCCCATGGAAATTGAGTTTAACACGGTCATTTGAGGGGAATCAATTCTGTTTATCCTAGAGGCAAACTATGTCAAAGATATTTGACTAATTTTTTTTAACGGTACCTAGAGATCACCAAGCATAGAGCAGTTCTAGAGAAAGATGCCTCTGCCCAAGACGTTAATACATGCATGTTCCCCAAATTCCAGGTCGCCATTTTGTGGTGTGGTGATTAGAATTTGGGTCGCTCTCTATATGAATGCACTATTCCCCGTTTCATCAAAACCCTTTGGATTATTCAACTAATATTTCCTCTCGTAAATCTAAATGTTTGTCTTTAAAAGACATCTATTAAATTTGTTATACATAAACAATAAGACATTTATATTGAAATAACAATCACATCCTTAATTCCAATCCAACTTCCGGCATTTTGGATGACTGCATTTTAGGTAGCCCCCAGTGCCCCACTCTAATCATGCAGGAACGAAAAGAAATTCAATTATCATGTTAGACATCAAAAGGCAGATTTTAGCTAACGTGGAAACAACAACAATGAAATAATATTAATCAAACATATAGTTGAGATGCTATTAGAAAATTTAAGTAAAACATAACATTCTATTTATTTATCTTTACATACTCCTGTCTTTTCGTATTCATTTGCATTAGTTTGTATAAATATCAGTAACTCAGTGTAATAAGTGTATCATACTCTTTGCTTAGACTACACTCGCTGGCATTACATAATATCTTTGGAAAACTCTTCTATTTCAGCTTTTCCGAAGCTGCTGTCTAGAATACGAGTTTAAACATGAGAAAATGGTCTAGGGTAAATAAAACACTATAAATGCACAAAACGACAGGATGTTACAAGTACTTTTTGTGTTGTATGACACAGATAGAAACTACATAAAAGCAAGGTCCCAGACATAATATACATATAAAATATAATATATTAGGAAACCAACTCTTTACTATGTAACAAAGAACTACATCTCTTCTACTTGGATAGAGAAACCACAAGGACAACGCTTAGTCCAGATAGCATTATCTTCATCATAGCTTTGATTCTCATCAGGAAACATGTGGACATGATTATGCATAGAATCAGTCTTGATATTTTTATTGGTTTCATCTATCTTTGTTAAATCATGATGTTGTTGCTCAAGAGAATGGCTACCTTTAGAAACACCAGTTCCACCTACCTGCATTATATCATCTCTTTTCACATCAGCAGAATTATTTGCTCCATCTGTGATTGTGTTAGCTACACACTCCATATATTTGACAGTTGATGCAACAGATAAATTGTTGCTATTTGAATAAGTTTCTCGATAATCATCATGCAACCTTTGCCTTGTTACGATGGATCGTAAGAGTTGATTCCATCTAGAAATAGCCTGATATTCATTCTTTTTCTTCTCGTCAACTGCTCTTCTCTCTTGTTCTGATGAATAAGCCTGTTATTAAATCAGCAAATTCTACTATCATTTATTCTGATGATATTACTAAATAGAGAAACTATAACAGCCCCAATGTCTGTCTTAGACGAGATGTTTAACAAGGTAAAAATGTGGAATAAAAGAAAAAAAGCTTGCATTGACAATATTAAAAGTGATGAGATGAATCTAAGTCACAATGACATCATACAGAGAGTCGTATTTGTTGGTTCACCATATTTACAATTTTATATTAATGATGCAGTTTTTCCCAGACAGCTCACTCGCTAAGTTAATACAGCTAGCAAGTTCATTACCTGCAATATTGCATCTCTGAACTCTTTGCAAACAACAATGCCATCAAAGACAGGCACTGAACGTCCATTATGAATCTCAAATCCAACCATAGCTGGAGCAAAATCAATTCCCAACTTCTTTGCAATAGGTGCTAAACGTGGCAGTTTTAGGTGCACAGTACCAGGTGGAAGGCATTTTTCTGACCACACATCCACCTGACCTCTTTCATTCTAACAAGAAACAAAAGCAGCCTGTCAAATAACTGCCTGAAATCTGAAATCAATTCTATGGTACAAAAAATTGCTCTAAAAGACCTATTGAAACTCAAACTTTGATATATTCATCATACAAAGACAATGCTCAGGAAAAAAATGGAAGTAACAAAATTGAAAATTAACACAAGGATGATAATAACAAAGGATGAAATGCCTAACTTTTGGTTTCAACAAAGCTGGAAATTTACAGCATGTTGTTAATATGCAATTAATAATCAAATTTAAAGAGCTAATAAAGCTCAAAATTTACCAACTTAAAAGATCAAACCGGAACATTTAATAAATTAATACAGATTCCCAAGTGATTTTCTACTGTGTTCTTGAGATCTATCCCTTTGTTGATGACAAAAATATAGCATGAATCCATCCACATATTAAAGATATGCTATTCCCCACAACCCCCCTCCCGCTCCTCTCAAAGAACCCCCAGGTTTCTAGGACAGGAACGTCCTCAAGATGTGGGGACTTGGAGGGGACATCCCCCTGCCATGCCACCACTATCGCTCAAAGAACTGGGGACATTTCCAAGACGTTCAAGAGACTCCAAGGGATCTACCAACTGTCCCCAGGACTTCCAGGCATCCCCCATGGTAGGAAAATGAAAAGGTCAATTTTTAAAAAATCAAAAAGTGTATTTTGATTTGCATGCCACAAACCTAACCCTAAGGGCCCATGGGATCCACTCAAACTCTAAGAATTCACAAAAACTTATAAATAGGCATCTAACTTCTACACCTCATTCCAAACCTCCACCCACCATCGTTAATGTTCAATGCAACCATTGCCATGTTTTTACTTTTTAATGTTTAGTAGTTTAAACTTTACTTCTATGCCAAAGTTTCATTTGTAATTCTTATACGTATTCCTTACACACTTTTTTATAACTAATTTTTTTAGTAGTATATGTATTTGCACCACCCCCCTGCCGTCCCCAAACTTAGGCCCTTGGTCCTCCATCCCTGAAACCCGTCTCCCCATTAGGAAACTCCATGGAACATAGGTTGCCCCTTTATTGATATCAAGAAGAATAAATAGTGATGAAAATAAAATAATCCATCAAGCTTAGCACATACTATAATTCAAAATATATCTGAAATATGAGAAAAATAATGAGGAAAACTTCCCCAAAAAAGTTGTCTATGATAATCTTGTCAAAAGGTCCTTCATTAGCTGGTCCATGGTAATCATGTTGACAGGCTATAACTTTGATGGGGCACTGAGAAGAAATCAAGGTTTGGCTGGAGCTGATGGGATCATATTATACAACATAGGTTCTTGTATTAGCACTTTCTCTCACACTTGGCGTTGACACAAATAACAGAACAGAAGCAGCTGGCATTGAGGGAAAATTGAAACTAGCTAAGTCATTGGGGTTCAAAAGGCTGAGTGTAGGAGGTGACTATCATGTGATTTTTCCAGACACGTAATGAGGAGGTCGTGCAGATTACAGCAGATCGATCAAGATTCTAAATGAAGCTAGGGAACTTTCCAAAAATCTTGATGGAATCCATAGGATGCATTGATTACACAAGGGCAACAAGGCTGTTGACTGTTTGGCTAAACATAGTGTTGATGTGCCTAGCCTAAAGGTAACTTAAAAACCATCAGTTTAGACCAGCTTAAAAGCCATAGCATTAAGATCTAAATCCCTGCATTTTTCAATTTGCAACAACATAAATTATTTGCCAAATCTCATTCAATATTGTGTGAGGCACAGTCTATATAGCCTCTGTCCTTTCATTCCTCTTTTGGTTTATGAGATCAGCAACTTACTCCCCACCTACATAATGATGATCGATGTCACATTTTCCTGCCTGAATAATCTCTCGCCTAAGGCTATTATTCACCTTGGTTCTTAGTTTGTTCAGAGTTTGTGAGTCTGTGAAGAGCAAGAATGATTTTGAATTCTCATAATGTACATCTTGTCAAGGGGCTCTTTATGAAAGATCTGAATGAGGCTTTTAACTAGCTTAAAGCAGAAGCTTTGGACCTTATCCATTCTGTTTCAGGGGAAAAGAAGTTTCACATTCCATTCTCTCAAAGGGACAAATGCAAAGGTCTACAGTATTCTGCATCAATGCACTTTTTTTTGGGCAAGGTTCAGATGGTTTGCTTCAAGGCTAAGGTGGCCATTTGGAAGCCACAATGGCAGTGGAGAGAATGACAGTGTCAGAGCTAGTGGATTTTGCAGCTTCATTGAATGGGTCCACCCATCTCTGTGTCCAAAGCTCACTTCAGTGCTGCAGGCTCAGGAATACCCTTTATTTGTGGCAAGCCAGAGGCCAAGGTGGGGAAGTAGCTCTCTAGAAGGCTTAAATCAAGTCACTTTGGTGGGTTCTATGACTCCAGTTTCTAAAGAACTTGCTGCCCTCAAAACTAAGATAGAGCTCTCACTGTGATTGGCAGATGCAGGGGTTATATGGGCCTATGAAACTGCCAGGTTGGTGGATGTCTACATTTTTCTCTTTTGCTATGGTATATACAATAGTTTAAAAATTTGTCAAAAGCTTGCCTGACTCGCGAGTATTTGCAGGTCAAACCAGCTCAGCGAGCAACTCACTGCCAAATTTTCGATAAGTACACACTGAAAACTCACACACAAACCCAGCAATAACTCGCAAGTCCAAATCAAAAACTCAGCCAGCAACAAAATACATCACTTCACCCAAAACAAAAAAAATCATTTTCATCAATTTTTGAAGAACATTTGAACTGTTCGACATATTGGAACATTGCACATTTGTTTGCAAGCATTTGGGAGTGAGGATTCAAGATTAGTGAACTTACAAGCCGCATTTTTGTGTGTGCCTTTGTTCTAATTTTCTAGTTCTAGGGTTCAGATATTGAATATTTTATTTGAATTTCTGATTCTTAATTCGTTTGTAGTATTTTGTTTCTGATTTTCAGTTGGTTGGTACCAGCTGGTAGGATTTTTTTTCTTTCTTTTGTGTATTTCTAGGATTTTGTTCCATTTTCCAAAAACAAAATCACATCCACAAATAGGAGAGGTGGTGACAAGTATAAGGACTCTGCTTGGAAACATGGACTGTAGGAATAAAGCCGTGAATGTTAATCTACAACTATTGTAAGTTGCATACAAGAGAAGGCAATAATCGTCTCAAATATCACCTTGCACAGATTCATTACTAAGATGTTGGGGCATATAAAATTTAGTATCTCAAGAGGTTGGGTGAGAAGTGAAAGCTCTCCTTGCATCATATAATCAAATGAAATCAGAGTGAAAAAGGAATGTAGAGGCATTGGCAACTATCATCAGTTCTATATGGTCAAAGGAAGATATTGAGGGATTTTCTTCTTCCATTGAGCCATAGATATGGGTATTAGGCACTCTAGGCAGCCATAGTTCCAACATTTTTGTTCCTTGTAAGACTCTTGGAGCAAGACCTTCATTGGAGGGTATTGCATTAAATCAGGAATCACAACATGAAGTCAAGTTGGCATATGTCAATTTTTGGTACTACAAAGTCCTTTTGGGAGCAACTTGGTCACTACATTGATCATGGTAGGTAAAGGGTTCAAGGCACCAAGCCCTTAAGAATTGAGTAGACCATTATTGGAGGATGCAGTAAAAACACAAACCAACTAGTAGATGAACAAAAACAATTTTGGAAAGTCAATCAACTTTATTTGATAAGCGGACAAATGGCAAAAACCACACCTTCATCAACTTCCTTGTGATTTCACAAAAACAATTAGTGTTTTTTAAGTCAATTGATGCCCCCAATGAAATCAAAAATGCTAAGACCTTGTCCAGCCAGGAGTGACCATTGGAGCTGCTTTGAAGTTTCAGTTTTGGCTTTTCAGTATGAATATTTTGATGATGTGATAAGTCATTCAAAGTTGTTTGGAAACATGGTTATATCTTGCATTCATTTTGGGTGCAGGTGGGAGTGATTTGGTGAAGTTTTCTGAGTTTATATCTTGCTGTCCAAACTATAACAGCAGAGTTTCAGACCTGCACCAACCTTCTATTTGCCAATCTTTGAGGTATATTTGTTAATTCCATGATGGGTGGTTAATTCTTTAATATTTTGATACATGTGAGGATGTTCTATCAATTTCTTTCATGACCATACTTGTAATAGCAGATGCCTATCTTGAATTTAGAAGTTTTCAAATGAGCTAACATTGTAACACTGAGTGGTGGTACCACCAATTAACTGCTTTTGATATTTTGTTGTTACTTACCCCACTGAATAAGTGACTTATTGGTTCTCACTCACCACTGAAAAGCAGAAGAGTTGCTCTATCTTATTGTATTCACTCACTGCTGAAAAGTGAGCGAGTTGCTCTTTCTTATTGTATTGCTCACCACCGAAAAGTGGAAGACTTGGCTGTACATTTCCAGTATTGTTTGATGCTTTCTTACGGAAAAGTGGAAGTGCTAAGCTAACCCCACTGGATAAGTGGATTACTTTCAGCTGCTTCATTTCAAGTATTATTGTAATCCCATACACTGTATGCTCTCACTTCGCCCACACTAGGAACTTGGTGATCAGAAAGTGAAAAGGAAAGTCGTTTAGCAATAAGAGTGATTATTAAAAGTAATGAGGCAAAAAGTGAGCCATCAATGGGGGCTTCATTACATTCACATCATGATGCTATGCATGAAGCTCCTATTGAAGATGATATTGCTTCCCAAGAGGAAACTGCAGCAATATTATCCAACTTGAGGATACCCACAACCATTTAAAAGCTTTAGCTGTAGAAGGAATTTATAGATTATGTATGCTGATATTATAATTTGTAATTTTTATTTATATTGAAACTTGAAGTTGATATGTATTGAATTCAATTTTTTATATGATGTTTATTGAACTCTAATTGTGATCTATATAAAAGAAATCAATAGCTTGTTCCCAAATTCAGTAATCCACATGTTTCTGAAGAATATTTTACCAATTTATGTGTTTTAATTTTTTGATGTTTGGAAAATTTGTTAATTTTTTTCCCCAAGTTTTTGTGAAGTTTTGCCAAGTCCAAAATTTTGGGTCTCCCGAGTTTTTGCCAAGTCCCAATTTTTTGAACTATGGCATATAGGTTACAATGTTTATGCTATCTTGGTTAGCAGGCTAATCTTTCAGGAATGTTTATAGCTTCTAATTTCTAGTATTTAGTCTTTGATGTTGCAACCTTGATAGCAATATTTTTCCTTTCCATTTCAAAGCTTGTAGCTGTGACAATTCCCAACATTTTCCGAATGTACATTTCTCATACTTGTCATATCAATATATGCTGGTTTTACAAAATTTTAAAGTTCATTTTGGACAGTGCCCAACACAAACCCTCATTTACATTGTTAAAAAAGGAGAGGATAAACTTTCACATTCAAATCAAGAGCAATTTCTCAGAACACTTGTTATGTTCATCTGTTGTGCTTTATTCTAAGTCAAATATCAGTATTTTTCATTTTTTAAACCCTCTCCTTAAAATGTTAATCTTTGTTTTTGTAGTTTGGGATCTTTTTAATGTTTGGTTAGGCTTAGCTTTAGGTAAACTACCATTGGCCAGTTAGGTCAATCACGGTAAGGAAACCTTCTTGATGCCTTTTCCTCTAATTTAAACAGGGGAAATTTTGGTTTTGATGGGAGATTCCAATATCCTTGAATCATTAGAAACATTCCTCAACTATACTTTGAGCAACCACTTTCGTTCTAGTGTTCGCAAAAAAATCAAGCATTTCCTTACATCCCCATTTAGCAAGTGTTTTGGATGACCATTTTTTTAATACTTTATATGTATTATGAAAAGGGCCCAATTTAGTGAGGTCGGTTGTCTCTGGCCAATGTCAATAATCACCACCTTCCAACCATACATTCAAAGTATTAATGAGCACTTACAAAATAGAGAATGATTGTGATACCACAACATGAGCCGTGATCAAGTCTCACTCATAGCATAAGTAAAACTAATCCTTCACAAGCACAGATTTTAATCGGTCTTCTCAATCATGAACAGGCAGATGTGACAAACTAGCTTCCTAACAGATCAAAGGTACACTTTTCTAAGGTCTTGTAGGTGAAGGTGAAGCTTTTCTAAGTTTTCCTGCCATCTTCTGGCATATTTCCTGCCATTTCATGACACATCTCCTGCCATTTATTTCACTATCTCTTGCAGCAGAACCCTACAATTACTTAAGTAATGAAAAATAAAATTTCTTCATGCCACTTCTTAATGCTAAAATTCTGAAATTCATAGTGTTATATGGCATCCCCATTCCAATACCCATCTTATGTAGCCATTGTCTCCCATCTCAGGTAACTAAGGTAATTACCAAGTAGAAGTCTCAAAATATATAAATGCAGACATCTCTGAAAGGCATTATAAGTAGATACAAGATGAGGGCATTTGAAATGTTCTTATCCACACTGCAGAGCTGATCTCTCACCATAGGTCCTCTCTGTAAGGCTGCTCTGAAATTTTACAGTAACTGTAGCCAGTGAATAAGAATCAAAGCTCTGGTATGCATAGAAAAAACAAAAAGAGCAGTACAGCCTAAATGAATAGTCCTTTAAATTTTTGGTGGTTCTAAACTTCGAAGTAAAGATTAAACTTAAAACATCAGTCATTGGAACAAAAAAATGCATGACATTCAGAAAGATATTTCTATTATAAAGTACATAATCCTAGTTAAATATATAAGATTAGCTACACCTTTGGCACAATCCCATTTATTGCAGGAGGCAATTGCAGTGGCTCTGTCTGCCATCTCCCAAACAGTGCAATAGTATGCCCTTCAGAAGAGCCATCTTCAAAGTATGTAGCCTCTGCATCAATACTTCTAGCTCGATTTCGAGAAGGTTCCAAAATCTGGATCAGAAACGATGATTGTTACAAACTTACACAATGAAAAATACTCAATCCAGTTAAAGAATCATTCTTGATATTCCACAACTGAAATAATCATAAATTAAATAAACTGCATTATGAACAAACTGATTGTTCAAACCTTTGCAGCTGCTTCGCCTTTCTTAACTTGTAATCCTTCTCGGAGCCATCGGTCTGCTGTATGGAGGATCTGGACACAAGTTCGAGGATATACTGGTTTCCCAGCACAATAACCTAGTACAGGACCCTTTGGATACAGCGTTTGATATTTTGTAAGCCATCTTTCCAGCACATATAGATGATGATTTTTATATGCCTAAAAGAGATGGCAAGAGACTTTCATTAGCAAGTGTAAATTACAATTTTGCTTCTTATGCAAAATGCTTTTGAGCATGAAAATCTAAGAGTAGAATCAAACAAACGTATTATAAGTCTACAATTCCCACACTTATAGAGGCATATAACCAGAATAAACCAGTCTACAATTCCCACACTTATAGAGGCATATAACCAGAATAAACCTGTTGGTTAGTTGGAAGTGGCTCAGTAAAAAATTTCGTCTCTAGCTCCATGTCCTCAAGAGAGCTTCTATCTGTAATATGAACCCTCTGACCTGGAGTCTCTTGACTTTGAGCTGACATGTCACATGCCTGCGGTGAGTCTATATTGATCACTGTCAAACCTTGCGATCTAATGCTTTTGTTCTCATGATGATTTGTACCAGTAATGGACATTTCTGCGCATATAGATGATTGTAGAGCATCTTCTGTGGATGCTTTAACATCTACTGGCTCTGCAATTGCTGCAGCTTCCAAGTCTTTTAAAGGTGCCATCGTTACTTCCCACCATGGTGAATAAACTCGCTGATTTACTATAGCAGACCATTGAGTAACATACCTGAAAACTAAAGCATTATAACTTGGCATTCTACATATCTCCCCATGGGATCATGTAGGAAGCTAAAATAAAAAATTTGATAAATTGAGATCTACTAGCCTCTAGAATGTAATATTAACTATCTAAATTGAATTAACTACAAATTATATTTGCCAAGAGTAGCAGAAACATTGACGAAGGCATTAAAAATGGTACGCTTCAGCAGTAAATTACCAAATAGCTAGACAATATACAAGAGGACAAGACACATATGTGCATAGCAAATAGAATAGATCATTTTCTCTTCAAATCTGATATAACTTTTCTCTGGATAATCAAATATTTCTTGCTCAAATATTCTACAAAATCATGGCTCTAGTTTACGGGATCATCTAACGTGTTCAGAGCAAGTGCATTTCATTGACAGGAGCACATCTTCATGCATTGTTCTCATTTATAATGAAAACCTAAGAAAATTCTGTCCATCTGATATAATTAAGTGTATTTTCTAACAAAAGTATGTAGCAATCAAATTTACTGTAAGTTGGAAAGCTGCAAGAATGTAGATGAAGCTAAAGCAGCACAAGCAAGAGTACCAGACAGAAGACAGCTCCTGAATAAAAAAAAGTTTTGTGGACTAATAGAAAAGAAGGTTATACCAAAAACATCAATGAGGAAGTCTTCACTCTTTTCAAAGCCAGAATATTTCCCTTTAAGTTCTCAGTTATTAAGTAGCATAGACTTTTGCTTCTGTCATAGCTTCCTTCTTGTGATCTATATTAACAAGCTGGAGCTGCATGTTCTAGAATTATCCACTTTCTGGGCAAGATCCCTTCCACATAACAAAGAGAATATTGACACTCTCTTATTAGAATACATAAAAATTCCTAACTCTAATCCACACAAATGATTTCAAAGACAGCTACATATAACTTGGTATCTTGGCATCTTGATTATGGCTGGAGACAACATGGTTACACTAATAAAGTCTTTAATGTCTGGGCCAACAAGGCTATGTAAGGTTGTGTTTGCTTTATGTAGTCCTCCATTGAGTCTTCTTTTGCACAGGATAAGGAAACACAGGAATGAGAAAAAAGGGACACCTACAAGTTCCCTCAAAATCCTAGGTGCAATATTTGAATAGGAAAATAGCATATTGCACCTAGCAGTGGGGAAATCTTGTCATGCCTTCCCGATCACAGCCCTCGCAGAAATTAATAACTGAGGAGATCGCAGCCTATAACATAAATTAAAAGGTAATTGCTGACCAAGGGGACTTTAAAAGAAATATATTATGTAGCGATCCCATAAGGTAGCAGACTTTTAATAAACCCCTAAAGGCAAACAATCATTGCATTAACAACTATTATAGAAGTCAACACAAAGGCAGCGCTTGGTTGAGGAAGGGTATCTCCCTTGTTAAGGGAACTAATGAATAGATGTGACTCTCCCCACCATGAAAGTTATAAAAGGGGAAACAAATGAGTGGGGAGATATCAATTTGGATAAATTGGGATCAATCAAGAAGATTGGAAACAAGAAAAATAAGGATTGGAAAATATAAGAGATCTATTGGATTAAATATTATTAGCAAGAATACATTTGGGAAGTAGAGTTTTAATATAATTATAAATACATATATGATCATGCAATAGTGGTTATTGTAAGTTTTAAATTTAATTAGAAATATATATGTATACGATCATGCAACAATGATGCTTGCAACAATTATTGATCCTAACAAGTAATTATGATTCTTCCTTTACTATAAATATGGATAATAGATTCTTATAATTATCTCTTTTGAATTTAGAGAAAGGATTGTAAAATAGGAAAGCTAATCAACCTTTCATCAATTACGCCACCCATAGGGGGTTAAGCCTCATGGGCCAGGAGGCAAATGTGTGCTCTCGGGCTTGGTGGAAGGGAGGTACTCTTCATGCTCTTATCAAGCACGCCACCCATAGGGGGTTAAGCCTCGTGGGATGGGAGGCTTATTAGTGCTCCTGGGCTTGATCAAGGAGGACGGCCAACCTCCAAGGTGGACTGAGGGATGGAAGGGCGGCCCACCTTCCATGCTCTCGCAGTACAAGGGCAACCAACCTTGAGACTGCAGTTTGCAAACTTTTCAATGAATTCTTAATAAGATTATTATGGGAATCCATATTAAAATGGCTATTGCATTAATTAGAATTTTGATATGACTAATGTGCATGGATATCATGATGTTTACTAATGACTAATAATATATATATTATCATGGCTTATGAGCTAATGTCAATGTCTAGTGACTAGTATTGTGTGCAGGACCTAAACCAAGATTTATATCTTATAAATGGCATTTCAATTGGTGAATTTACAATCTTAAATGTATTACATTTCTTATTTTGGATTCAAATTGTGCATTTAGGGCAAAATCTATGAATATCCCAAATAGGGGGCATTACAAATCTCCCCATGTAACATTATTTTTTTGTCCTTGGTTTTCTTGCTTGTTTTTGGAACAGTACTTACCAAAATTTCACAATTAGGTCCCTTGTACTTTTTTAATTTTGTATTTCTTCCATTGTTTCTTTTAAAGTTGTTTATATTTGGTCTATTGGTTGGGTTGTTCTGACATGTGTTCATTTTGTTAAAGGGAGGTCGACTCATTTTTGTTTAACACTTTCCATTTTTATGGCTATGATCGAGGATTTTCTAGAAAATCCAGTTCGGTTGTTCCTCCTGATTCTTCTACATGGTTTTAGGGTATTTATTAACTGACACATTTGGTATTTCCTGAGCATGTTTTCCAATCTAGTTACCGAAATTCCTGTTTGCATGCTATATTCCTCGACATTTCCTACTTGATTGAACATTCACAATTGATTAAGTCCAACTTGCTCTTTTTGGTGTATAAATCTATTTGTCATGGTTGTTTTAATGTATTCCCAGGTTTTAAGAGGTTTCCTGGGCACTGTCAATAGATTCAGACTCAGTAGGCTCATATTTGACTGACTTGGATTCGACAAAAAACTTGACATAAACTCAAACAATAAAAACACAATTGACTTGACAAAATGTCATCTGTGTTAGTTTTTCATGATCAGATAATACAAACTGAAAGCACTCAGAAAATGCAACACATAAGACAATGAACACCATAGATACCCTGGGAAAACCCTCCAACCTGAGGGAGAAAAACCCAGCCAATATATCTCTTATATATTGAATTATTAAGAGCAGAAATCTGCTTACAACTCAGGCCCAGCACATGGCCGAATTTGCTACAATGAATAATAGCACCTCTCCTAGATGCAAAGATACAATGAATATGCTTCTCCCTGAAATCGGTCTGCTGCAACAGAATTGCAACCTGCTGCTGCAAGATGATGATTCGCTGCCACAAGATGAGCGCTGCTGCTCCTACAAGATGATGCTTCGCTGCTACAGAATGATGATCTACCGCTCAAGCATGAACTTCTTCTAGGAATGCGAATTATGACAAATGAACTTGATGATCAAATGAAGGAGATACAACTTGTATATATACACAAATGAGGAATCGCACCTCTTCAATAATCAAGTTGGCCTCAACCACAAAACACATCTTTTCAAGAGGGGCGCGATTTTCAATGCAAGTTGGCTTCTTAAAATAAATAATATTTATTTATTATATCTTTTAATATTTAATCTTTTATTTAAGGCGCCTCCTTAAGTGAATCAATCATATAAATTTAAATAGCTTTTAAGCTACATTTAAATTTATTCTTCAATATGGATTTGAAGATTTCTCACGTGGCTGCAATTCGTCATCAACACTCCCTCTCAGCCAGGGAGGAATGCTTCAACCTGTGTAAGACATATCACCTCATAGTGATGTTCAACAACATGGCTATATCCATGTAAGAAAAGAGCTTATCACCTCATCGTGAAAGCATATCACCTCATCGTGATATCTACCATCATGGATACCTCCATAGATGGTATGTACAAGTGCTCATCACTTAATGTGATGTTGTCACCTCACCATGACATTCACCATGGCTCTCCCAGAGGGTGAAACACAAGTACAAGAAAATCATCACGGACTCACTCACGTGATGTTGTCATGGAGTCACACACATGACATCCACCATGGCTCTCCCAGAGGATGGAATCAAGGGATTTCACCTCAAACTTCTCTTACAGAGAAGAACTCATTAACAAGGGATTTCACCTCGAACTTCTCTTACAAAGAAGAACTCATTAACAAGGGATTTCACCTCGAACTTCTCTTATAGAGAAGAACTCATTAACAAGGGATTTCACCTCGAACTTCTCTCACAAAGAAGAACTCATTAAGAAGGATGACTGATACTGAGACTCCCTCTCAGCTACGGCTTCATTCTCCACAATACCAAGCTTGTCTCAAAAGTACACAAACTTTATCCTGGAGAGAGGCTTGGTGAGAATGTTTGTCGTCTGCTCATCAGTGCCGATATACCTCAACTGTATTGTTTTCCTCAATACCATATCTCTGATATAGTGGTATGTTTAGTTCTATCATGAAACACCGGAATGACAAAAAGCTTCTCAAAGCTTTGATTATCACAAAGGATGACAGTCGGCTCCAATGATTGTCCAAACAATCCTGCAAGGAGCTTCTGAAGCCGCACTGCTTCTACCACACAAGTTGTAGTGTACTCGGCCTTTGTTGTACTCAGTGCCACAGAAGACTGCTTCCTGCTACACCAGGATATTATCGCAGACCTCAACTGAAACAACATCCAGAGGTACTCTTCCAATCAACAACACAACCATCTTCTTTAGATTCAGTAGGCTCCCTCTGAATCTTCAAGCACTTGCATCAACCTCCTGACCTCATTGTCCAAGATTTGTATGCAATGCTTGCCTTGGAGAAATGGTTACCAACGCACACCTCTGTAGAGAATCAGGGTTGTCCTCTTCAACCTCATCCCAGATCACACTATTCTGAATAGGTTTGCGGAGCTACCAATGTCAAATCCAGGTTGACAGACTTGAGCAATTGTGATCTCAACTGCTGAAGAGGTACTTCAAGGATTTAGCATCTGGCCTTGCAACACTGCAACCCTTACTTATTCTCAGCGAGTCGTAGAACTCCCTCTGAAGATTAATTCTTCCTCTTCAAAGAGATGTCTTCAGTCATTCACTCAAACTCATGGCTGCAGGTAGTTTCTCCATTCTTCAACCTACAGGATGCATCAAGCTCTTCTTGAAAGCAATCTCTTATGCTTCTTGATCCATCTCGAAAGCATAAGAAGAGATTACTAATAGTTCATGGAACTCAACTATCTCGAACAGAAGTACCATTGCAAGAAGCATACATAATTGACTATCTCAATGTTATAGTATGAATTAATAACTACATAACAATTCATGAACATTATTCAACCATGCAATACTTATCCCATTGAAATCAGGATCTCCTGAGTAATCCCAGATAATTAATTCATCATTCATCTTTGTTGATTCCGACATGTCTTTCTTCCATTTTCTCGGAAGAGCTAATCTCAATCTTCACAAAAGACAATCTTCACAAAAACAACTTGCAATGAGTAATTCTTAATTCTAAAGAATCTTATCCTTGTGATCACTATTTACTGGTCACACATAATCCAAGTAAATAATGTCAAATTTGCATAACTCAGCAAACTGAATTTAGCTTAGAAAGATGATTACAATCAAAACAAAGAATACTTATCTCTTAAATATTTTGAAGGGTGAACATAGTACGATACATTGCTCTTGCGCTCAGATCAGTACACAACCTTCACGGCTTGAACACAGGCCCATGACTAGAGTAGAAATTCACTAGAATCATTTTGGGGAGAGATCTCAATCACATCCGCAAATGAAGCATGTTGATTAGGCCTCATAGGGCAATCCTTCGCACAGTGACCAAACTTGTCACATCTAAAGCATTGAACACGAGAGAGGTCCCACTTCTTCTTGAATGCAGGAGCACCATCTGACCCTTTTTCTCTATTCCTCTTTAAGTATCTTTTCTTTCCTCCACTGCAACTTCTCTTCTTCCTCCTTTGGTTCGGGAACTTTGGTCTCCACAAACTCTGCCAACTCGCTTTCCTCCAAGGTGAGCATAATTTTGAATCTCCATGAAGTGAAATTAGATGCTCCCTCAAGCCTATCCTCAATCTTAAGACCATTCACAATCTTGAAGAGATAGAAGTAAACAACAATGAGAAAGAAAGATAAAGGAATTTGCTGTAATACACAGATCTGATCACAATCTTCTTCAAACCCGCTATGATACCATGTTAGTTTTTCATGATCAGATAATACAAACTGAAAGCACTCAGAAAATGCAACACATAAGACAATGAACACCATAGATACCCTGGGAAAACCCTCCAACCTGAGGGAGAAAAACCCAGCCAATATATCTCTTATATATTGAATTATTAAGAGCAGAAATCTGCTTACAACTCAGGCCCAGCACATGGCCGAATTTGCTACAATGAATAATAGCACCTCTCCTAGATGCAAAGATACAATGAATATGCTTCTCCCTGAAATCGGTATGCTGCAATAGAATTACAACCTGCTGCTGCAAGATGATGATTCGCTGCCACAAGATGAGCGCTGCTGCTACAAGATGATGCTTCGCTGCTACAAAATGATGATCTGCCGCTCAAG
The DNA here is from genome assembly GCA_007115665.2 of Sequoiadendron giganteum. Taxonomy (NCBI): domain Eukaryota; kingdom Viridiplantae; phylum Streptophyta; class Pinopsida; order Cupressales; family Cupressaceae; genus Sequoiadendron; species Sequoiadendron giganteum. Next base: position 520,697,090 of record CM021108.1, on the reverse strand, counting down.
CATGAACTTCTTCTAGGAATGCGAATTATGACAAATGAACTTGATGATCAAATGGAGATACAGCTTGTATATATACACAAATGAGGAATCGCACCTCTTCAATAATCAAGTCGGACTCAACCACAAAACACGTCTTTTCAAGAGGGGCGTGATTTTCAATGCAAGTCGGCTTCTTAAAATAAATAATATTTATTTATTATATCTTTTAATATTTAATCTTTTATTTAAGGCGCCTCCTTAAGTGAATCGATCATATAAATTTAAATAGCTTTTAAGCTACATTTAAATTTATTCTTCAATATGGATCTGAAGATTTTTCACGTGGCTGCAATTCGTCATCAACAATCTGGACCTGCTCAGACTCAGACTAGGACTCGCCAAACACTTGGAGAGTCCTGTATCCTTATTCCTAGGTTCTTCTAGGTCAGCCTCTATGTTATTTCACAACTATTTTGATGTGGCTTGAAATGCAATTCTTCCATAAGCACTTATCATTCTCAATAACAGCATACAATTGAAAGTAAAGTTCAATTAATGTCATCCAAGCCTAAAGTGTTGCTTCACTAACTCTTCCATAATAGTTCAAAAATGGCAGCTAATTGTATCTTTTGTTTGGTGATGAGGTAGCATTCATAAATCTGGTTGAATCATTTGCCTTTCCTAAAATTGAAATTTTGATTTTATGAGCTTTGGGCTTCTGTATGCATAGTTTACAACATATGCAATGGTTCATCCTCCAATTTCGTCAATTGACATTTTGAATTTTCAAGTTTTGGGCTATACTTGAGCTTGTGTACACATAGCTTACAAATACACAATAGTTTATCCTCTAGGTTCCTGTATGACTAAACACTGTCATGACTCTTCATTTCCAAATAAGTGGATAAAATCATTGAGCATGGTCTCCCTCTGACGACTGACACACAGCAAACAAACAACTCAAGATGCAGTGGAATGTTCAATCACTTCAATGCACATATTAAACCATGACATAAGGGAAATAAAGAATAACATTTCCACTCAACCATCACAGTGAGTAGCATTAGACAGTACTCCCTAAAACTAACATAGTGATACTCTATACACATCATTTGATTCTCATCACAACCTCTTGTTACAGTTTGAGCTCACTAATTCATGGAAAGTTCTGTACAATACCATGGGTACACTTGCAATATTTGTTCTGCAGATAATAAATTTTAAACAAATTGCATTAGAATAAACCATATATTATGCAATGGGCACAGTTCCAGTGTTCCTCCAAATACAGCTTTTAACTTTTCAACAGATCACACACAATGTGGTTGAATTTCTCACAATCTCCTATCAACCAGAAGACAGCAAGACTTTTCCATCATTCCAATATATACAACATTATTGTTGTGTAAAAAATCTATAAATGAGAGTGCATCCAAACTACTTATTATCGTCACTGTAGAAGGCTTACAAACAAACTTAATAACAATTTCTGCATATGCAATACACTGAAATCTAAATGTTTAAAAACAGTGACTATAAACTGAAAGTTGTAAGAAAAAACACTTTAAAAAACCCTAAAACAAGTTTTGAGGTGATCTTTTAAAGCTAAGCTAAGGAACTGACAATGAATAGGAATTCAAGTCATGAAAAGTGACTGATGCTAAATAGAAATTTATAATTGTAATACCACCCATTTGATCACTACGTTATCAAAACTTTTTATGATTAAACAACATCAGTTTTACCACAAAAGTGTGTTTGAATTTCCTGGGGACCTCAAGTCATAGCAATCATACATATTCAAACCAAATTGTCCACGATGTCATCAAAGAAAAGTTAGAACGAAACCTGTGTGTCACATCTTTGGCACCATTTCCAGCAAATGCAAGCACATAACGTAGAGGCCTTTTCCATGAAGCAGCAGCTTCTTCTACTTTTTTCTCCCCATCAATAACACCACTGGAAGCATCAACATGCACCCATCTTCCTGACAAGGTTTCACCTTCACAATAGACTTCCGCCCAGTGGAAACATGGGACCAGTTTTCTAGACCATACTACAGTACTTTTCTTCTGACTAGAAAATCTAGGTTTTCTATTTTCATGTCCCTTCTCACTTGTCGATGTGAACATGTCTGCCTGTGCCCTCTCAGGTATATCATTAGAAACCATATCATCTTCCCTCTTAGAATTTTTTTGTGCTTCTGTAGCTGTAGCTGATAGAGCCATTGCCAGCTCCATCTCAAATTCCAAGTCTCCTTTTCTTTTAATAACTTTTCCCTGCCCTTCACTGTTGATTGCCACAGAATTTTCATGTTGTGTACCTTTTGCCTTCTGCTCTCCATCTGCAAATTGAACATGCGAGGAGGCTGTTTCTGATGTTATTATCTCTGGTATGGAATCCCTGTTTTCACTGTCTCTCTTACTTCCACGGCCTCTTCTTGCATGGGATTCTGGACCTGCATCACCAACTGCCATGTTTTGAGTGTATCCCTGATAGCGACACCTAGCAAGAACTTGCCCTAGACTAGCTATTGTTGTTTTGGTGGTGTTCATATGAGGCAAGTTCTGTCCATCTTCAGAATCTGATTCAGAATTCCAATCTGCAGATGCCTCCAAAGATTCAGCATCTGGTTTTAGAGGGGCAACATCAAGGACTGAAACATACCTGATATTCAAATGTCTAGGACCTTGGTTAGGCATTATAAATAAACAGAAAACACCAGAATAAGTTTCAAATCAAGCTCTGTCTTCCAAAATAAAAGAAAGAAATTAAATCAATGTCCACTGACGAAAATAGGTGAATAAAACTTAAAATTACAGCCAACAGTAGTAGCAATGAACTAGTAATACAGCATCTTCTGCCTAAGACAAGGGTCTATTGAGTTTAATTTGGACAAAGCTTCAAGGGAAAATACTGATGGAACACAAGTAGTAGACCTCTTCAAAATAACAGAAGGAAAACTGCCATAGGCATATACTTAACATTTCCAAGATCCACCAACAAAGTGGCAGAAACCAATGCAATTCTTCTGGGGCTTAAGCAAGCACTGGCAAAGAACTTTATCCATTGGAAATCAAATGAGACTCCCTTCTAATTATAAGGACTATGAACAATAAGAATAAAATACAATTGTTTAAACAATTGGCACCTAGAAAATATTGTAGAAGCGCTTAGCCTGCTTCCTAGATTTGAATCTGTTCACTTCTCCAATTCCTACTATGAAGCTAACAAAGCCAGTGGACTTCATGGCCAACATAGGTGTGAACTCAACTGATGTGCATTCCCAAGGATACCACCCACAAGGTGCTGTTTATTCCTCTAAGCACAGGGTAGTCCACTCCAGTCCATGTACCAGATGAAGATAGTAGCATGGACCATTCCTATGCTGGAAATTTTGTGTAAGACCTGGATTTGTATGATCAAAGCTGGAAGAAGGTCCCTGTTTTGATTGTACTATGCACTATACCTTGAATGTCAATTCATGCAAAATTTGGCATCTTGAATGATTTTTTGTTGTGATTTTGAAATCTTATGTTGGAGCAATGCTTTCTAGCAGCCATCAAAGTGCTTGAATCAGGAGCTTAACCATCTAGCTTCATTGCCATATCAAGGTTCGTTGATGGCTGCCTTTGGTAAGGGACAGCATGCTTGTTTAGTGGGAAGCCCACTTCGCTCAGAAGGTTTAGATCTTATTGGTTTATCTGTGATGGGAATGTCTGCTGCCATGGACTAGTGCATTGTTAGTTGATTTTGTCTTCCTGAGCATGGGCTGCCTGTGATTATTCAGCTACTGATTAGACCAGGTTAAAATCAGTAGTAATTGGTCATGTAAACTTTAGTAGGAAGGATGATTGGCAGTATTTCACAAAAGTTCATCCATGTAAACAGCCGAGCCTAATCAACGAATGCATTATTGTTTTATTTTATTTTCCAGCTTTCTTAGCTCATCATTTAGGTGAAGGTTTCAAGTACATTATTTCATAAAATTATAAGTAAAAAGTGAAGCAAAATGAACTGCTCCAACAGAATATAAGCCACAGTATAGAGAAGATGCAGTGTCTAAACTACCAGTCCATAAGGAGAATATGTGGTGCTTTTGAGCACCGTAAAGTCACCAGCAAGTCATGTCTAACAATCAGTGCAAAAGAATCACTAGAATGAAGAATCATTACCTATAGCCAATTAGTGAAAGAATTCAATAGTGCCAGTTGAACAGCTAAAAAAGAGACATGGGCCAAGCGTTAAAAAGCTGTTAAAGAAAGATTTCAATTTTCACTCAATTTGACCACAAAAGATGTATGTTTCTTTCAGTGTAAACATAACAATGTTGTAAGTTAGAAATATGGGGCTTAGTATTTTCTATCCCACAAGAATCATATGTTTTGAACTTTTGACCAAGTTTGAAGATCAAGTAAATATTTGTTAGGAACTTAACCTTTCTCTGTGTCTTATATTAGGCCCTCTGTGTCCTATTCAGTTTTTTCCTAGCATAGTAATTCCATAAAATCACAAGTGATCATTTTTTTAGCAGATACACATTAAAAGGAAATGTGTTGTGAGTTGTCTGCTACAATTCTTTTGTTTTTACATAGAAATATTCATACATGGAATATGGGAGTTAAAAAATAACTCTCTTTCACATTTACATTCCTCTTGTGAGGAAATATAGGAGCTATAAAGTTAACTCCCATTGCTCCCTTGTGTAAGGAACGTGAGTTACCTCATAACCTTAATCCCATTTGTATGCACGCTTAAAATGACCTCTTTCTTCATAGTCTACATTCCTTCCTCGTTTTTGCCATTATCTTTGAATGCAATCTTGTAGGTGGTTTTGTAAAAGTTTGAGCACTCTTTATACTATTTCCACCATTATGGAGAGAATATTACAGAAGGTTGATTTAGTACACAGATTTTTAATTCCCATTAGAGGTTTTCTTCTATTACTAACTTCATGTTTATATTGGTGATTTGGCAACTTAAAGGTAACTTTGTGCATATTATTCCTAGTTTTTTCTTGTGATTTGTAGAATAAATAGTGATTTTGAGTTTCATACATTCAATATCTGTATGTATTTGAAAAATAGAGTTCGCAGGCATCCCATTCTCTCTCTCATTTAAACTTGTTTTTATGCATATTTTAAATAAATCGCAAAAACACACAGTAACAACTAGACATGCACAGATATTTAACTAAAAATGTAATAGTTTGATGTATGGTACACACCGAGTGGTCAGACCTAAAGCTCTTAAAAGTGCCACGGATAAGGCGGCCACCTGAAAAAAAACATCTACCTCATCAGAAACAACCAGAGAATTACACAAATGAAAATTTGCATTGAACTATTACTAATGCTCACTTGAGGTGAGAAACACAGCCAAGATTAACCATAATTTAGCTTCTCTTAATTTTTATTCAGTTAGCAAAATGTAGAACATCCTTAAGCCGTTAAGCAAAAGAGCATGGCATTTCAATCTAAAACTAAATAGCTCATTATACACAGCCAAAAGGTCACCAGAATCAACCAAATTTGACCAAAGTCAATGAAATAAATAAGATCACCTCTTCTCTGGTCCCAGCACGACTTTCTATAGCGTGACACAATTTGGCTATCAATGTTGTTCTTTCTTCAGGCTGAGAAGTGCCTTCATCAGAAGACTGGACATGAAAAGCATTTTGAAACTGCAAACATCATGATCGCATAGGAATTGTCCAATTCATGACTCATGGTATTGTCTAGAAGTCATAAATTTAGATGCCATACAACAAATCAATTGCATGACCATATTAAGCTTCATCAAGTGCTAACTTAGTACATACCCATTTAACAAAATCCATCAATCTAATTGCTGTCAGCTTCTGTTCCTTGCCCGGATTTAACAACTCTGATGGAAGAAGAGAATATAAAGAAGCCTGGCAGTTATAATCTGAGATTAATAACAAAGATCAAAAAGGAAACACTGCATGATGTAACAGCATTAGTGGTCCTCAGTTTATAAAAACACAGAACTTTATCATAGAGATGCATGATATTAAATGTCAAGTCAGGTAGTTCTAATAAAACATAAAGCAACCTGGCAAAGATAACCTGAGATTACAACAAAGCTCAAAAAGGCAGTACAGAATGATGTAACAGCATAACTGGTCCTCAATTTATAGAAACACAAACAACTTTCCCATAAGCCTACATGATATTAAATGACAAGATCAAAAACCCAGTACCCACAAATAAAGAACCATACGGACAAATTAATCATCGGATCCTGTATTGGTGACTTCATAGTTATCAGCAAGTGTTTTGGTTCCTCTTCTACTGATACAGATTAAACCCAGTTTGCCAATTTTAGCAATCCAGTGTCCTTGGCTCTTTCTCTTTGGTGATGAGTACTCTCTCTTGGATATTCAGCCTTTTTATAAACTAATTTTAGTCATCTTGGTGATCTCACAGTACTTTCTCTTCTGACAACTCCCCCCTCCCCCGCGCCTCCCCTCTGGGCTGAATCCTCCTTTTTGTTCATCAGAATGGCTTTCAGTTATTAGCTTTTGTTTTGGTTTTGGTTATCTTTCAGTTTGTAGCTTCTTTGGGGCCTCTTGTTGGCTCCCTCTTGCTATTACTTCCAGCTGTATTTCTGAATCCCTTTGACCTATTTTGGTCACTTGTGAACATTAATACAATTCCTTCCTTTCTTAATAACTCTTAAAGAAAATTTCAATTCATTATAAGACACTTCTAGCCGTCTCTTTTAACCTTCTGTCAACCCACTTTATGAAAAATATTATCCATCCAATGGATAGTAATCCTCAAAAGAGCAATGGTCAATAATATAACAGCCTGAGTCGTCCTTAATTTATAAACATCATACATGATATTAAATGACAAAACAGAAAACCAGTTTCCATAGACAAAAAGCATGAAAACACGTTCCTCTCAATAACTCTACAGGAATATTTCAACTCATTCACCATGACAACTTAGACACTTTTAGCTGTATCATCTAACCTTTTGTCAACCCACCTTACAGAAACCACCATCCATCGCCAAGGGTGAGCCTATGTGTACAAACTAAGTGGTTGAATTGGCTTTGATATTCATGAAGTCAAATACAAACAAAGTGATTGAATCATGTTATGCATGTGGACTTGCCTACTCTATGGTCCCAGTAGCAAATTTCTTCCTTTATAACTGATTTATTTTAACATCTTTATTTAGCATTGGACTGTTTATTTAGAGTTATACTATCATCTTGAAGATGCAATTGCTTGCCTACTTCATGAGTTATATCATAGATATATAGACTGCAATAGAAGATATAAATATTTAATAAACCTTTTAACTTGTTCACTCCAGAACAACTGAATGTCCACTTTGCCAGTGGTTTGGACTTTGGCCCATAGTATTAAAACTCACTGAGTACTCACAGACTAGGCAAGTCCTCACAACTTGCAAGGTTTTCTGGAAAACAAGAAACTCGCACCCAAACTCGCCACTCAGAAGAAACCAGTTTTTTGTGAGTCCACAGTGCCTGCTTGTGACTGCAAAGAAAACATGCCCTTAAACTGATAAATGATTTGGTTATGTTCCTCTGCAAATCATGACTGGTATTTGCCCTGCAATTCTCCTCCTCATCTAAACACAATTGCAAATGCCTTAATATGGTCATCATGTACCCTAATTTTCAATGTTTTTAAAAACATGCCCACTGCAAAAGGTGACTGCAGGCTGATTGAAAACACAGCACCTCCCTACGTACTTGAAAACGTGCCCTCCATAGCAAAAACGTGACTGATATTTGTCAAAAACGTGCACTCATTTTTCCTTCTTCACAATTGCATTCAGACCTTAAAAAGCCTTTCCTCTGTATGTAAAACTGTGACTGGAAATCAAGTAAAATGGATAAAATTTATGTTTTTTAAGGGAATTTAAGTATTTTTAAGTTGCTGAGTCAGTGAGTCCAAGTCAGGTTTGGGTCTGCCAAATTTTTGCTATATCTGAGTTTTTGAACTATGGTTTGGCCAATAACTTCAGCCAATTATATTATGCAATAATCAAACACTTGAAATATTTCTATTGACACATATTTTGCACCCTATTGTAATCCCACCTTATAAGGGTCCTTGATTATAGGCTTTGTGTTACTATCCCCATGGGACAATTTGTGTTGTACTCAGGTAGTGTTTATGGTGAACCCACTTTAGGTACACCCTTTATGTACCTTGGGTTGGGCATATCTCTGTGCAATAGAAAGGTGTGAAACAAAGTCACAAGCATAAGCATTCGTATTGTATAAATAAATGGAGATATTGACCTACCTATCATTCATCATCCCTATGTTTTAAGAGTTAATTGGTACACCCCTTGTACCATCATATCTTGAAATTCTCTCTATCTACTCAAAAAACATTTCTTGTATGTTAATGTTACAAGTGCTAATGGAGTAAAGTCCTTGTGTATCTTGTCTCAATAGTCTTGATAAGGGTTAAGCAGGTCATCTAAACAATTTGGTTTGAACCTCAGCTCTAAACATTTCACATAAACCACACAAAAAATTGCAAGGTATGAGTTACAGAAATTTCAAAACAATGGACTTGCCTATCAAATTGTTAGTTTAAGAATTTTGGCATTTCCCCTCCAACCAGCAAATTTCAAATTTTTAAAATGTTTAAAACAAATTATTCTCAGAATGTTTCCTTCTTGTTTGAGCTTGAAAAAAATGTTTTCCACCAACAAAGCAGCAGTTGTGCAGCTAAGCCAAAGTGGTTATTTGGTATTAATGGTGTTTTAAACAGCAATTTAGTGTTTTTGCTGGCAGAGATGTGATTTCACCAAACCAGAGGTATTGTTACACCGACATCCATATAAGCACCATCATGATCACCATCAATTGAACCCTTGGTGCAGTCAATCATATTACCATTTTTATCAAATAAAATAAATGTTTTTGTAGCCTAATTAGTAATGATATTACTAATTGTTTCAAAACTTACATAATTTATTAGTCACTCGCTACTTAAAAACGAGTGGGTCAACAACCACTGTGCTTAACCAATAACCATTCAGTCTCACAGACAGTATGTCAAATATCATGGAAAGGACACTGATATGACTGGTCTCCCTTGTACCAAGTATTGTACTGTGTGCACTACCTTGTGTAATAAAGGTTTTGATCTTTTATCTTCTTTTGTGTTTAATCATGTTATGTACCTCCACTGCTGCAAGAAATGGCAATCAATAGTGTAGCATTTAATTGTAAACATTTTTAACATTATTGACTTTGCAAAGTTGAGTCAGGTTGGCATTGAGAGGAAGCAAAAGTTAGAAGATAATAACCATTGACAATGATGCAATATAGGGATGGAAGCATAAGGAATGAATGGGAAATTTCAAGAACCAGTCTAAACAAAACAACAAAGAGAAGACATGCTGACTCAAGACTTCAAGTATTTGTGAAATCTCTTGGCACAAAAATATGTCAGAGAAGAATATGAGAGAAACCAAACTCTTTCAGATTCCACTAGGTTTCTACTTGGCCTTGACCTCTCGTGAGGCACTTCATTTCATTGCAAGATATCAATGCACAACAACACTGCAAAGCACAATGACAACATTTTACAGCAGTACTGGAAGAGGTGTCATCATGAAGAAGAGGAGAGATAATCAAGACCAATAGTGACCAGAAAAGAATTAATGCCATTGATCCCAAATAAAGTCAGTAGAAGGCAATGTAGGCAGTAGATCCAAAAATTAGCCAGTCTACTAGATGGGTGGAACAATAAGAAAGAAGATCAAAGCTGCCAGAGGCAAACAATTGTAAAAATAAATCAAGGCAAGTTCGGAGTAGAAGTCAAAGCCAAAGTCCTCAAGGCAATGTATTAGTAGAAGCTAGAGCTAAAGCAGAAACCAAGGAAGGGTTCAATTGGATTAACACATATTTTTCCCAATATTGTAATCTCTCCTTCTTGGGGTACTTGATTCTAGGCTTGAATTATCCCATGAGACAATTTATGTGCTGATACTTGTATAATGTTTATATCATAACTTCTTGGTTACACCCTTATGTACCTTCAGCTACCCAACTATAATCCCTAACTTATGGTATTACTATTATACATTGAGCCTATCCTTCCACTGTTTAATACAAGATTGGCATGAGATAAAATCACACGAAGTTTAGGCATTCAAATCATATAAAAAGATGGGGATGTTTTTCTATGTATCATTCATCATCTATATACCAAAGCAACATCATATCAATCATCACACATTGTAACATCGTATCTTGTGTCTCTGTACATTTCTTCCATCATTGCATGTTATTATGTAAGCTTGAGTGTTGAATCCATGAAGAATCAATGACCTCCTAGGATTTAGTTTGGCCCCCTTAGCCCTAGACTCTCCCCAACAAGCATCCTCAGATCTTGCATTGGTACACAAACAACAAGCGATGGTTGTCATTGGCTCCTCCAACATGTGCCAAAGTGCAAATATCTGACAGTATTGTTTCCTGTCTTACTTACCAACTTTGGTCTTCATCAACTCCCACCACATAGAAGGATCCTCCCCTTACATAGCCATTTATCCTTGTACTTGTTTTGGGGTCCATGTTAGGTTTACCTCCACTATGTATTTTTTGTTTTCTTGCTTTCCTTTGCTTAATTTTGTTTTCTTTGAGTCACACTTTTTTTCCCTAGTTCTTCACTATCTGCAACAGCTGTAGATTTGAGTCCCCTTGATCTACTTTGGTCACTCAAGGACATTAATATAACTTCTTTCTTTCTATGAAATGCTGATGGAGTAGACTAGATGTTGATCTTGTATCAATAGTCTTGGAAAGGAGTAAGTAGATCATTTGGAGATAATATTACCTATTCCAACACCATCATCTTGAAGATGCAATTACCCTACTTCATAAGCTATACAATGATTGTTTTGGGGCGTAACAAACTATATGCACTAAACCTTCACAACAGTTGTGTTTCCACTTCATCAGTAGTTTGGTTGGTATTTTTGGTCCATTGAGTTATGCAGTCTTTAAATGTTTGCTTCCATTACAAGATTAAGTTAAAAACATTACCATCTAGCTGTCAACATGATATAAAATAAATTATAATCAAAAGATTTGAACTTTGAAGTTTTGTATGTCATAGATTCATCACATCCTATAAACCTAAAACAAGTAAAAACCAGAACCACATAGCAAGCAATTAGCATTACATAGATAATAAGTGCTTGATTTTCTGCTTCCATGCACTTTAAGAGTTGGGCATTATTGACATCATGGGCATCATTACTATCAAAATCATTTGTAATAGGCTCTTCAAAGATGCTCAAAGGCACCTCTACAATCCTTGTTATATCTCAACACCATCCCACTCATTTAAATTTGTAATATTCTCAAGATCAAAAGAACAATGTATGTATCACTAATCCATGTAAACTCTTGTCTTCAATGTTGAAGGAAAAAGGCACTATGCCCTATAAGTCTATAACTAGCTTCTCCAATCTTCTACAAGTCTATCCCTCTTGATAAAATAAATGAAGCTATATGTGGGCAGCTTCCTCTTATTAGCTGCAGAGGTACTAACAATCTGGGACAAGAAAGAAATAGCATATTAGTGGATCTTGTAATGTCCCCTTCTAGTCAGTGATCAGCTCAGTAGCTCTTCAACCTATTTCGGAAGCCCGTAGGCTCGTTGAGGTGAAATCAGGGTTTCCTTGTTTGGAGGTTTTCTGGCATTTCTCAGAATTTACTATTTTTAGTAAGTTCTAATTTTGGCAGTGGTCTAGTTGGCAGCACTTCAGTGAGTTTCCTTTTCAGTTGGAGCAGTTGTGTGACTTTGGTTTTGGCTTTAAGAGCAATTTTTGGGTGAAATGATTTATCTCATGTCATATTTTTAAATTGACCCCTTGGCCTCATGTATTAACTTGAAGTTGTGTTAAAAGGTGGTCATTAAAGGGTGGACGCCTCATGAAGGTAATATTTGATATTTTAATAATGCTTTATTGCCTTGAAGTTTGGCCACCTATATGGGGATTAAATGCAAAATATTCCAATAAAGAGTTTAGGCGTCCCTTTCTTGGAGGAGTTATGGAATTTGAGAAGTCACCTTCGATTCTATAAAAGAGAGTGTTTGCTCCAGCATTTCTCATCCATTGTTTATGCTAATGTTATGCTGTCGGAATGACTTCATGTATTTGGCTTCGAGGAATGCTTACCTCCTAGCATTTGTCCAATTTTGTGTTTGAAAGATAACACCTAGTTGGTTCTAAGGCTGCTTCTCATCAAGACTAGCAGATTGAGCTTCATGGTTGATGAATTTTGGAGATATCTTCAATTTTTGGGTTGCTGGTTCATTCATGGCTGAAGGACGTTTTGGTTTGCAGCTTTTTGTGTGTTTTTATTTTGGTTGTGGGTGTTTGCTTATCATTTTCCTATGCTAGAGGCGACCCTTTCCTAGCAATTGCAGATTTTAATTTGAAGATTCTGATTTTATCTAATGAAATCGCCCCTCATGAAGGTCGTACCATTTTCAAAGTGCCTTGGAATTCGTGTTAATTATTTGGAGAAGCTTTGATGCAGTTTGAGGGTTGGATATTGGGCGCCATCCTCTTCGGAAGCATTTGCAATTCGTTTCAGCTCATTCGGAGGTATTTTGAAAGAGTTGTGAGCATTTTAGTGATTTACAGTTTGTTGGTTAGACATTTTCAGTTGCTGGTTATTGTTATCAGACTTCAATAAGTTCAGATTTTGGCTTTAATTTCAGTATTTGAGAGGTTTAAAACTTGAAAGATTCATCCTTCACATATTTGCATTGCTTCTATCATTGAAACACTTGTAAATTGCAGATTTCTTTCATTGTAAGGCTGTGAATTAGTAATACTAATCCAGCCATTGTCATTACTGCATTTAATTGTGAATTATAATGCAAACACTTTAACCCCTGGACGGTTTACCGCCAGTGTGGAGGAAATTACTTTGTATTTTCATCTATCAACCACTGTTAAGTGGAGAATCCCCATTGTTGAGTGGATGCCCTCCGCAGCGGATGAATTGTTCTTAATGTCATTATCATCCCCCCACTAAACAAATGGTAGTGTGGATCTCTCATGGCTGGTTCACCACCTCTTTACATTCAGTTGTATTTTACTTTCAATTATAATTCAGTTTCTTCCATCATATGTTAGCACCTCACCCACATCGGGTCTTGTGTGCACATTCTTGGCGTTGAGTGCATTTAATTTGATTATCCTTTGGAAGCTAACGCTTATCAATTGGCGTAGTGCTGGTTTGTGTTGTGATAATTCAAAGAAAAATTTGATCGGCACATTTCAGATCTCTAGAATTCCTTCCTTCCCTGTGCATCCTCCACCACCCAAACATGTCCTCCTAGCTAGCAACATGTTGCTCCTCCCTTCCTTTATATTAAAGGGGCCAATAAGTTAAAAAATATGTAGAAATAGTTGCAAAGATATATAATGCCCTCATGTGCAATAAAACATGTTACTTTGTTGGGCAATAGAAGTCAATGCTAAATCGTTGATGAATGGACTACCTAGATAGAGTAATCTTCTTATTTCCTTAATTATTAGTATCTATCTTCATCATCATATAATGTGCAAGAAAGTTGAGTCCAAAATTTTGGACCTCACAGATTTCCTAGCAGACTAAGTATTCTAAATATTCCTGAATATTCAATACACTTCTTATAATCCCCTCAATGCTACTAAACATTTTTTTCCTTCAAAAATGGCACCAAAAAAGTATGATTTTACAAGGAAAACATTTTTGCATCTATGGTTTAGCTCTAGAGTGTTGCTTGTTGGCGAAGTAACAAAGATCATCAACAATGGCATGCAAAGATCATCAACAATGGCATTGCATGCCTATGTTAGAATTAAACCATGGGGATGTTCGAAGCACAATAGCATAAATCAGGAAAAATCACAAAAAATCATCCGAAAGTATTTGTTTGCCAACAATGCAATTTATCATAATTACATCACAATTCACCATTGAATCCCATTTTTTGATCATTTTTTACATTTTCTTACTAAATGTTGCAAAAAATTGTCTTTTTGAAAACCTCAAACCTTACCCTACTTTTTTTTTTTTTTGGAAACCTAACCCTAGCCCAATTTTTCCCCAATTAATCATTATTTTTGGAAAGAAAATTATCTTTTGGTTGCTGATTTATTACAGAGAATGATTTTTGCTACTATGGTCTAACGCATCAATGGTCACATGAAAGGCATTTTAGGATTTCCCAATCAAAGATATTAAGGATTGGAAGTTGCACAATTAAATGCTTTAAAAAACCAAAAAATGGTTTTTGGCAATCATCTGACCACTCGAACAATATATTGTTTTGCAAGAGTTATTGTTTGTAACTTTGTTGGGGAAGTGTTACAGTTTGCCTTTACCGCAGGTGGGGTAAGCTTAGAACACATTCTTATGTGTTGTAAAGCTTGGACCACAATCTTAAGATCTAAAATTGGGTCACAATCAAATGTATCCCATATCTGTTACACTAGAATTAGCACAATTGAAGATGACAGGGGTGTGCTAGTAGCCTTAAGTGGCAAGGAGGGTGTATCATCAAACTTCACTTGATCCTTATCAACTATGAGAGGTCGTGTTGTGGTGCCCAAAACAATCTAGTCAAGACATCAATACTCAAATATCGTCATCATACACTACTTCCATGTGTTGTAGTTGCGACCGTTGAACTTCTGACTGTTGTCCAACATGATGTTGGTCAAAGAGGCCATGCTTCATGCTTTTCGAGGAACGAAAAACGAAGATGATGCAAGCAAATAGACAACACAAAATTCGAGACAACACACCCTGAACCCAAGAAGAAATCCGAACACAGATTTCAAGGAACAAAGAAGAATTTCTGTAAATTGAAAACACAAAACCCTAGGTACAAAAAAATACCTAAAATCAAGACAAATCCGTCGACACAAATTTCAGGGCACGTATTTCGAGACACCCAAAAAATCTGGAATCAAAAAAAATTGACTTGAATCGAAGGATTTACTTTTAAAACCCTAGCCAATTTTCTGAAAATTTTTAAAACCGTCCAGAAAAGGCTGAAAATCACGCCCAGAACAGATGAAATCCTTGGAAATTTTCTGCCAAAACGCTCTCAAATTTTCTTCAAAAACGTGCCTAGATATTCTTCAAAAACGCACCCAGATGTTCTTCAAAAAGCGCGCCTGGTTTTCTTCAAAACCCTACCCAAATATTCTTCAAAACCCTGCCCAGATATTCTTCAAAATTGTGGCCAGAACCAGTGAAGAAAAAACGTGACCTAGAATGCAAGACCAGAAGTCGCATCCAAAAACGGCATCAGATTTTTTCCAATAAAAAGATGTGAGAAAAACTTCAAATGTCGCACCAAGAAGAACAAAACAAATCGTGTCTTTAAATACAGAGGTCGTGGGCCAAAATGATTGCACAAAACAACACCAAAAAACACGTATATCAAAGACGCTACTTCAAAATGCGCGGCCAAAAACGGAGGTAAATCGCGTCCAGAAGCAAAAAAATCCGATGCCCAGAAAATAGAACAAGTCGCGTCCAAATTTTCAGCAAAAATGTGCACAGAAACTAGGTAAAAAAACGGCCCACAATTTTTTTTAAATGACACCCAGAAAAGGGTTTTAACACGCGCACCTGAGAACAAAAAAATTGCACCCAAAAAGGATTCAGAAGGTCGCACGAATCTGTTCAGAAAACCCACGAAACTTTTTCCAAAAAAAAATTAGAAAAGAAATGGCGCCCAAAATGTCTCTGGCTTTGATACCATGTAAATTTGGTAAAATAATGAGATATATTATTAACAGAAGAGCCTTGCTCTTATAGAATTTACAAACCCTACAAATTAGGGAGTATCAGCAGTTAACTACAAACAGTTAACTATACACTATGAATAGTTACAAACAGATAACTAAGACACTACGAATAGTTACAAACAGATAACTAAGAGTTACAAATAGATACAAAGGATAGTGACCATTAATAGGTAATATATTATTTTAATATTATCAACCCTACCTATGAATCTGCAAGTCATTTGACTATGGCAATACATTCGACTTTGCAGATATTTTATAATTTATTTTAATTGGAAGCAAAGTAATAGTGATTAGCATAACTAGAATTTATTATATTTTGTTAGTACTTGCGAGGCTGACTCATTTTGTTAGTTCATTATCGGCTTTGGGTAGTGTGTTGGTTAATAGTTATAAGTGGTTACCAGCAGTCATAATCTAACCAACAACTGTTGGGTACTCTAAACAGAATTTCCATAGACAAAAATGAGGGCTGATTTGTGGAAAATCCTCCCTGATCTACATTCATTCTAAGCAAGCACTGCCCTCAATAAACCATCCATTGTGTTATTCATGTGCGATCAAATGTGGCATGAATTGTTTCTTAATCTGTATATTATTGCATTGGTAGTGTTGCAGGAAGGTAATTTACAGTATTTTTCTTCATTCAAAGTAAAAGATATTTAGTATTGAAACGTGTTTAGTGATTGAAAGCAAGCTTCTTGCTTCACTTTGAAAGTGGTTTTTTATTCTTGAGTAGCAACCAAAAGAGACTGTGGGTGCCATAAGATAGTGGAAATATTTTGAGCAGAACTTTGCTACAAGAAGCTTTGAGTGTGTCACTAAATACAGTAATATATTTATTGAGAATTGATATATAAATAACTGATTTCTCTGTCAAATTTGCACAATTACTATAGAATGTTCAAGGCTGATCAAATTTCAATTTCCAATGTGAATACACATAACAAGATGGCGATGGGTGTAGTATTTCCAAGGTCAATTCTCACCATATGTCAAAACGTGCAAACAATATTTCCATATGGGGTTCATCCATTTAACCAACAACTGTTGGGCATTCTAAATAGAATTTCCGTAGTCAGGGAAGGGAGCTGATATGTGGCTGATCTACATTCATTGTAAGAAAGCACTACCCTCAATAAAGCATCCGTTGTGTTTATTCTCATGCAATCAAAGTTGGTAAGAACTGTTTCTTTATCTGTACAGTAATTTTCATCATTCAAAGTAAGAGATATTTAGTATTGAATATTGTTAAGAGATATTTAGTATTGAATATTGTTAAAAGGATCATAATCCAAAGCAAACTTTTTTCTTCACTTTGATAGTGGTGCTTCATTCTCAATAGCAATCAAAAGAGACAGTGAGTTCCAGAAGGAAGTAGAAAGATTCTGAGCAGAATTTTGCTACAAAAAGCGTCGAGTGTGTCATTAAATAAAAATAAAATATTTGTTGAGATTTGATAGATAAATAGCTGATTTATCTGTCAAGTTTGCACAACTATTACAAAATGTTCAAGGCCAGTCAAATTTCAATTCCCAATCTGAATACATGTGACAGTTGGTGATGGGTGTGGTATTTCCAAGGTCAATTTTCAGCATATGTCAATATGTTTAAACAATATTTCCATATGGAGTTCATCCTAATATATATTTTGTGCTTTTCCTAAATAGATTCACTTTTGATTGCATAAACAGTCAAAAGTACATACCATAAAAGAAGGCACTTACATTGTTTGGCTCAGATTATGTAGTAGGAGTTTCTTCTTCTCTAGCTTTTTTCATTGATATGGTTAAGTTGATTAGGACCAATAATTTTGTCTCATAGAACTAACATGAAAAATGATGAGAAACCAACAAGGTTTAGCCTCTTGTTGAAAAGAGATACAAAGTGTCCACAGAAAGGGACAATAAGTCATTCCCAAAAGGAAAATCCAAGTTTCATGAAAGAGAACTGATGCATAGACAATATTTTAGGTGTCAATGAATTGGCATCAGATTTGTACTTGTCCCTTAATTTTATGCAGCTACTAGGAGAGAAAGAGTTTTTTGCTTCAATTTTAGGTGTGTTTGTATACCAATGGTGCAGTGTGACTTGATGTTGGCTATAGGTGACCATCATTATCTTGCTCAAACTATAATTCAACCAATTGACAATAGAGCCTCGTGAAGCTTCCCATAAAATGGGCTTATACACAGCTATTTTCACATGCCTAAATTGGAAAGATATCAGAATTTTTGACTGAATATAACTGCATCCGTAATGTGATAATCCAACAGGATTTTTATCATACAACAATTCTGATAACCTAAATGCTCTAATATTAAACAGAAGACTCATTGTGTAGCTTTAGAAATTTCTTCCTCAACAGCATACACTCCTATTTCTTCCTGAACATTAACCTTTTTTCACCTTGAAGATCCCAAAAACAAATGGGATTGCAATGAAGAAGAGCAGGAAATGACAATTACCCGTGTGTTTGTACACCAATGGTGCAGTGTGACTTGATGTTGGCTGTAGATGGCCATCATTATATTCATGGAACTATAATTCAACCAATGGACAATAGAGCCTTATGAAGCTTCCAGTAAAATGAGCTTATACACAGCTTATTTCACATGCCTAAATTGAAACAATATCAGAATTTTTGACTATATATATCTGCATCCATAATGTTATAATGTATCAGGATTTTTTACCATACAACAATTCTGATAAACTAATATTAAACAGAAGACTCATTGTGCAGCTTTAGAGATTGCTTCCTTAACAGCATACCTTCCTATTTCCTCCTGAACATTACCCTTTTTCCACCTTGAGTTCAGATCCCCAAAACAAATGGGATTGCAATAAAGAGGAGCAGAAAAATGACAATTAATAGTGTTGAATACTCGCACATCAATTTCCTGCAGCATTTCAGGTTACCAGAGAATGCAATGCTTAAGTAAGTGAAAGCTGCTATGGAAAATGAAGTGGTGTTTGTCAATGTTCTCAAACAGCCTCATCGTAACTGTAAAAGCCTTTCATTTATTTTCCTCTGTAAATACTGAAATCCTCAAATGGGTATTCAGTTCAAACACTCCAAAAATTGTTGGGAATAATTTGGTTCTTAAAAACATACCAGAAACCCTCAGAATACAATCATGCCATCAGAAAAAATTCTAGATTCTTCCTTAAAAACCCTCAAACAACAAAAAGGAGAGAAATTTCAAATTTGCAACAAAAACTCACCTTTTCCATTTTAGAAGAAAAAAACCAGCCAGTGGAAGAAGACAATAGTAGTAAACTGCCTCTCTTATGCTATAGAGTACAAGTACTGAAAGGCCTACTTGTAATGGAGTAAGAGAGAGCCTTAGTTTTATTGCACCAAACTTGAACAGGGTAGGGCTTTGGATGCCCTCACATTTTTTAAATGACATGGTGAAGACAAAGATAATACAGCAGAGTTAAGATAAATTTAAATATTTAATAATAAATTGGTAGAAATTTTTTAGGCAGTATCAAATATTTCATATTCATTTGCTCAAAAAAAAATATCATTTTCCTGGCACATCCTACACCTGCATGAGATAATTCTAGTGTCTGATGAATCTTGGGGAAGTCTCCCCTAATATTGCCTATCCACAAAGTACCTCACACAATGTCTGCTAGGGTTATTAGCATATTCCAAACTTGAACAGGGTAGGGCTTTGGATGCCCTCACGTTTTTTAAATGACATGGTGAAGACAAAGATAATACAGCAGAGTTAAGATAAATTTAAATATTTAATAATAAATTGGTAGAAATTTTTTAGGCAGTATCAAATATTTCATATTCATTTGCTCAAAAAAAAATATGATTTTCCTGGCACATCATACACCTGCATGAGATAATTCTAGTGTCTGATGAATCTTGGGGAAGTCTCCCCTAATATTGCCTATCCACAAAGTACCTCGCACAATGTCTGCTAGGGTTATTAGCATATTCCACAGTGTTTCCTCACAAGGAAGCAGGGGGGCAGGGGGACGGGTTTCGGGGATGGGGGACCAAGGGCCTAAGTTTGGGGACGGCAGCATAGGGGCGGCGAGGCAGCGGGGAGGGGTGGTGCAAATACATATAGCACATGAAAAATTATTTATGAAAAGATGTGTAAGGAATGAGTATAAGAATTGCAAATGAAACTTTGGCATACCAAGTAAAGTTTAAAGTTTAAACCAATAAACATTAAAAACATATCAATGTTTGCATTGAACATTAACAATGGTGGCTAGAGGTTTGGGGGCAAATCAGAAATAAGTATAAAAATTGCAAATGAAACTTTGGCATACTAAGTAAAGTTTATGGGATCAAGGGGCAGTGCCCCTTGCAGGGGTCTGAGGGAAGAACCCACAACGGGTCGAGGGGCAATGCCCCTCACAGGGTCCAAGGGCAACGCCCCGAGCGCGCTTCTTGTCATGATACAGGGCGAAGTTGAGAGGCGGAGCCCCCGCCACCAAGCACAAATTAAAGCCTTTGAAACCTCACAAACCTTCATGGCGAATGTCATTTTCACAATTTTATTGCTCATCTGTTGTAACACTTAGAAGTCTCTGGACGGTTGGGAGACTCCTCGAAGTCTCCTGAACGTTTAACTCTCTTGAACATCCCAAGGACGTCTTGGAATCCCCAAACCAAGTGGTATCTCGAGGACGTCCCTAACACTTGGGCGGCGGTGGCAAGGGGACATTTCCCCCAAGTCCCCACATCCCAGAGACGTCCCCATCCCGAAAACGTGAGGCTTTGGGGGGGAGGGGACGCGTCCCTATGGAACACTAGTTATTAGCCACCTCATTGCAATGAGGGAGGATTTCAAGCAAACCATGCTTCCTATGAGTGTCCCTCATTATCATCACACCACAAATCCTTGGAGTTATGACAATTCATTTTCTTTTTACTAATTTTTAAATTTATTTTGTACCAGACATTACCCGCATACCCATAATCTGATTTTAAAATGGCACTCTATTCATTGAACATTTTACCATAAATGTATATGCATCCACTTCTATAGGTGACTAGAGAAAAATTGTATAGGATTGTCCAAAAATAATCACAGCATGTGCTCCAAACTTCTAGCAATTTATTTCTATTTTTAATTTTTAAATAGCATACCAGGAGGAAATAAAGGATCAAAATATGAGTACATCATTCAGAACATTATTATCTAGTTTAAAACAATCAATACTTTCAAGTAGAGAAAGAAATGAAATTGAAACCATGATTTGTTTAAGTTTGAATTCAGCAGCAACTTGAAGAGGATAGTTTGTATAGCATAAGCATATTAATCTAAAAATTTGGACATCAAACATAGGAAAGAAATGGATTTATATAGGATGGTTTAGAAGAAATATACAAATAAATTTAAAAAGGGAAATTATTCTTCATTTATGAGAAACAGTAAAAGATGGTATATTCACAGTTTAAATTTATCCACTGGCATAATTTGAAAGTGAAATTAGTTTTCTTCCCTACAGCTTCTTTCAAATTTGTGACCACTACAATGTAAGAGTTTAAAGGCACTGTAAATCAATCATTGAGATAGATAATACCTGAATAAGAGAATCATTGCAAGCAGCATCAATCAGCATTCCCCTTCCAATTAAACACAGTAAGTGCACCTTATGAACCAACTCTGCGAACTCCTGTAAAAAGGAATCTCAAAAACTGCATTTCTAAATTGTAGAGTCTGGTCAACCATAAAAAACTATAAAAAGTAGCAAGGTCACTAAATTTCTGAACATCAACATATTCTTATTTTCAACTAATAAAGGTGAATCTTGACACTTACAATGTATTATTATAAAACTAAGAGAAAACATCTAAAAGAGCTCAACACCTTATCTCTTGCAGTTGCTCTTCGAACCGTTTGCTTTTTTCCTTGCTTGGATATCCCATCATCCTCCAGTTCAATGGTAATCTCTCCACTCCATGGCCTAGGATGACCCTGCACACTTCCCACACAAGGCATAATATTGCCATCTTCCCACTCGAATCCTTCTCTATCCATGTCATCTTCTGATTTACAGAGTGCTTCTTGGTTTTCATGTCTTTCTGCAGAATCATTACTTGTGTGATTTTCACCATTGCTCTTTGTACTTGGCTCAGAATCAAGCTTCATTCTAGCTACCATTCCACAACTGGGAAGGGTATAAAAATTGGATTCAGATGACTTGCGTTGATAAAACATGGCATTTTCACCATTAATTGCAGAGTTTTGTTTCTTCCTTCCCTGCAAAGGCAAAATAATTTTTAAATAATTTAGTAATGTTCACCTTTGAAGTGCACAATTGATCATATTTGAACTAGAGCTCATTTTATTCAAGGAAATATTTGTAGCATGCCAACTCCAGAGATAGAATGTGTATGAGTAATTTGGAAGATAATTAGCTGATTAGGAAGGAATAAATTTGGATCTAGTTGCCACTCAAGGGAATCTTTCAAGAAACAACCAATTTGGCCATGCCCATTCTAATCAACAGGGTACATTGAAAACAAATTTGAATGTTATCTATAATGAATATGTTTGGTAATTTGGGAGACTGATATCAATATATAGTTGCTGAGTGGAAAGAAGGCAATTGCATGGCTAACATCTCTCCCAACATTCATCCACATGCATCATGGGAAGAAAGGCACCACCCAATATGTAGGAATTTGAAAGAAATCACTTAAATGAATGAATTTCTATACTTACATTCGTGGTCTCTTATCTAGATCAATTACCTACTCTACTATAGATTTCAAAAGCAATAAAGCTTCAGATTCTGAAACATTTTGAAATCAGTAGGGAAATACATTGACATTTCAAATAAACAAAAGTTGACTGTTCTATATTTTACAGTTTTACACAATACTGAAGCAATAACTTCAATAAGCATGCCCAAAATATTATTTTGGTGACCATCTAAAAGGAATGTCCATGTTAACAATTTGATGATATACACAGGCTCACTCAAAAGATTGAAATCTTAGAATCTTAGATGAGATGCTATTCCTCACCAATCAGATTTTTACAAATAAAAGGTTTTTACTGAATCCTCAGAGCAAATAAATGGACACCTGAAAATCGTGAGCAGCAGTTTGTGCGAAAAATCAATTAGTCAGATGATAGCTGAACTCAAGACCATCCAATGCAAGAGACAACCAAACCTAGATATAACTGCAAAAAAAATCACTTCACTCATTCTACCTCAGAAGAAAATCACATCATTATGACAACCTGCTCCTGTGGATATCAGATGCAAGAGACAACCAAACCTAGATATAACTGCAAAAAAGATCACTTCACTCATTCTACCTCAGAAGAAAATCACATCATTATGACAACCTGCTCCTGTGAATCAGATAACAAGCAATGTCATCACAGTTTGCCAACCATTGTAACTCAAAATCATGATAAATCATCAATATTGTAGATTTAGAATTATCCTCTATACATCCCTCTAATAGAAAGTTACCCTGCTTTCTCCGTGGAACCTAAAGTACATTTTCACTCTCTTCAAAATACACTAAATTAGTTGAAGAAAGGCACATTTTTTGGTGAAGCTAAATAAGAAAACAACTAATAAGATTCAAAAACCTGATAAAGCTTTAAAAGTTATACAGATGTATGAAATTTTCATGAAAGAGATGGAATCCTTGAACAACGTATTGTACAATTTTAGACACTTATATTATGTCTCTATTGGAAGCTAATATCAAGCGGGCTTAATCAACAAGCTCTTAGATTTTAGAATTTAGAGAAAAGAGGATTGGAACAGTACTAGTGCACCCATTTACCTTGAAAATATTTTTCAATGAAACTAATGGCACACTTCATGGGAGAGGATCAACACAAAACGGCATGGAGCACCAGTCAAATAGCATTACAGCAAAATCAAACTTCTCAATTTGCTCTACAACAATACAGCTATTTATAGATTCCCTCAACCAACATGGGCCTGGCCATACAATGAATAATTAGTTAACAAAATAGTTTTACAATAGTATAGATGAGAAGGCTTGCATCCAAAACCACAACCATAGAATGAATAATTAATTAACACATCAGTTTTATAATAATACACCTGCAAAAATAGAGTAAAAGTGGTATACAGAACTATTTTGCATTATGTTGAAAAGGTTCACTACTGTATCATCTTAATATTCATGTTACCGGGTTCTTTGAAATAGGCCACCAAATTGCAGAAATACAATATCGGTACTGGTTCAGGACCAGGACAGACCAGGGTTCAATCTGGGTACCTGGGGTGTCTGGACCAAACCCTAGGTGAACCTAGGCAGGCCTACAAGCCACCAAATTGAAAATGCCTTTTTTAAATGTTTTATTTAAATTTAAAACAAACAAAAACAATTTTCTAAACCTGATTTTGTCCTAAAATCCTCTAATGTCACTTCTTTTGCCCAAAGTTGCTCAAACTACATCCATTTCACAAATGGTAGATATTAATTTGCCCCAAGATCCTCATAGAATCCACAAAGATGGTGAGCCCCGAAAACATTGTCCAAGTCATAATAAACAGTGATAAAATTGCAAGGCAACTAGTTTAACAGTGGAGGGTACATATGGGCATATTTTTTGGACACCATGTGTCAACCACTTCCTCAATATGGCAATGCAAAAGATTGGCACAATGATCGAATGGATCAAAGAAACCTACACCAAGGTGAGGAGATACAAATGTTTGTAACAAATCATCATGTCACAAACCATCTTCCTATCCTTCTCCAAGTTGGAGTTGTTGAAATTAATTTCATTTTTATTAGAAAAAAAAAAATTTATGTCCTCTTTTAACATTTTTTTTTTCATCATGTTAAATTGTCGAGACTCAATTCACATCACACAATCAGCTTGAAATGACTTCTTGAGGTGCAAAAGCCATTGAGCACTATGGTCATCAACATTCTTTGGAGTGTATAGAGGTAATCAAATATAGATGGAGCCCAAAAGGTCAAAGTATTGATCCTAGATGATGAGTAGTGGGCTCGTGTGGAACATGTTTTGAGTTTATTTGAGCCCATCATGAGTATGATTAGGTATGTTGATATAGATCAACCATGTTTGGGTGAAATTTAATAACAAAATGGATTCCATGGTTGAAAAAGTAAGAACCATAATAGAAGCCAAGAAGAATGACCCCATAGAAGCATTTTTCACAAGTGTAATGGATCATTGTTGATTGTTGGAACAAGATGACCACACTCTTGTGTTTCCTAGCATTTTCTTTGTCCCCAAAATATTATAGCACAAAGATACTTTCATTGCCAAAGAGGATGGCACCATATAGAGATCAAGCTATTGTTGATGGATACAAAACCACATATTCAAAAGAATATTCCCAAATACAAATATACAAAGTCGTCTTGGGTGAATTTGGCCACTTTATATCTTCAAGGAACAATGACGTTTGTGCTCTTCGAGACAAGTACAAGAAAAGATATCATGAATGGTAGTACATTCATTACCAAACCTCTATTTACCTACACCCTCTTGCAATAAAAATCTATCTTAGGTATGCATTTTTTATTTTTTAACTTGCTTTTCTTCCAATGCTATATTATAAAATGTAGGTTTTATAATTACAAATGTTGTATTGAGTTGGTAACCAATTTCAACAAGTAACAATTTATTCTTCGACTAAGAAAATTGAAGAACATGCTCCTTTATCCACTTAGTTAAGAGCAACAGGTTAGTTGCAGAAAAACGAGGATTTGGTCTATGTGCATTCCAACTTGCATCTCTTGCCACATAAGACACCCGATTACACTAAAGGCATGACAAGGAATTGGATTCCAATGCTTGAGTGTGCCAACTTAGATGATTATGTTGCACGACTTGCTATAGTCTCTTTAGATGAGGCAGATTCTACATATGGCATGGCTAGTGGGAGTGGCATTGCAGCTAATTGTGGATCCCGAACCAAATGTTGACTTTGATGCTCTTGATAACAAACAATATGACGATTATTGATATTCAGTTTCATTTTATATTGACATTTGACATAGAATCAAAGAATTATGAATTTATGAGTTCTTTTTTTTTGGCAAATTATGAGATATTGTGTTTTTTGGCAATTATGAGTATTACCATTTGATAATGTGTTTTTTGGCAATTAGGAGTATTACCATTTTTTATTTCTAATACACACACAAACCCTTACCCAATCCCACAACAAAAAAAAATGTTGTATTGTGTACCCAAACTTCATACCTGAACCCAAACTGGCAACTTAGCTTAATATATAGATTGAATAGCAAAATTATCACTTTATAGTTTATACCCAAGAACTTTATGCCTACCAAGGTCTCAATGACAAGGGATGACAAAGAAGCTCATGTTCAGGACCAACTACACCACATTAAGGTGGGGTATAGGCTGTCTAAAGAGTTGCTACCAAGGCTTAAGTTGAATCTAATCAAGAGTCAACTTTGCTAATTGAAGTCATACAGATTCCAAAGATTTCCAGGAATTTGTCAAACATTTAAAGTTGGTGTTTCGATTAATTAAAGAGCAAAGAGCATCTATCTTTAAAATGCATCAACATCATTTCTTGCAATCTCACAAACACTCGCATGAACTATATGATTAGCCCTTCCTGTTTGGCAAGCCGTGTTCAGCTGTAATGTAGATTGAATCAACTCACCTTGTTTGCATTGCTTCCCTTGCAAATCCTATAAAGGACATTTATTAGTGCTTAGCTATCCACCTTAAAACCAGATTATTAGCAAGGGGAACATCATATTTTAAAATCAGATTTATTCTCAATGTTTGACATGATAGATCTAGATCTCCTACACTATTGCTAGGTGTAGAGTTTTGGCAACTCGATCATGTAATCTTTGTCTCTCAAGAAAAATATATTATATAACAAATCTTTTAAACATATTCAAGATGGAAAATTGTAATCTCTCCTATACACCTATGGAGGTTGGGCTTAAACTATCAATAAATATATCAGCATTCAAATAGATAGTAGATATTTTGATCTATCTATATCCACTTAACAGAATCTATGTTTTGTCATTTACTTATCTTTCTCGGTTCCTATCATCGTCAAGATTAGTCCACTGACAAGCAACAAAACAAGTCGTTCGATATGTCAAAGGTACACTTGAATTTAGCATCTTGTACAAGCAATCTTCAAAGTTTACATTTTTATGGTACACAAGCTCCAATTGAACCAATCTTTTGACAGAGAGATCCACTACAAAGTATGATTTTGCAATGAATTCCAGAGTTTTTTTATGCCAAATCAAACTCCAGCATACAATGGTCTTGAAGCTCGCCTTCCCCTGAAGCAAAGTACAAGGTGACTATTAGTGCAAGTTGTGAGGCTAATATTTTTGCAATAGATACTAAGCAACTTGAAGCTTGATCCAGTCATACTAGCCCCACTATACTATAATAATCGAGGTATTTTGAAGTTGGTGAAGAACCCAATCTATCATGCCTAGAACAAGCACATTAAAGTTCATAATCAATAAATTCAACAACTAGTTGATAGTGTTGAAAGTGAGCACATTTGTCTTCATTATCGTGCCACTCAAAAGCACATTGCAGATCTAATAGCTAAATCACTTCAGCCTGATAAACCTGTAAAATTTTGAGACGAGCTTGGGGTTATTTCTACCTTAGTCATTAAGGAGGTGTCAGAGATAATGTTTAAACATAATGTATTAATGTTTGTAATGGGGTAATTGTTGGAGCAGCCAAGATCTTCTTGCAAACTCAAAACAATCCACAAATGAACATATGCAAAATGAGAAAATATCATAAGCATGTGATGTGTTGTAAAATGTACAAATGAGCCTTTCTTATAAAGGCAAGCAAGAAGAGGTGAGAAGGTAGGAGTAAAATTCTGACTACCCCTCCAAGTATGAAACAAGTGCAAGACTCTATGGAAAAGTGTTGGGACACTTGATGAATCTACATGAGGTGAAACAAAAGTCTAGATAACCTCTAAGTGAGCTTGAGTGTAGTGTGAATAGGACTCTACTAAATAGACTAAAAGCTAACTAGTTTGATAATACCTCTTTTCACACTAACACCGCCCCCTTAAGCGATACTTAGAGAGTAAGCTAAACACTAAAAAGATGAGTCCTAACAACAAGGCCTGATAAGGTACTTGCGTACAATAATGATCTCTCACAAATGGAGAAAAAGGAGAAAACCCAAAGGAATAAAACTCCTCTCCAAAAGAGAGAAAGAGAAGGATAAGACCTCTTGAAAAGATGTCCCATGAAGATAGGAACATGATAATGACAAACTCCTAAAGCATGTTGAAGTTGTAAACTTTGATGAATATGAACTAGTGTTTGTTGGAATCAACGAACCTCCAACAAATGTAGATCAAGATAAGATATACAAAACACTGCATGAGTGAACATATAGAACACTACTCAACCATGAATACATAGATGGCACAAAGGAAATCAAACTTTGTGAAGTTGATGATGCAGATAGTACTATGTTTATGGAGTACAATCAACAAATGCAGGAGTGACATGTAGTACACTACTTAAATGTACATCGCGATGCTCTACATAAGTACTAGAATCTCACAAAGTAATTATCCATTGAAATCATCCCCCATAAGAGAGATAAAGATAGAAGGTCTATGAGACCCCCCAAAAAGTAGAAGGTTTCTCCACTAATCCAATGAAACCAAGGAAGCATTAGCATAACATTGTGATAATCCCCCCCTTGATGCTGACAAGGAAGAGGTATAGGCAGACCAACTGAAATTGGGCACAAAAGTGTCCACAAGAATGTAGAACCAGCATCAAGTCCAAAAAGATGTACAAGAAACTAAAAAAGGGCGTCCATCAAAACACACACACATGAGGCGAGAATCACAAGAATCCATTGTTGTGATGGAAAATCAAGGCAGTACACAACCCCCCATTACACTTTATAATTCAATGTAAGTACAAAATTCCCTCCCTAAGGAACACATATTCAGTTGTTGTGGCACTTCATATGAGTGCATTTACAGACATATTTTTTGTTTTGAGTTCTTACAAGTTCATGTCATGAGGTGGACAATGAAGACATATATCAAGTATTCCTTTCAAACCTCAATAAAAGGACAAAAATAAAAAATGAAAACCCCCATTATTCAAAGAATGACCCCCTCTAAAATGATACAATGATATGGCACTTTATTTTAATGCATTACACATTCCACAAAGAGGATTTGATGTACAAAACCTCAAAAGAGACATACTCAAAATTTAAAATTCTAAAACATATTCATGAAAAATTAACATCACCACTGCGTAGAGCTCGAAAAACCATGCAAGTTCCAAAAAAAGGGACCCAAAAAAGAGTCCTATGAGCCCAAATGAGCCCTTTGAAGTTCCAAAAACAAGAACCGTGCAGGGTGTCTTCTGAAAATCTCAAATTTTTTTAAAAAAAATCGTACATCATGCTGCAAAACAAATTATACCACTGGATAGAGGACAAAAAAATACGCAAAATGAAAAAGAATTCACTCAAAAATATGCTTGTATGCCTGAGAATAAGGCTCCTGAAGTTGAGCCAAAAATCAAAACAAGCCAATGGTGAAGGGGCAAACTTGGGGATGAAAAATGATGTCATGCTGACTTTAGCTCATGGCATATTCTGAAAACTAATAGAATATTCCCTGATGTATACAGCTGTACCAGCAACAAAAAAGTAATTTTTTAATGATTTAAAAAACTAGAAAACAAAAAAATTAAAAAATTGCTGCATAAAGGCCAAGGCAGCACGCAGATCAAGAAACTCGTGCAAATTGATACGCTAATGCAAGATGGTACGCTAGATAGTACCAACGTACTGATCCGCACGGGCTGTACATATTTTCGTACAGCCATCCATGATTGAGCTCCAAAAAACTCAAAAAAACAATTCTCTGAATACCCAAGTGTTATATATCAAAATTCATCTCTCGGCCCTCCTTAGCGCCACCGTGAAGTCAGTTATGTTCCAGAATGCACTGTTTGAAACTTGACTCCCACAACCCTCACAAATTCAAGAGAGATAGGGATTGGATTTGCAAGCTTGCTCTAATACAGTAATACCATGTTAGAGCAGTCAAGATCTTCCTACAAACTCAAAACAATCCACAAATGAACATATGCAAAATGAGAAAATATCATAAGCATGTGATGTGTTGTAAAATGTCCAAATGAGTCTTTCTTATAAAGGCAAGCAAGAAGAGGTGTGAAGGTAAGAGTCAAACTCTGACTACCCCTCCAAGTATGAAACAAGTGTAGGACTCTATGGACAAGTGTTTGGACACTTGTTGAGTCTACATGAGGTAAGACAAAAGTCTAGATAACCTCTAAGTGAGCTTAAGTGTAGTGTGAATAGGACTCTACTAAATAGGCTAAAAGCTAACTAGTTTGATAATACCTCTTTTCACACTAACAGTAATGGCATACATTAATTATGTCAAAATTACCTTACACAATGTAAGTTACAAACATAAACTTAAGACTCAGCTAGTACTCACGATACACGACTACTCACAAGCCAATAGTGCTCAGCAAGTTGCTGGGGGCTACTGACCTTTTGCCTAGATTTTTGCCAGATTGCTGACAAGTACTTGCTCAAAACTAACCAGCTCACAAAAAAATATTATCAATATTTTCATTACTTTTTCTCAATTATTTTCAACAACTTTTCTAGCTATGCATTCTATAAATTCATTTCCTATGCTTTTTAACAGTATTTTGCATGTTAAAAAAATATAAATTTAAATATTTTGAATTTGTCAAGTTTTGGCCCATGTTTTTTGCCAAGTCCTTTGGAAGCATCGCCGATAACCCCGTTGATAAGTTATCTAAAGAAGATCAAAAACAAGGATAACCACAGGTGGCCTAAAATGGTCATGGAGGAGATGCTAGATCGAAGAAAGAAAACTTGGATGAAGCAGAACATCAAGTGGTTGAACAAGTGGGACATCAAATTACATGAGTGTCTTGGCACCAATAGGGAAATAAAAAATTACGTGGGGGAAAAATTCAGGATTGCCATGTGGTCAAATCAGATTGGGCGAAAAAAAACATACTACATCAAAGAGTTTAACCCAGCAAAGGATCATGGTGAAAAAAGCTATTTAGGTGCAGCTATTAAAGGGAAAGCAAGGTTGTTGGTTGCACAATTGAGGACAGGATCGCACCATCTTAGGTGTGAGACCGGTAGGTGGAAGATACCTAAGGAAATTTGGGAAAAAAGAACATGCATATTCTGTAATAAGGTAGTGGTGGAGACAGAATGGCACTTTGTCATGGAATGCACAGCTTATGAAGATATCCGTACTCAGTACGCAAATACTTTAAGGGTGGACAATATGCAGCAGTTATTTGAGGAGGATAAGATCAACCAGATGGCCAACCTTCTAGTCAAAATTAGTAGCAGGAGATCCGACTTGGAAAAGAGCTTGACGACAAACTAGGCTGTTTGTCTCGGTCCCATAGATTGTTTAATCTCGTGGATGTCATTAAAATCTTTCATTCATTCATTCAAAGTCCAAGGCAAAACTTGGGCTGCCAAGTTTTTGTCAAGATCAAGTTTTCAAACTATGATTACAACTAATATAGCTTCCTCCCTTATTAATAAACAAGCATACACACGCATCCCAACATTTCCCATTTCCCCACGGCCTCCTTACAACATGTTCTAAAAGACTACAAAAGGAAAGATCCTTAAAATAATCAAATATGTTAATACCAATATTTGGAAGATATAGAGATTTTTTTCTTTTGATTCTCTTTTCTTAAATCCCGTATCAAAAAGAAGTCTAAACTAACTAAGACCTATCACTAATGTATTACTGCTGCTACTTCAAACATATAATATTAAGCAAATAATAAATAAACCAACTACATTAGAAGGAATAAAAATAGTTGGATGCAATTGGTGGGCTATCACTTCTAAAGAGCCATAAAACAACTCCTCACAAGTTAAGATCAACTGCTTTGGTACCAATTGGTGTAACCCTACTGAACATGGATGAAAATAAGCAAAGAAAGAATAGAAAATATTTGCCAAAATTGTGATTCACACTCTCATTAGCATTGGTTAAATAGATTTACAAGTACAAGGATGAGGATATTTGTATGTTGGATAGAGCCTAGAACAAGGAACTGCCCAAGAAATGGGCATCTAGTTTACATCTGAATCAGTTTACTATTCATCCAATCAGGGACAAATATACATGCAGAGATTTCCAATTAAGGTTATAGTTGTAAAATGATAGACAATTATGAGGATTCAATCTTATAAGATCCAAAGTGTATAATGTTACCAAGATAGTTTTTACAATGGGGGGAAATTTAAAGTTATCTGCAGCATGATAGTAAAAGCATTTCTCGGCAATAAGCTTACAAACAAAAAGATCAAATATTTTTTCAATTTATCAAGATTTAAATCGAAAAAAATCAGGTTAGGATATGGGTTAGAGAAAGATCAGGTTAGGCTTAGGGTTTGATTTAGGGAAAATTCAGAAAAAATTGCTGCAGAAATCAGGAAAAAGGAACCCAGAAACCCTATTTTTTTTACCATAAAATGGGAAAAATAGTGGAAATGCAATTTAAACATGTTCACAAAAAATAAATGATTTAATCATAGTTTCTAGGTCAAAGATTGGTTGACTGACTATTCAAAAATTGCAGTTTTTTTAACAAACAAATCAGCATTTCTGTGGACAGTGGAGCCATGATTTATTGCAATAAATTCACTATTTCGGTAACTATAAATTCTACAGATTCAGAAGTTCAAGTGTGCATTTGGATAAAACCTTAGGATATGTTTACATTCTATGGATCTCCTTTTCTTTCATGACTCTTATGTTGATTGATGTTGATATGTCATCCAAAGAATACCAAAAACTGAAACTTCGACCAAGCTGATATCTATTGCCACAAAGTTACAGATTTACCCTAAGGGATACTTGTTCAATGCTAACTATTCCTCCTATGGAACAGCTTTGAACCCTGCCTAGAATAAATCAACAAAGATTTCCTATTCCTCGTGGGTGCTGTAGATGTTGAAGATTTTCACCCCTATTGCAAAGAATTGACAAACTAGAATAATGAATTCTTAAGATTATATGTACCAAATCTAAATACTAACATGTATGAAAGTAATGGAATAGTATGCGGTCACAAAATTACACAGGACACAAAGATTTTACGTGGGAACAAGAGAAAACCCTCCACCAAAAGATGTTCACAATTGTATTACTCAAAATCAACACTGATTCAATATGTTATGGTCTTTGGATAACCTTTTACAAAGAATCAATCTACAATATACCCTTCTTCTACAATCTCTCAAGTGTTTACACACCAACAATGTACAAATGTCTCCAGTGTTTATTACAGTGAGTTTGTAACTTTGAGTAACCTTGTCACATTCACACAAACTAAAACATACAGAAATGTTCATGGGAAAACCAAACACCCAACTATTCAAGCAATTCATGGAATACCAAGTGTCATGTAACTATAATCTAACCACACATGACATCAGCATACTACACTTACCACCAAGTTTGACGCCTCCACATGGATAATCACCTTTTATAATCTAGCATCGTCATACATTATGAATCAATAGCTACATCATTTACATTGTCAGTGCATTTACATGTTACCAATATAACCACCACTACCAACTCCTTCCTTGTGGTAGCTCACACCAACATAACATTGCTTATAATTTTGTGTGGTATCTAGTGCCATCTTCCAAGACATTTTACTACCCTCAAATCTTGCCACATGTTCACCAATTCTACCCCATATGCTTCTGCAACACTAATCATGCTCCAACAAGCACTTAAGACGTGCGATTGTGAATTCTTCTTCCAAATACCTTGCGGTTGTTGCCACAACATCACCACATGTGAAACAACATATATGATGTACCGCAACACCTATAACATCATTGTCATATGTGAATCATCATGCCAATTGTACCACAACATTTGATAACTCACCACATATAAACACAAAAAAGACTACAAACAAGCTCTTCCTATGAGGACTCTCTACAAGTGAACATCACCCAAGTCCCAACATTCTCCCACTTGGTACTTACCGCAAGAGATAGTACAACATTACAACTCAAGAGATTAAACTCATGCTTGAGAATGGGGCAAACCATTGCATTTCTACCCCACATAAACTTGGCAATACTTACAAGTTTTGTCAAAGAGTTTGCAATGTTTACCTAAGTATCAACTTTCTCCATTTGGACTTTCCTATTATCAATCTCCCTCACAAATTGATATTTCACATCAATATGTTTTGTTCTTGCATAGTAAACAAAATTCTTGGCCAAACGAATTGCACTTTGTGAATCACATTTCAACACTATTTGACTCTTAAAACCAATATGTTAGTTAACCTCTTCAACCACACTGCTTCCTTACAAGCATGTGTTGTGCTTTAGTAGTTGACCAAGCATCTATTCATCGCCTCTTGCTCATCCAACTTACAAGTCCACCAAACACAATAAACACATATCCACTTGTAGACCTTTGGTTATCAAGATCTCTAGCCCGATTTGAATCAACAAATCCCTATACACTCAACACTCTTCCCATATCATTAATACCATGATCAATTAGGCAATTGTCCAAAGTTCCCTTCAAGTACCTGAACACTTTTGTACATGTCCAATGTTCTTCACCTAGTTGTGCCATGAACTTACTTAGAACTCCTAATGTTTGGGAAATGTCTAGTCTTTTGCAAACCATCACATACATGAGACTTCCTACCACATTTGCATATGGAACTTTCCTCATGTCCCCCAAATCCACTGTAGATTTAGGACATTGTTCAATACTCAACTTTGTGCCAACTCGTACGGGTGAACTTAAATCGCTTAATAACCTACAATCCAAACCCTTGCAACACTATCTCAAGATACTTCATCTAGTTTAGCCATAGTTATCTTTTACTCCTATCATTGCATATCTCCATACCAAGAATATATCTGGCAGCTCCTAAGTCTTTCGACAATTGAGTTTTAAGTTCCTAAAGTTTACTTTATTGTCTCCAATGATAAGCATATCATCAACATATAAAACAATAATCAAATATGACCATTTACCTTCTTGAAGTATAGACAATGATCAACATCACTTCTTCCAAAACCCAAATCTAGCACATGTGTGTTAAAACTTTTCGTTCCACATCCACAAGAACTACCTTAACCCATACAAAGGCCTATTCAGCTTACAAACCTGTTTCTCTTTACCTTTCACCTTGAATCCTTTAGGCTGTTCCATTGAAAATTTCTCTTCTAAATCTCCATGCAAGAATTTTGTCTTAACATCCATCTGCTCAATTTCCAAATCAAGTGTCGCAGTAATAGATAACAACATTTTAATGGAACTCAACTTAGCAACAAAGGAAATATCTCACCAAAGACTATTCCCTCAACCTGGGAATAGCCCTTTGCCACCAACACCTTGTACCACTCAACCGACCCATCTACTCCAATGTCAAATTCAAAAGTCTTACATTGCTTTAATGTCATCATCTCCTCATCCATGGCATTCTTCCAATATTTTTTCTCCTTGCAAGTGAGAGCCTCTTCTACAAAACTTGGTTCACTCTCAATACAAGTTAGAGCAAAGAAATAGTGAAAATCTAGTGAACTATACCTTTCAAGTGATCTTTGTTGCCTTATAGACCTCTTCACAGCTATCAGTGAAGAATTTCCATCCACATCTACACCTTGTTCTTCTTCAAAGTTATAATTGAAGTGCTTTCCTCTTCCTCTCCCAAACTGCCATGTCCACTTTGTTGTTCAATTTTAGATGCATCTTGTTGCTCTTTCTTTGTTTCAAAATGCATTTGCCCTCTTTCATTTTCCTTTGGTTGTTCAACTTTGGGCATTATACCAAGTTCCCTGAATGTAACATCTCTTGAGCAGGGAACCTTCAAGGTTTCCAGATTTCAAAGCTTATAGCTTTTGATGTTTTCTCCATAACCAATGAAAGTACACCTTTTAGTTTTGGATTCAACTTGGACTGCCACTCTTCAAGCACCTCAACAAATGCCTAGCCAAATACCAACAAGTGGTTACCACTAGTTTTCTTCCATTCCATGCTTCATATGGTGCCTTGTTTATCAATGCAAAAGGACATAAAATGCTCCAACAAGGAGTAGAAATCAGAACATAAAATGCTTAATCAATATATATCTCCTTCACCTTGCTTGGCCTGTCTTAAATAGAGTTTTCCTCCAAAAGACATAACTCTTCAAATTTCTTTCATGACCTTTGATTGATATTTGGGAGGAATTATTTAAAATAAACTTTAATTATAAAAGACCACCTTATTGTATATTTAAACTTTACTTGAGGCTCTCCTTATTATACTTTTAATCCCATTTCCTTAGTGCGAAATTCCCAAGACCCACAAGAAATGAATGATGGGTGTTAGGGTTTAAACTTGGCTTTATTTCGAAAAGGGTACATTATTATATCATACTAAAATTAAAATATATTAAGGTCTAAAACTATGGATAAAATCATATAACCTAGCTATTCGTTTACTCATGCAAGTGTCATTCAAATAAAACGTACTTTGCCCAGATCGCTGCCTTCTGTCAAGAAAGATAGCATGAGGGAAAATAGTCAAAGTCAAAGGCCGAAAATGAAAAAAACAAAGAAAGGTTCATTTCTAGTTCAATAGGATCTTGTTGGGTTCATTTTGGGCTCACCTAAGTTTGTCCGGGACAAACCCTCAAATTGAATGCTGCTCCGTATGTAAATCCATAACCAAATTGACCTAGATCAAGGGCTTCAGGTCAACAAACCGGCAATAATGTTTTTGGAGCATGTTAATGTAAAAGGGGTGGCTTGATTTTAATTTTCGTAAGCTCCTCAACACCCCAACCTCTATAAAATTTATACTCCCTTCTTTGCTATGTCATTGAATCCCTTTGTAGAGATAAGGGAACATGGAAACACAAAGAGGAGATGTTTTCAAGTATCCCCTAAAATCCCAGAAATGATATTTTTTTATGAGAAAATGGTAAGGGAACAAGAACAAAGACAAGATACCAAGGGTGGTGCATATACTTATTAAACATAGCATCTTATTTTCAAAATATGCAGAAGACCTAAGAAGCAATCAAGTTGCACCTTGAACAAGCAAGAAATCACTTTACAACCAAATTGTATTTTAATGATTATTCTATGTAATGATCACTAAAACTCAAGCACAACCCTTGGCATAAAACCAAAGGTTATTTGCTTTATGCATCTACAAGTAGGGGTATGTCATGTACCCTTTTCCCTGCCAATCACTTAGTATTAATAATTAAAACATAGTGTTTTTGAACACTAATATTGTATAATATAATTATAAAGATAAAAAATAAAAAATAATTAATTAAAAAAACAATTTCAAATCTGGGTGCCAAAATTGGACCCATGAGCCCAATCCAAGGGAGGTATATGAGCAGGTTTCTATTTTTCATTTGAGCATCTAATTTTTCCTAATTGGCATTATTAGTTTAAACCCACTGATCAGGCAAACAAGGATGAAACCCCTTAACTGCAGATCTGAGGTCAGAATGAAAACCTCACCTCAACTTGGCAATCCTATTCCAGGAGTTGCAGCTGTGCTAATTACAATATTGATCAATTTTCAGGTCTGAGTGCTCAATATTTGAGAGCAAATATTGGAGGAGCACTATTGTTCAGGGATATCTAACAGCAACACCTCCAAAACATCAGCTGGGCTGATTGGATTGCTGAAACTAAAGACCTCATATATCACCCAATTGTGGATGCCAACTCACACCTGTTCGTGAACAGAGACAAGGAAGGTATCTGCCTTAGAGAGAGGTCAAAAAAACCAAGGGAATCCCCAGAGTCTTGTGACAAGCAGAGAGCCGACTGATTTTATCCAAATGGATCAAGCAAGGCATCACCCGAAGGGACTCCAGTGCACTGTGGCTCGCTACTTAATTACCCTAAGCGTCGACCAGGAGTTGGTTGTTACAGATCACTACTTAACTCTTCTAGAGCGCCAATCAGAAATTGACTGAAGAATATACATTTGTGAGGGGCAATGATCTGAGTTATACCGTTAAGTAGAATAAGGGCATTATTGATTTTCACATCCCTTGAGTTGGAGACATTATGCATTCATTAATAGTATGGATAACTCTGTTTTAGATCAATGATCTGAATCAACATTGTGCAGCCCAGATATGTTCATTGTTGTATGCAGGACTATGATTGACATGTTATAACTGAATAATTGTTTTCTGAGTTATCTACTGTTCAAACCTGAGTATTGACATTTTCAAAAATCAGAAGAATTTGGAATAGGCCAACAACACATTTTAGTGAGTGTTATTTATTAATCTGCCCCATCAATATATCATTATGTATCTATCTGTTGGTTCCAGCTGGAACACATCTTTATTTACAGAGAGGGAATTAGTATGGAGATAACCAGGAATATCACAGAGTATTAAAAATTTAAGATACTTTTTATTATCAACCAGCTCAATGCCCAAAAAATTGTTTCAGAAATTCAAAAAAATTGGCTCTCAACATCAAAGTAGAGTTGTTGAAAAAAGTCAAGAGCTCATTTCTAATGCTTTGGCACAAGCTCAACACCAAACAATCAGACTGAGGAAAGATTATAGACAAAAAGTGCATGTAATATCCATGCCAAAAAAATTCGATTTTGCACCCATTAGCGTTGGCCAAAATAACAATGATAAACAATTGAATTAAGCTACCTTCCACTTTTTGATCACCCAAATCCCGATGTGGGCAAGGTGAGCATACGGTGGCAAGGTGTACATTGCAATAATCAAAGCAACCACTTGTTCAATGGGGTGAATGATAATCAAGAGTCAACTGAAAGCAAATACCTTCCACTTTCTGATCACCCAAATCCCGCTGTGGGAAAGTGAGAGCATATGGTGATAAGGCTTACAATTAAACGCTTCTAAAGTAAACCACTTGTTCAATGAGGTAAGTATGAAATCTCCAAAACATGAAAGGAAACATCCACTAATTTAGCGGGAGTTACAACTAACAAGAAAGCATTTGGCGGCTAGCCGACCAAAGCAAAAGGAAAGATCCTCCGCTTATTCAGCAAACATAACATGAAAGCAAAGAAAGTTCATTTGCTTGTTCAACAAGAATCACATGAAACTGCAAGAGATCATCCACTTATGCAGTCGGGTTAGCAATGAAAACCAAAGATGAGCAATTCACTAAATGGTACTACCAAATCAGTGTTACAAGTGAGCTCAATTTAAACAATGCTAACAATTACAAACTGCTATATAGCTGCAATATAAATCTGAAACATGAAGCAATCAATACAATATATCAACCCACTGAGCCAATAATCAATCCCTGCAACATGTTAGCAAAAACATATCATAAAACATGGCTAAATGAAGCAATAACAGGTCTGGTATACAGCTGTGAAGGTCCAATATGAAAATTGCAGGTCTGATAAAGGAATTGCAAAAGTCTGATACACCAACCAGCAAGCTACAAAATCGTCACAACTCCAAGCAATGCACTCCAAACCAACCCCAAACACCATAGAACCTTCAACAAGGGCCTAGTGTAGCCTAGGTGTCAACATAAAGGCAAGAGTTGCAGCCAAACGAGAGTGAACACCCACATAACCAGCAAGATACCTTTCAGCCCAACATGTACGTCCTAGCAAGGAGGGCAACCAGCTCCATAAAATCAGTCCCTTCACCGAAAATTCTGAGAATTAGCATAGGGGCCCCCAAGGGTGAGAAAACATATGCATCAATACCCACAAAAAGTTTGACAATCCTCCAATCAGCAAGTGCAATTCATATGGTACGGCCTAGGGTAGGAAAGTGCAACCAGCAAACTGAAAACTCATGAAAAATCACTCTAAAATGCTCTCAATCACTGCAAATTAGTATTCACACCAAAATATGCATAGCTAGAAAACATCATAAGAAGCCAAAACTGAAAACAAACTAAAAGCCATCACCAATAAGCTCCAATGGTGACTCTTGCCATGAAGCCACACCCATGTCCAATTAAGGAGTATCTTACAACTCCGAAACTAGAGCCACCTTGAGGGTTTTCGTCCTCAAAGCCCAAAGAACTCTATCTCCAATTCGACAACACTTCGTTATCTCCAAATTGCATAACCCAAATGAGAGCACAGAGGGGGTTTAAATAGAAATCAGGGCTCCAACTTTCGAATTCCTTTTACCTCCAAATGGGACGCCCAACTCCAAAAGAATATTAATTTTATTTTACTTTCAATAAGCCTCTCATCTAGGCGTCCAAATGCAAGTTCCCCTTTTTAAAACAACTTAAGTCATTAAGGCTAGGCATGGGGGTACAAAGGGGACTTAATTGAACTTTTTATTACTTAAGTGATAATATTAATTTTCAAAGACTTAAGTGATGGTGGATGACAATATGCCAAAAATATCAAAACTCACCAACTGAAACTGCTAACCACTGCCAAAACTGGAAACCCTGCACTATACTGCTGCCGAGACCAAGTGCCCAAAATAGCACTTCCTAAAAATAGCAAACTGCTAAAAATAGTGTGTCCAAATGCCAAATTAGCCCAAACTAAGATGCACTGAAAGTTACTAAAAATAGTAAGTGCCAAAAATAGCAATACTAGCCACCAAGGATCAAAGAAAACCAAAAAAACCCAAAAAACACTTTGGCAACCAACTGCATATGCTCCATGAAAGTGTTGGCAAGAATCCTCAAAGAATCTTGGAATCCCCTAAACTCCTCTATTTAGCCTATGGGACTCTGAAAATAGGCTAATGGTCACTAATAGACTTAGGATTGAGAAGGGGACATTACCGTGCACAAACTATATCTATGCTATGCCACAACATCTGCCTACCAATGGCTCAATCATACCCTAATAATTGCAAATAAGTTGCAAAATTTATGGGAATTTAATTTGAGCATCTCAATAAATATTGAAGTTCATTTGCAATTTTAAGATCTCAAAAGCATGTTGTACTTGGTCCCTGTAGTGCCCAGATGTGTGGCACCCACTTTGTAGATACTTTCAATACATCTCTAGACTTTATTATTATCATTTGCCTCCTTATTCTTAGGACTTTTGCATTATGATTAGACTAGGTTATAGAATGACATATTCATACTCCAAGCATGTTGAGACATGCTATACATGACATAAACATGTTCATATAATTATTTGGATTTCGGACATTTATATGTGGCATTTATCATAATGTGGTATTTATCGGTTGAACATATTTGATTAATTACTGATGTGCAATGATTTATTTATTTAAACTATCATGTATATGTTTGATAGTTTTTAACATGTTATATTCAAGGTATTGTGATGCTATCAAGCTCATGCATGGATCACAAAATTCATACCAAGACTATGCAGAATTGAAGGGGGTTGCATGATTCCATAAGGTGAAAGAGTCCAACCAACAATGAGGCAGTTAAAGAGACAGGTATATCGGCACAAAGATGACATCAGAAACAGATTTTTTATAGAAAATGCTTTCCAATGACCATAAATGCAGCATGTTTTAGAGAAGATGAAATTTGATAAAAATAGGTCGATTGATTGAGTTGCCAGGGTGATGTGGCACAAGGATGAAGTGAGATGCCACCTATGTGGGTGCCAACATGGAAAACTATAGAAAATGCTTTTCAATGACCATAAATGCAGCATGTTTTAGAGAAGATGAAATTTGATAAAAATAGGTCGATTGATTGAGTTGTCAGGGTGATGTGGCACAAGGATGAAGTGAGATGCCACCTATGTGGGTGCCAACATGGAAAACTGAGTGGTGGTAATCGATACATGTAAATTAGAAGAAAAATGTTAAGTTACCCAAAGAATTACTTTATATAAAGGGATGTCAAGTCAAAATCTATGCAAATGGTGAACATCAACCCTCATAAAGGGACAATGGCTTTATTAAAAAAGGAAGCACTTTAATTCATTTGATTATAAATTTAACCAACAATGTGAAAAGCCCTTCTGGACAATAGATGTTATGAAGGCTTTCAAAAGATTGAAAGCCCAAAAATCCCTGGAGTTGTTTGAAAAAAGTTTTGTTAATGGTGTGTGGATGATCCTTTGTGGTTTTGGAGAAAACCTTTATGCAGGCACTTATCTTGCATGTGAAAGAGCCTTAAGACCATAGGATAAAGGTTGATCAATGATCACAAAAGTTGGAAATTGCAAAGCAACATAATTAAACAGATGGCAAAGCTTTTAAATGTGGACGTGGCATCCACCAGAGATTTCACATAAGTCAAAGACAATGACAGGATGAGATTTAGTGCTCATAACCATGAATAGAAACCTACAAAACTTAAACTCACTTAGCCATACGCAGCTATGACACGACTATAACAGCCATCTGCAACTTTATGACAAGGCCTGGCCACCTTAGGGGCAACTGGAAGGGAAAGGAAGGTTATAAAAGAAGGAAGAGGTCTGAGTAAAGACTGCTAACTCAAACTTGCTTTTGGTTATGTTGTACCCCAAATTAAAAAATTTGCTACACTTAGGCATTTTGAAGAAATGAGTCAAAATCTTGTTAAATCTATCAAAATTGGGGTTTGCATGTCTTGCATGAGGGTCAAAAACTTAGAATTTTCAAATCTGACAATTTGGGTCGGCTCAGAGCGACCAAATCTACAATACCCAGATTTCAGTTTTTCAGCCCTAAATTTTAGGAAAATTTTTATTTTTAGCAGTTTTTTAAAAATAGAAACTTTTTTTGGGTTTCTTTTGAAACGGATACTAGCAAAATTTTCTAAAAATAGAAATTTTGGCTTTTAGGGTTGAGATTGATTGTGATTGGCTTAAAATACTTTCTCATCAGGCTGGTGCAGTCAGAATCATGAAAAAATCAGTTTTGCCCTAGTGGGTCTATTCTGCTTTTTCAGGAGCACCAAAGTCGTCAATGGAGGTCAGTCAGCAGCCAAGTGCCAGAATCAAGCATTCAAACATTGAACAAAAGCTGCTAATGATGAACATGCACAAAGAACGGAGAAGAGAAGCTATCAAAGTTGAAAAATGAGAAATTTTGGCTAAGTTTGGAGACTTCAAGCACCCTTGTCAAGAATAGGCGCCCAAACACCCATGCCTTAGAATAATTTCATCTTCGGCAATCAAGGCCAAGGCAAGCACGTCTAACGAAGGAGAATTTTGAAAAGTTCAGAAAATAAACTAACTCTGCCAGCCATGGGTGCCCTAGAAGGAAATAGGCGCCCAACTTTTCAAGGCATCAGATGATGAAATTAGGGTTCGTGCTCCCAAGCAATGTTGATCAGATTCTTCCCAGCTCCGCAGTGAGTCTATCAGCTCAATCATCTGATGAATCAATCATCCAAAATTCGAGATTGATCGAAGAGGTCTCGACCAAGAAGCAAAATGCAAATCACGGAAAATGTCAAAAATATTCTTAAGTCTGGTGAACATAGGCACCCCTGGAGAAGATAGGCGCCTAGGGTTTTGAGGCCTCAGATGGCAATTTCAATAGTTGCAGTCTCTAGGATCATCTCGTCAGATTCTGCCAAGCTATCCAACGGAGCAGTCAGCCAATCGATCTGATCAGTTTAGCTCCCGGAATCGAGAATTCTTTAGAAGATCAGAAAACAAGCAAGAACTTGATAACCACAAAAATGGCTAACACTGAGGAAGATGAGCGCCCCTAGAGGAAATAGGCGCCCATCATTTTGAAGGTCAAAACGAAGTTTTTATCAAAACTTGACTCCAAGCAAACTTAATAAGATTCACTCAGTCTCTGTGATGAAACATTCAGCTTGTCCGTTGGATCAATTTGGAAGCCAGAAATTAGGATCAAATTGGGGTTGAAAATCAAGAAGAAAAGTTGAAATTCTCAAAAAATGACTGACT
Source organism: Sequoiadendron giganteum (assembly GCA_007115665.2). Lineage (NCBI taxonomy): Eukaryota > Viridiplantae > Streptophyta > Pinopsida > Cupressales > Cupressaceae > Sequoiadendron > Sequoiadendron giganteum. The sequence goes on along the minus strand of CM021108.1, from coordinate 520,653,312 downwards.
CTGAGGAAGATAGGCGCCTCTAGTCAAGAAGGGCGCTCATGATGCCATGCCTTAGACAAAAATTTTGAAATTTCAAGATTTCAAGAAGAAGAACGTCCAAGTTCAACGCACAAGCTCAAGCTAGGGTTTGAAGAGTTAAAGCAAAAGAAAGTTGATTTTCTCAAGGCAAAACTTACTTAAGGCACCTTTGTCTTTCATTTTTCATATTTTTCTTGCAGATGGCGTCCAAGGAGAAGAAGAGCAAAACATAATTTTTTCTTCAACACAGGATTCAAGAGCCAAAACTCGGTGCTTTTTCACAATTCATGATATTTTCCAAATCAGCATTCAGAGAGGCTTCTTTTCTCATGCTTTTTTCTTCCAGAATGTCAACTTTCTGAAGGAGGAGGTCAAAAAATTTCATTTTCGACAATCTAGGTCAATCAACTTCTGGTTCTGAAAAATTTTGAAGAAATTTCAGATTTCATAGAACTTGTTTTTTCTTCACATGTCCCAAAGAACATCAAAATTTTCAAGTTTCAATTATCTGGGTCCTCTTAGAACAATCTTCTGAAGAAAACCCAAGTCACAGTTTTTTTAAGAAAATTTCAAATTCTAGGGCTTGTTGCTTTTTCAATCAGACTTCAAGATTTTCAACATCTGATCAAATGGATTCATCCAAAATGTGCTTCTAAACAAAACCCAGGTGCTAGCTTTTTCATGCTTTGTCTAAGGAAATTAGGGTTTGCTGCTTTTCCAGTCTATACTCAAAATTTTCAAAACCGGACGATTTGGGTTTGCTTGTAATGAAATTTTGAACAAAACCCATATCTCAAAAAAAAATTGAAAAAATTCATCCGTTTGAAGAAGAAAATCAGCAAGCTAAAAATAGAAGGTTGTGCAAAACTTGTCTAAATATAGTTAAGATTACAGTCAATCTTCAGGTTTTTTAGCATGGATTACTCTCCCATCAAATTCAGAACCAAACAAGTGTTGTATCATAATTATCTGAACGGACGATGTTGGAAAGTACTTTTCAGTACCATCATGGACACAAAACATCATCATCTCAGTTGAAGAACGTGAAAAGGAGTGGTATGAGCAAAAGGACAAGTATTGGAAAAGGTTGTACAATACTCTTCCGTGGGAGAATCAAGAGAAGTGTCAAAAGCATAAAGTTGTAGAGCCGCCAAGTTATCAATTAGTGAGTCATCTTTTGGGGCAATGATGTTTTTCAAGAATAGAGCTCATAAAGAAGCTGAAGATGTCAAAGATTTTATAAGTTTGATTGCAAAAGAGGAGAAGATCCTAGAAAAACGGAATATGGCTATAGATAGTATCAATGCTCCTGATAGACGCTCCTAATAGAGAGGCAATTTCCCGCTTTTTGGTGGATGTGATAGAGATTTAAAGCAGCAATCTTCTAGAAGCTTTCTCCAAGCTTTCTTTCCATTCTTATCTCACGCTTTCTTTCTATTTTTGTCTCAATTCTTATCCATTCTTTGAAGAAGAAGGAAATCAATATGTAATAGTTGGCATTTTCCTTGTTTTTAGGTTTTCTTAGTTATAGATGCTTATTTTCCCTAATTTTAGAAATAAAGCTTGCATGTTGGCAAGTATTAGTTGTAGAAGCAAGGAGATTTTAGGGTTCCCTACTCCTCTGCTTAGTTATAAATAAGGGCAGCCTTGCCCATTTTTCTTTAACCGTGCTTGTGATAACAAATTGCTCAGTCTGTTTTGCCTGCGAGTTGTTATTGTTTAGTTTCAACTCACTTTGTGTTAAGAGCAAGTTTGCATGCCTCTTTTAGCTGCAAATCCTTGTTCAGTGCATGTATCTTGTGTTAAGTGTTGATTTGGTTTGATCGCATGTTGCATGTATTTTGCTACAACTTGCTGTCCCAGAAGTGTAATTTCTTGTGCCCGAAGTTTGAGGAAATAAAGTTTTGTGCTTGCTTCGCTGCCCTGATATAAAGTCTTAGATTTTCGTTTATTGTGTTATGCTTATATGATCTCCTTTTCAACTTGCATTGAAATTCAATAGATGTGTGTTGGAAAAAGTTTATATAAGTATTTATGTCAGACAATCAAACTTTGTTCATTTCTAGCTCTCTTGCTCTACGTTTACCTGAGAAGTTGGAAACGTCATTAGCGTAGGTTAGTTGTAGTTGATAGTTTTTATTAAAGAGAAAACCTCAGCTGCAACGTCAAAAGTTCTATAACCTTGTGTTCTCGCAGCTGAAACAAAAAGATAGGCAAATTAGCTTTAGTTTACTTTCTTTTAGCAAACTCAACAAAAGAGGGAGCTTCCCCTCTGAATTTGAAGAGCAGTTCACTGCACATAGTTGTCCGTTTCCAAACCGCATTCCAGAGGTGCGATTTGAAACGCAAACAGGTTAGTAGTTGTAATGTCCCCTTCCTAGGCAGTGCAGTTGATTCAAGTGTTAGCCTATTACTTTGATCCTCGTAGGCTAACAGATATGTTTAGAGGGTCACTTGAGGCAGTATCCTGCGTTTGGGAACCTTACTCCATCAGTTGTTTCAGGTTTGGGCCTTTGCAGACTCTCACAGAGTGTTTTTCAGATACTTACTATTTATAGTAAGGCAGACGAACAGGGGTTACTATTTCTGGCAGGGCACCTGGTTCAGTTGGTCAGCTCAATTTTGACCCAGTTGGACGTTTTGATGAGCAAGCAGTAATTATTGGGGCATTTAATAATTATTAAGGAATTATTAATTTGACTTTATAATATAAAGTCACTTTAATGAAATATTAAAATGTTTAATAAAGGGTGAATTATAAAGTATTTAATACTTTATAATACAAGTGAAATGTTATAATTAAATAAGTATTCATTACTTATTTAATTTGGACGCCTTTTATTAATTAAATTGCCTAAGTCTAAAAGAGGCGAATTTATATCATTTAAATGGATTTTAAGTGATTTTTGAGAAGGGTTGAACTTTTGAGGAGTATATATTTCCTCAAAGACAAATCGAACTCATTCATGATTATTCTAATTTGTCTTATTTCTCTCTGAGAGCATTGGGGTTTGTGAAACAAGGGTTTCTGCAGACATTGGATTTTGGAGAACGTTCCCTCTTCAGAGTCAGGCATACTGAAGCTGTGAAATACCAGTTGAAGCTTGTCCATCAGCGTGGCTTCATCCAAAAGTCATACAGAGCTTACAGTGGAGTTTTTAATTCAATATTTTGGTTCTATTGTTCTTCAAGAAGAATCGATTTTCAAAGATTATCATTGACTGGCTTCTGGCGCACTTCCCAAGAAATGTACGGCTGCATTTAATGTTGCTGACAGGCCGTACTTGTTGTTGTAAGGACGTCTTTTCTCCTGGCACTCAAAACACCTACCTTCTCAGCCTCCAGTCTTTACCATCTTGGACGCACAGGCAAGGGGAGTCCAATTCAGCCACTGTTTGGGAGGAGAAGTCAATCTTTCAGCTAGGCCGTATTTTCTTTCAATCTTCCAAGCGGCTGCAAATAATAATTAGGTTCTTGAAATAATAATATTGTTTCCAGTTTTCATAGTACCCGAATAGCTTTGTGATTGTTCAATAATGAGAATAAAACCATCTGCCATTGCTCTGGGAATTATTTGATGCATTGTTATTTATTTATGAATTTATTAGTATTTTATTTCTCAAAATCGTAATTCCTTTATTGCTGCAAAAACCACAAAAAAACATAAAATACCAAAAACAAACAAGAAACTTAGCAGTATCAGTTGTGATTGGGTTGAGAGACACCTGGTCTCTTACAGTGGTATCAGAGCACAGAAGTCTTGCCAGCCTGTGCTTTTTCAGTCAGAAGTTTGCTTTTTAGATGCTTTTTCATGAGTAGGGACATTATTTTCTACACTAAGGGTAGAGGAACAGGCAGAGTTGAGGATTGGACAGGTCCACCCATTCCAGAAGGTGAGACAGTATCAAGAATTCTTGGTATTCACAGGTTTAGCTCTAGTAGCAGTGAAAACAATGTCAGATCAAGAGATTCCTAGAGATGCAGGGAAAGAAAAAGAAAATGCTGAGATGACTGAGGTAGAATACAGGAGTAGACATGACAACATGAGGGACATGATGTCGCAGCTGATAGGTACCATGAGATAGTATACTCCGCCTCACCAGCATTATATTCAGATAGGGCAGTCGAGTGGTTCGGGAGGTATAGACCAGCCACAGATGTCTACACGACCGCGGCTGTCACCGGTTGTTCACGAGCGTAGACCTGGACAGCCTACCTTTATCAGTAGGGAGGCACCACCGACTCCGGAGGTAGAACAACAGGGTCACCATACTGAGTTTCAGCCACAGCATGGTACTTCAGTGGCAGATGTGACCAGACTTTTTGGAGAGTATTCGACTCTGGCTCCTGAGATTAGGCAGTCATTGTCATTTCATGAGTTCATGGATGTGCATAAGCCCAAGGGTGGAGGTAGATTTGAGCGCAGAGCTCACCAATACCAGCAACCACCACAGGTGAACAGAGATCTTCAGCATGCGGTGAGCAAGATTACCTTGCCTTATTTTGATGGCTCGGATAAAAATTCAGCGAGGTCTTGGGTACAGAAGTTAAGACAATTACCTATCTTTGAGACCTATGCAGGAGGACGAGGCCATTAAATTTTCCACACTACACCTCGATGGATTGGCGCATGATTGGTGGCATCACGGCATGTACACACTGGGTCATCACCAGGTCACTACTTACCAGGAGTTCACGAACAGGCTCATTGAGCGATTTGAGAAGAAGGATCCAGAACTTTACTTTAGAGAGCTAGCATAGCTTAGACAGACCGGTAGTTTGGATGCTTACATTGGGGAGTTTCAAAGGACTGCAGTCATGGTGACAGGTATTTCAGAGAGAAGACTTGTCATTCTATTCACCGAGGGGTTATATGAGCCGATGTGAGGTTGGGTCAAGGCATTTGATCCTCCCACCCTTCAGGAGGCAATGAGAAAGGCACGCAGCATGGAGCTTGCAACACCTCGCAGCAAGTTCTCATCGGGTTCCACGCCAAACTCAAGGCCGAATAGATCTTTTGATAGAGATAGACCCTTTGACAGGTAGAGAGATCCACCTGATCCTAGGAGAAGTAATGCACCACCGTTTGACAGAGAGACATTGAATGATCTACGCAAGAAGAAGTTGTGTTTTTGGTGCAAGGCACCTTATGATGAAAAACACGTATGCCCTCTTCGTCCTAAAGCCAAAAGTAACCAGATGGAGTGGTTTTATGAGGGGAAAGAGCAATCTGATCTGTCAGACCAGCAAGCTGATTCAGAGCATTCAGATGATGAAAGGTCTGAAAATGATAATGAACATGATGGTGGAAAGAAACTACAGGAGGCACATTTGACTAGTCTTCAGAGAGATGGCTCCTTTAGGCTACGTGGACTCCTAGCTGGTCAGAAAGTTATAACACTGCTTGACACATGTGCAACGCACAACTTTATAGATGCACGTTTGGTTGAGAAGCGTGGCATACAGACGAAAGAGTTTGAGGGTATTCGAGTTAAAGTAGCTGATGGGTACACCCTCAAATGTGACAAGAAAATAACAGATCTTCCGATGCGGCTAAACAACTATGAGTTCGAGACCGAATTCAACGTTGTTAACATGGGGGACACTGATGTGGTGCTTGGGATGGCATGGCTTCACGATTTGGGTGAGTTCACACTCAATCTTCGAGACATGGAAATGAAGTTTAAAGTTAATGGGAAGCCACATGTGATTAAAGCTATCAGGGACAGCAACTTGAGAGTTGTTTCTCACAGACGGATGGAGAGGCTCATTCGTCATGATATGGTAGAGTGGTCTGCTGAGTGTATGTTGATGCCCGCACAACAGGAACAGCAAAAGCATGAGTACCACCCCGACATTCAGGAGATAAGAATTAAACACTCTAAATTGTTTAATGATATCCCACTAGGTAGACCTCCAGACAGAGGAACTGAACACATTATAGAGTTGGAGGAGGGTGCAAAGCCCATTATGATCACACTATACAGACATCCGAAATGCCTCAAGGATGAGATTGAGAAAACAATCAGTGAGTTGTTGGCTATGGGGCACATCAGACCTAGCAAATCACCTTTTGCTTCATCAGTGGTATTGGTTAAGAAAAAGGATGGATCACTACGGATGTGTATTGATTACCGCCAGCTCAATAAGAGGACTATTAAAAACAGGTATCCTATTCCCCGCATTGATGAGTTGATTGATGAGTTGCATGGTGCTATCTTTTTCACGAAGATTGATTTGAGATCAGGGTACCATCAGATTCGGATGAGAGAGCAGGACATTGAGAAAACCGCATTCAGGTGCCATTGTGGTCATTTTTAGTTATTGGTTATGCCTTTCGGTTTAACCAACGCCCCTACCACTTTTCAGGCTACTATGAACAGATTTTTCAGTTCTCAGCTGCAGAGATATGTATTGGTCTTCTTCGATGACATTCTGGTGTACAGTAGGTCATGGGAGGAGCACTTAGCTCACTTGGATACAGTAATGGGTATTTTGGCTGAGGAGTCCTTGTATGCCAAGGAGTCCAAGTGTGAGCTAGGCATGGCTGAGTTGTTGTATCTTGGGCACATCATCAGTGCCAAGGGAGTCAGTATGGACCCTGAGAAGGTCCGAGCTATAGTTGAGTGGCCAGTTCCAGAGAACCTTACCCAGCTCAGAGGATTCATTGGGTTGTGTGCTTTCTACAGACGATTTTTTAGTGGGTTCTCACGTCACACCGCACCCCTTACTGATTTGACAAAGAAGGGGGCATTTGCTTGGTCACCGCAGGCTCAGGAGTGCTTTGACAGGTTTAAGGTGATTATGACCTCATGTCCAACGTTAGCACTACCAAACTTTACGAAGTCTTTTGACTTATTTTTTGATGCCTCGGGAGAGGGCATCGGTGTCGTGTTGATGCAGGAGAGACACCCTATTGCGTTTGAGAGCAGGAAACTTAGGGGTCCTGAGAGATTTTATAGCATTTATGACAAGGAAATGTTAGCCATTATGCACGCTTTGGCTAAGTTCAGGCAATATCTGGTTGGCAGCAAATTCAGTGTGCGTACAGACCATAATAGCCTGAAACACTTCCTTGGACAGCGAGACCTAAATGAAAGACAGCAGAAATGGGTCAACAAGTTGCAATCGTATGATTTTGATATTACCTTCATTAAGGGGAAGCGGAATGTTGTAGCTGACGCATTATCTCGCAGACCTCAGTTGAATGCTATGGCACAGATTTCCGAGGATTGGAGGTACAGGATCATTGCTGAGTATGCTAAGAACCCATGGGCTTCTAGCATAGTTGATGGGACAGAGCAGGATAGTAGATATACCATTGTGAATGACTTGATCATTACAAGGGGCGGATTTTTCTGGTTCTTGATTCAGATGTGAAGGATACAATCCTGAAAGCCTTTCATGATCTTCCTATGACAGGCCATCCCGGTTATTTTAAAACATATAAGCTGGTACGAGAGCGGTTTACTTGGAAAGGCTTGAAGACTGATGTGCTTCAGTATGTACGAGAGTGTTCTATTTGCCAGCAGAGCAGAACAAACAGGAACACACATATCCTGTTGGTTTGCTACAACCACTTCCGATACCAGGCAGGAAGTGGGAATGTTTATCGATGGATTTTATCACTGGCTTGCCGAAGGCCCAAGGGAAGGACTGTATTTATGTGGTTGTTGATCGACTGACGAAATATGCCCATTTCTTTCCGATCACCACTACATTCACAGCATCGCAGACTGTAGAGCTCTTCTTCAAAGAGGTTTTCCGGTTACATGGTTTGCCTCAGACGATAGTCAACGATAGGGATAGTCAGTTCATGAGCAACTTTTGGCAGGAGTTGTTCAGACTCTGTGGAGCCGAACTGACACCTAGTACCAGCTACCATCCACAGACAGATGGGCAGACGGAGATCGTCAATAAGTGGGTAGAAGGATATTTACGGAATTATACAGCTAGACAGCAGAAAGCTTGGGTGAGGTGGATATACCTCGGTGAGTATTGTTATAACTCCACTCATCACATGACTATACAGATGACACCTTTCATGGCATTATACGGGTATGAGGCGCCCAACCTTTTGGACTTGGTGTTGAGTGATAGCAGAGTGCCTAGCGCAGGTGATATGTTGCAGGATCAACAGGATATTTTGAGGTCTCTCAGAGACAATATTCAACGGCCACAGAATCAGCAAAAGCAATACGCTGACCAGAAAAGGGTTGAGCGTTCTTTTGCAGTGGGTGACATGGTGTATCTCATGTTACAGCCTTACCGTCAGTCCACTCTGCGGAAGAGTGGTGCAGAGAAGTTGAAACCTCGTTACTACAGTCCATTTCGAGTCATCAGACAAGTGAGCGAGGTTGCTTGTGAGTTGGATTTACCGGCGGATAGCAGGGTTCACAACGTGTTTCACGTTTCTCGCCTGAAGAAGGCGTTGGGTCAGCATGTGATTCCCTCTCCAATATTGCCACCCCTTGACGACGAGGGGAAATTGATTCTAGTACCTGAGGCCATCCTTGATGTTAGAGAGAGACACTTGCGGAGGCAGGTGATCAAGGAATATCTGATAAAATGGAGAGACTTGCCGCTTGAGGATGCTACATGGGAGTCAGAGGAGATTTTGCAGCATCCAGAGTTGAGATTGCTTGAGGACAAGCAATTTCAAGGAGGGCAGACTGTAATGTCCCCTTCCTAGGCAGTGCAGTTGATTCAGGATTTAGCCTATTACTCTGATCCTCGTAGGCTGACAGATATGTTTAGAGGGTCACTTGAGGCAGTATCCTGCGTTTGGGAACCTTACTCCATCAGTTGTTTTAGGTTTGGGCCTTTGCAAACTCTCACAGAGTGTTTTTCAGATACTTACTATTTATAGTAAGTCAGACGGACGGGGGTTACTATTTCTGGCAGGGCACTTGGTTCAGTTGGTCAGCTCAATTTTGACCCAATTGGACGTTTTGATGAGCAAGCAATAATTATTGGGGCATTTAATAATTATTAAAGAATTATTAATTTGACTTTATAATATAAAGTCACTTTAATGAAATATTAAAATGTTTAATAAAGGGCGAATTATAAAGTATTTAATACTTTATAATAGAAGTGAAATGTTATAATTAAGTAAGTATTCATTACTTATTTAATTTGGATGCCTTTTATTAATTAAATTGCCTAAGTCTAAAAGAGGCGAATTTATATCATTTAAATGGATTTTAAGTGATTTTTGAGAAGGGTCGAACTTTTGAGGAGTATATATTTCCTCAAAGACAAATCGAACTCATTCATGATTATTCTAATTTGTCTTATTTCTCTTTGAGAGCATTGGGGTTTGTGAAACAAGGGTTTCTGCAGACATTGGATTTTGGAGAACGTTCCCTCTTCAAAGTCAGGCATATTGAGGCTGTGAAATACCAGTTGAAGCTTGTCCATCAGCGTGGCTTCATCCAAAAGTCATACAAAGCTTATAGTGGAGTTTTTAATTCAATATTTTGGTTCTATTGTTCTTCAAGAAGAATCAATTTTCAAAGATTATCATTGACTGGCTTTTGGCGCACTTCCCAAGAAATGTACGGCTGCATTTAATGCTGCTGACAGGCCGTACTTGTTGTTGTAAGGACGTCTTTTCTCCTGGCACTCAAAACGCCTACCTTCTCAGCCTCCAGTCTTTACCATCTTGGACGCACAGGCAAGGGCAGTCCATTTCAGCCACTGTTCGGGAGGAGAAGTCAATCTTTCAGCTGGGCCATATTTTCTTTCAATCTTCCAGGCGGCTGCAAATAATAATCAGGTTCTTAAAATAATAATATTGTTTCCAGTTTTCATAGTACTCGGATAGCTTTGTAATTGTTCAATAATGAGAATAAAACCATCTGCCATTGCTCTGGGAATTATTTGATGCATTGTTATTTATTTATGAATTTATTAGTATTTTATTTCTCAAAATCGTGATTCCTTTATTACTGCAAAAACCACAAAAAAACATAAAATACCAAAAACAAACAAGAAACTTAGCAGTATCAGTTGTGATTGGGTTGAGAGACACCTGGTCTCTTACAATAGTTGAAAGCAATTGTGTGAAGACTGGAAAAGAGTAAAGAGAATTTATGAGTAGAGAGGGAACAGTATTGAGAACTGAGCTAGCTAAAGGACATTATCTAATACCAAGCTCGTTTACCTTTCTATGTTCCCTTATTACAGACATATTTTAAATTGTCTATGCTTACAATTTTGTTGAGAAATGTAGTTGTTCATCATACTGTGTGTCTTAAGTACTGTTTTTGTTGCATTTGTCTTCTCTTTGCCTTGTGTGTTCCATGCTCCTGTGTTCTTGGGGTGGAGAATAGAGGAGAGGATTTCCTCAGATGCAATGTTGCATTTTGTAGATTTATTTTATATAACAACTTAAACTTAAGGGGTTTTATTGGGTGTTAATGAGGTAATTAAATCCAAACCTAGCCCTTTTGGGTCCTAGGCAATGGAGGAAAATTAAGGCCATATGCTAACAGGCCCAATTTTATTCTTTTATATTTCCGAAGTTTACTAAGTCCTGAAGAGGGGGATAAGTCAAAACTACAACCCTATAATCTTTCATGCACATCTGATTAGAAGTTTTGACATGCTGAAATAAATAATAAACCAGCAGAAAAAAATAATTAAATTGTACATATCAATGTTGAAAACCTCTATGAGTACTCACGGTTCAAATATGCTCACAAGTAAATCAAGAAAAAACTCAACGACGCGTTTTGTCAAATACAAGCATTTTTTACAGTTAATACTCGCAAAAACACGCTTTTTTCCCCCAAAAAGTCATGGAAAACTCATCCAATTCAGTATAAAGGCGATTTAATCCGAAAAGTAATTTTTTTAGGGTTTTGGAGTGTTTTTGTGATGTGAAAATAAAAGGCGTGAGTGAGGGCAGGAGACGGCATGCAAGTGAGGGCACAGTGGCGGTAATCTGGTATTAAATTTATTTTTTCATTTGGCTAGGCATGCTGGGGATTAGTGGCACAATTACCTTCATCATTGGATGGATTTGGGGTAGGCCAATAAGGCTGATGATAATTTCTGAGTCTGACAAATCTACATTTTCCAAGTCAACCAACTGTTTCACCAAATCCACATGATAATATGATATAACAATAATGTATATGAATGTAGTTATGTGCATCAATGCATAACAATGGAGTTTGAATCTTATGTATAACTCTTAGTCTTTATCTTTAGTTCGATATTTGTAGGTTGCAGTATTCACATAGATAAATGGGAAAAGGCTGTAAGCCAATAACAACTTGTATGTTCATCACGATCCTTAAAAGAATGAATTGTTTTATGCTGGAAGGTTGCCAGGAGTACAAACAATAAGTTTGGGCTTAGGTTTATTCATAGAAATAATTAACATAACTATATAATTTTCAGATAAGAAGTTGCATAACAGTAAAGCCAGGTCTAAGCTTCAAATTCCTGCTGAATCAACTAATAATTTAAAGATAACAGATCTTCACATTAAATGCAAAACTTTATAAATTCTGTCCCATCCTTTCAGTATAATGGCATACAAGTAACATAACAATAGTAGGTAGTTTTGAAACAGAAAATAAAGATTGAGAAATCATCTCTCTTCCCACACATGAGTTCAAAAATACCCATAGTTGTAGATAATTTGTCAATGACAAATGCATGATTGTTCCATGAACGACGATTATTTTAGTTCAATTGATCTCACAAGATCAACATCTCAGCCACATACTGTAGGGTTAAGGATAGTACTTGTAATTTTGTAGTTCCATTTTGAAGCTATTACCATAGCTAGTCAAGTAACTACAGTTATGTGCATCAATAAAAAAAACTCAAAATCTTTTGACACATTTGTCAACTAAAAATCTTTTGATTTATTTGACAAAATGCTGCAACTGGCAATTTCCAACAACCATATACTTGTCAAAATGAAAGAAAGAGTTGATATTTAATTATAAAGTTACCTATTCAAACATTTGTAAAGAAATATTCATCATATTTGTTTACATTGTTACGGAAATTTGTTGCATTTACTTCAAACATCATTTATAAACTCAAAAAAGAATGTTACTGATTTACTGATTTTTTATCTTGTCTCTTTTTTGCTAGGTTTCATTTGTATTTTTCTAAAAGAAAATGGCTTCTGCAAGTAAAAGAACTAATGGCAAACCAAGGGATCCTTGCTGGAAACATGGGACACAAGGTGCAATGCGAGGAGAGGTTATTAGTATCCATTGCACGAAGCCTATGAACGGTGACATAAATCGACTCAAATATCACCTTGCATGGATCCTTTGCCAAGATGTTAAGCCATGTGAAGTAGCTAGTGAAGAGGTTGAGAGGGAAGCAAAAGCACTACTTGTAGCATTTGAGCAAAGGAAGGCAGATAAAAAGAGAAAAGTAGAGGCAATGGCAGCCCCAATCTCAAATATCAATTCTACAAGGTCACACAAGATATGTGGGCCTCTTCTTCCATTGGGCCACAAATACAAGGATCGGGAAGTGTAGGCAGCCATACCTCTAGCTTTTTTGTTCCCCATAGCACTCCTGGTGCACAACCTTCATTACGAGGTACTACATGGAATAGAGAATTGCAACATAAGGCAATGTTGGCATGTGCGAGATTTTGGTACTACAATAATATTTCGTTCAATGTTGCTTCTAGTTCTTACTATGAACAATTGGTCAATGGATTGACCATGGCAGGTAAGGGGTTCAAGACCCCAAGTCGTCATGAGTTGAGTGGGCCATTATTGCAATATGAGGTCCAAAACACACGTTGACTAATAGAAGAACAAAGGAAAATTTGGGAAAAGAAAGGCTGCACCATTTTATCTAATGGGTGCACCATTTTATCTAATGGGTGGACAAATGGAAAAAATAGAAGACTCATCAAATTTTTAGTGGCTTCAAGGGGATAGTTGGTATTTTTAAAATCAATTGATGCCTTCAAGGAAACAAAAAATGCAAAGACCTTGTGCAACATATTGGATGAGGTGGTGATGGAAGTGGGAGTGCAAAATGTCATTCAAATTGTGACCAACAAATGCAATTTCATATGTAGCAGCCGGTAAACTTCTAGAGGCAAGGCAACCGACATGATCTTGCAGCCCTTGCGTTACCCACTATCTTGACTTACTCCTTGAGGACATAGGAAAACTAAGTCGGATGAAGAATGTGGTTGAAGATGGAAGGAATATCCCAAAGTACATCTACAACCACACATGGGTCCTCAATCTTATGAGAGAGCACACTAATGGTAAGGATCTCATGTGATTACGAGTCACACACTTTGCTACTAATTTCCTCACCTTGCAAAGCATATTGGCTACATTTCCCAACCTTAAGCGCATGTTTGTGATCGAAAGATGGTTGGAGAGTCCTTATTGTAAGAAGGCTAAAGCATAAAGTCGTGAAGACCATTTTTTATGATAGATTTGCCAAAGTTATGGAGGAGATCATCAATATAAATTTTCAAACTTCAATTGATGATTTATTTTTTTATTTTCTAATATTACAATTTGCTGATTTTGTTAAATATTTGATATTTAGATATCAAAACCATTGGTTAGGGTTATAGGATTGGTGGATGGGGATCAAAACCCATGGGGTATCTATACGAGGCCATGGATAAGGCCAAAGAGGAGATTCAACATCTATATGGGTCAAACAAGACCAAATACGAACCCATATGGCACATAATTGATCGGAGGTGGAACCAACAACTCCACCAACATATTCATGCTACTGCCTACAATTTGAGCCCCAAGTTTTATTTCTCCCCTACTATCAAAGCAAATGTAGAGGTTCTTGTTGGCCTCAACACATGTATTGAGAGATTGGTTGATGCTGTTAACCTTCGAGACCTCATACTTGATGAGATGCAAAGTTACAAAAAGCCCGAAGAGCCATTGTTTTCTTCAAATTTGTGCATTCGTAGGAGACACTTTGTAGCTAGGTAAAAAAACATGTGTAATTTTATTTTACCATTTATTTTAGTTTTTAAGTTTATTAAAATCCTTACTAATTTATAAATGGCAATTGTTATCTTGGCAAATTTGTGATGGGAAGATTATGGTGCCACAATGCCTAATCTTCAAAAGCTTGTCATCCGCATTTTATCTTAGTCGTGTAGTGCTTCTGGTTGTGAACGCAACTGGAGTGTTTTTAAGGCTATTCGCATGAAGAAGCGCAATAGGTTGACTCAAAAGCATTTGAATGTTCTTGTCTGTGTGGTACAACCTTCGATTGCATGAAAAGAAGGTATAAGGGCAGGGTTCACATGAAGCACTTGACCTTGATGACATTTATCCATATTCAAATTGGATTGCTGAGCCTGACGATGTCTATGTGGATCCATTGTTAACTGATGATGAGTTTGCTGATTTGGAGAGGAAGGCTGAAGGGAAGCAGAAGTGGCAGCATATGAGGAGGCAAAAGGCGAGGCTGGTCAACGAACATAGTAGTTTCCTCACATACACAACTTGATCCTATCACTATGGATGAGGCACCTATTGAGGATATTGCAGCTGTACCATCTACTTTAGCAACACCCACACAGCAGCAACAAACTTTTTCGAGCTTTAGTCATAGACGAAATATATGATTTATAATTTTCATTGATACCAAAACTTGAAATTAATATGTATAAAACTCAAATTTTGATTTATATATGATGGAAATCAGTAATATGTTCTACGAATTTAGTATATATGTGTGTTTTTTGAAGGACATTTTTAAAAATTATGTATTTTCAAATGTTCAATAAATTTGTTGAGTTATTGCAGTTTTTGCTGTGTCCCGAATTTGTAAAAAATTTGAGCCTGCTGAGTTATTGCAGAGTCCCAGTTTTTCAACTATGGTACATATAATGAACTCTAGAAATGGCTTATGTGTAGCAGTCACTTGGTTTAATCAATGGCTTATTTTTTGCAGGAATCCTTATGTTTCACTGATTAGTTGAAATATATTTTTATATTCCATTTGTAAAAAGCTCCTCTTTAATCTCTTCGTTGAGTTTTTGTTGGTGTACTTCAAAATGTCATCTTTGCCTGTTATATGCTTCTATTTTTGCCAAGCCTTAAGTTAAGAAGGGCCATCCCTAGAAGTGTGGTATATGAAATGTATTATTGTTATGCATAAGGAACAGTGACTTGCAGTGCAGGACTAGGCATACACTGGAATATAGAAGCATCAATGGGACAGATGGGAGCAGAATATAGTCCTCTTTTTCTCACGTGGACCCCTACACCTCCTGTGAGGGTGGCTGGGTGATAAAGCACCAGTTGACCTTTGTAGTATTGATATGGGTAGAAGACAAAGTTGCTTTTCAAACATCAGTTTTGATCCTTATCACCCACTCTATTTCCTTATGGTAAGAAAATAAGATATTTTAATTCTTATTTGAAAATTCTTTTTGCATTCCAAACAATAATTTTGTGCATATACTTTCAGATTACTGGCTTGGATTCCATAAAGAGGATATTTGAACACCTTAATCACCATTTATAACAGAATTATTTGGTCTAATATGCAATTCTAAAAGACAGACAGTAAATTGAATAGTCCGTGAGGAAACATATGAGAGCATCAAACAGCCATAGTTAACACTGTGGAAGCTGCATTGATATTATGCTGCATTTTGTCTTGACTCCTCATGAAAAGTAATCAATAGATACTTGAGCACAGTTCATAACTTGAAGGACTGACATTAAAATGCTTCCATCCTTAGTTGTGAGAATAAGTTTTTAAAACCATCTCCAATATTCATTTTTGGTAGTGATTTAAAGCATTCAAACAATACATAAATTGTTGGAATTATAGGATAGAAAAATTCATTAAAGCCAATCAAGTTGTTTGTCGAAGATTCTTGCAATGTACATGGGTTGCTCTTAGTTAAATTTTGTTGTGATAACTCATTGCTACGACTTTCAAGTGCATATGAACTGATCTGTATTAATATGTACTATATGAAGTGTTCTGTATTAATTGAGAATTTAGTTGTGAATCTAAAGATTGTGAAACTATGTTACACGGGGACACGTTCCGGTACCCCACCATCCCCAAAACGGGGGGACGCAAAGGGGACGTCCCCTTGCCATCCCCGAACCAGGCAAATCAACAAGAAACGGTAGGAAACATCCCCGTCCGTTTGGAGATGGCTAGTCGTTCCCAAGACGGCTGGGGTATGTCGGGGACGTCCCTCGCTGTCCTAGGGACGGCTAGCCATCCCCAAACGGACAGGGACACTTCAGCAGCAAAAATAACATAAAAAACTAATGCTTTTATGATTCTTTGATGCAGATTTGCATATATTTTGTGTGTATGTTACTGTATATTTTCTGTTTGTATCTATTTGTATCATATTTGCATATATTTTGTGTGTATGGTACTATATATTTTTTGTGCATGTTACTGTATTCCTTGTGTGTCTTCAATGTGTGAATAGCTTTCTACCCTGCTTTTCTATCCAAAAGCCATTGTAGTACTTTGAAGAATGTTATAGGCCTAAGAAATTTGAGGTTTCCCAACTACATGCCTGTTTATCGGAGCTCTTTTGGATAAAATGCCTGTGCATTTTTAATTACCAATGTTAGGAAGCATACTTCTCGGTCCATCTTCAGGGTAATTTGCTTTGTGTGTCAAGAGTAGTTTGAATAACTGAGAAGCATCAGCATCCAAGGCTAAGAAGTTATGTACTCTACCTAAGAGATTTGCACTATTGGGGTTTTCTTGTTTTTGTTACTTTTGAACCATGGTTTTATTGATGTTTGAGACTGCTGTTATAATGCTTTATCGACATTTATTATGCTGTTATACTATTGCTCTCGTGATTTATTTACATATTGATATTGTTGTTATTAGTTATTGACATATCTCTCTCTTTCCCTCTCTCTCTCTATAATATATTAATAAATTTTGAAATATATATATATATATTGCCGTCCCCTAAAAATGCCCCCCTAGGAGACATCCCGGAAATGCGTCCCCTGCCGTCCCCTAAAAATACCCCCTAGGGGACATCCCAGAAACACGTCCCCTGCCGTCCCCCCATCCCCATCTCCGAAATGTCGTGGAACATAGTTGTGAAGAGATATTCCTGGTTATCAAAATGGATTTCCACATCATAAGTCTTTTAGATTATGAAGTAATTTTCTTCTATTCTCATGTTTCTCAAGTGTTGGATTAAAATAAAAATAATTTTGCAGTACTTTTAACAAGTAGTGCATCTCAAGCTTTCAGGCATCTAAAGGAAAGCATTAATAGTTGCTGGTGTGTGTGTGTGTGTGTGTGTGTGTATATATATATTGTTAATACTACCAATCATTAACTTAAAATACATTGGATTTAAGATTCTATTGCTTAAACCCTCGGCCTGCAAAATGCTTTGGAGCAAATGAACGTGCAGCAAGCTTTCACATATCCAAGATGCATGCAAAGCTTAGATCTAATGCAACAGTGAAAACAACCTTGTGCTTTGTGGCAGTGCAGTTATTGGAAATGACTTAATGCCCTCAGTAGGCTGCAAACAGTTGGATTCAAGACAGATCTATGGTGGAAAGGTGCCTTTCAGCACATCCAATGCTAGGCCACATTATCAGCGATGGTTGAAGAAGAATTTTGATCTGCCTAAAAGTTGGATCAATGATCAGGTTGAGTTTTCCTTGCCCCTTGAAAACACATCGAGCATTTGCAAGCATAGAAAGATTTGAACCATCGATCTAACACTAGATCAACAGCAATTGGAATCTTATGAGGCATAACCTTTAGAGCATGTTTAATAATGAGCACAAATGTCTTAGCCCTGCTCGATATTAAAATAGATCAACAGTAGATAAATATCCATCATGTTATTTAGAAACATGTGGGACACACATTCAAAGCAAAAGCGGAAGATGCTTTGCGAGCCTTTAGACCTAAACTTAGGTCAACTGTAGAGAAGGGCTTAACTGAGCTTTTTGGCAATGCTTTCACACATGTGCAGGAAAGCACGCAAAAACTCTTTTAAGCTGATTGATTGCTTTGGAGATCTATGATTGAGAAGCTATTTCAGAGACAGCTGTGCCATTGAAAAAGTCAATGGCTTGTAAAAGCCAAAAAGCCATTACTTGCTGCACATAAGCCTTTTACATTGAGAAAAGTCCTTTTAAGGTATTGTGAAAGAGCTTTGCTTTTAAAGGGCTTACCTTTAACCTGAGCCCTTCAGAATTTTATTAAATTATAGGCTTACCTATTTGGATAAGCTTGGGAGTTAAATAAGCTTTAATTATTGAATAAACTGTGAAGTGAGTGTTATTTAAGATCAAAGTTAGAATAACAATATCCAGACCTAAATTTCAATTACGAAAAAAGTTAAGGACCTTAATTAATGAAACCTTATGTAAACCTTCACACCTGGTATTCAATCTGAGCAGACTCATATTTGTTGTATATTTTTTTGACCTTCCGAATTGATTGGTGAAGTTTGTAGGAGCTCTTGATGCACCAAAATGCAAATTTGCTAACAAAGCGTCTTTTAGAGGTAGTACTATTAAAAGTTGTGAGAGTACTGACATGTACACATTTAGTAAGAGTTGTAAGAGTATTGACACATTTATTACTTTTTTCCTATGTATGAATAAGATGTTATATGAAATGTTTATAAAGAAGAAAATAGTTCCTATTCTCTCTAGTATTGATTAACTTTTTGGTCAATCGCCATGGGGCTGCTACATGTCCTTCTTTATCATGGCCTACTAGTAGGCTTGAGATTAAAGCATAATTTTAGAAGTTGTCAAGTTCTCAAGAGGTTTTCTGGATAATGAGCAACTTGTACCCAAACTCACCAATTGGCAGAAATTAATTTTCATGAGTCGGCAGTGCCTGCTCGTGACTGTAGAATGCTCTCATGACTGCAAAGAAAACATGCCCTCAAACTGAAAAACAATTTGGATGCCTTCCTCTACAAATTGCAACTTGTTTACACCCTCCAATTCTCCTCCTGAGTGTCTAAACATCACAGCAAATACCTAAACAGCAGTTGTTGCATGCCCTAACTTTCATTGTGCTTAAAAATGTGCCTACTGAAAAAGACAACTGCAGAATCATTGAAAATGACTTCCTCTGTATTTAAAAACATGTCCGCAACTGCAAAAACATGACTGAGATATTCACAAAAAAACGTGCAAACATTTTTCCTCCTTCATGACTGCATTCAGACCTCAAAAAACCTTCCCTGTGTATGTAAAACTGTGACTGGAAATCAAGAAAATGCCCCAATGACCTAAATTTAAATTTTTATGTTTTTTTAAGGAATTTAAGCAGTTTTCTAAGTTGCCAAGACACCAAGTCTAAGTCAAATTCAGGTCAGCTAAGTTTTTGAACCATGAATTAGAGCACTTAGATATTGTTGCACCCAAACGTCCTTTGTGCCAGATCTGAAACTATAAAAGACCCTTTCTGGTTTTTCTTGAAGGTTCAATTTCTTAGCACACCTTTTTAACATATCTGTCTATTTGAGAGTGGTTTTATTCGGAAATTCTCACTATTGACATTTTCATTTTTTAAAAGCTTGAAACTTGACTTGCACTGAAATTATTTGTTATAAAAATACTGCAACAAAACAATTGTCTACAATCTGCAGTTAATCATTCTTCTGTATGATATGCTTTGAAAAGATTAAAATCTGTTCTAAAATTGATAACAGATTAAGTGCCAAGCTGGAGATTTTATGAGCATTATTCAAGATGATCCCTTTGAGATAGCTCTTCATAACTGTGAATTGAATCCAAACCAAGCATTTCACGGGCACTCAATGTGACCATATAATTAAGCATACATTCACATCAAGTTATCAGTTCCTGGCCACATTAGCACAATTCTTGGTTCCAGCACCGGTCTCAAAGCCAACACACAGTGCCTGCCAGATTTGCACTCAATGAGTGCGGATTATTTTTACCAAGCCTTGACAAATAACCCACAACGACTTTCACAATTTCTATAGGGAAGTGTCAGAGGTAGAGACATGGAGACATGGCGAAAAGTTGGGAAATTAATTTCCCTCGGCAACAGCTACCAAAATCAAATTGGGGTGATACAGAGGGGAATGCTGAGCAACATCTCATAGGAGTGGATCAATACCTTGAATGCCCTTGCCCCTGGAGCTATTTCCCCACTTGATCAACCCCATGCAAGGGCATTTGTTATGAACTAAATGTCTGTCTTGTCCACTTGGAATCAGCTTTTTGGACTTTATTCATACTGATGATCAGAAAAGTGTTGTGCATGAAGTTCTTGTGGGCACATCTATGGTAATCATGTGACTTTTTTTTGTCATACATAGATCCACCATATTTTGCTCCAGAGGAATGCAGCAATAGAATTTTTAATTCCATATTAAAAGTCTACTATTTTTTGTATTGATGATTGATAGAAGCTACTTGTCAATCAAATTGTGACAATGTAGCTTTGAAGCTGGCTGGGATATTATGTGCATCATTGGAGATCAACTCCAAAATCTTCTGACATGAGTATAATTGATAAGTAGTCCATCCATAACAGACGTCACATTATTGATCCACTTTTTAAAGTAGCAATTACATAATAAGTTTTCCTCGATTAACACGTCAGACAAAAACTTCAACACAATTTATCCTGAACAGAGCATGCATGCAGATATGAACTTGTTGTGACCTTTTCACACACCACCCCATCCAAGATGGGGACCCCCTAATTTTTGCTCCATTTTGGTCTTTTGGCTTTGGTCCTCTCTGTCTCTGGTCTTTTGTCCTTCCAGGGATGTCCCGTTTGACCTCAGTTGAAATGATTGACAAATTTAGGGTTTCTATCCTTTAGGCCCGTTTGAGGTCAAGATTGAGTTACTAAGGTAAAATCTAAGTGCAGCAACACGATCAGGAAGCTCAAAGCAGAATCCCCTTGAAATCCTACTGAAATCTGACAACTTACTATTTTTAGTAAGTACCTAATTTGAGGCTTGTTCCTCAGGATTTCGGGATTCTAACTACTTCAGCACATTCAGGCAGCTTCAGAGTGCCTACACATGAAATTTGAATAGATTCAGACAACTGGCTATTTTTAGCAGTTCGGCCTTCGGAGCTATTTTCAGGGCTTCAACATACAATTCTCCGATGAATGACGGGAGAATTGATCTGGGTTTTTCAAGACCTTCGCAATGGTGTAACATGCAAGCCGAGATGGTGACTTTCAAAGTACAGCCTTCCAAGGCTATTTTTAGGGTTTGCATGCAGGAATTTTTAATGCATGTCCGGATATTCCATCTGGGTTTCGCGAGAGCTTTGCAATGATATGACATGCAAGTGGATCAGATCAGTTTTCAGGGACTTACTATTTTTAGCCAGTGCCCGCATGTTGACCAGTTTTCTGGGTTTTTCTGGGTTTTTTTGAGATTCCACGAGCACTGTGACATACAAACTCATCAGACATCCGATGGACCACTTTTCGGACACTTACTATAAATAGCAGTATCATCCCAGCAGCTACCCAACACTTCAGTCCAGCAGTCAGCAGCAGTCAGGAGCAATCAAGAGTAGTCTGGAGCACATGCGAGTCAGATTAGGGTTTCCCATGCTATGTCTAAAAATAGATGAAGTAAAATGCAGAGATGTCCAAACGAAGCACGCCACCATGATCAACGTCTTTCAGGCTACCTACTGGCAAAATCTGAGCACGATCTAAATACTTACTATTTTTAGTAAGTCATCTCATGGCTAAAAATAGCGCATCATCACCAGAAGCAAGTATGAACAGGTCTCTCACAACATCAAAAGCAACTGGAACAAATTTCAAAGCAAACAGAGATACGGAAATTGATCAATTCTAGGGTTTGCTAAAAATAGCAAATGGCTAAAAATAGCATGTATTGTGCCAGATAAGGTGTGAACAGGATAGCAAAACCAAACGGAGGCACAACCACGTCAGCTCCAATTCAGAACAAGGTGAAATGCAATGAAACCCTAATTTTACTAAAAATAGAAAGCCAAGGTCACCTAGGGCGTTGGAAACTTATAAACGACAGCTGACAGGCAAACACCCTCATATGCGCCCAGGAGGAATAAAAGATACAAAAATCTCTAAGTGTGAGATTTCCTTGAGCAAAGATGAAATGCGCCTTCAAGAGGCATAGAAATTCTTCTAAGGCATGGAATTTTCCTCCTCATACCCCCATATGCGCCTAGGGAAGGTGAAAGGTCACCCAAGGCGTGGAAATATTCAAAAGATATCAAAAATTTCCTAAGGCATCCGCAAATGCGCCTAAGGCAAGGAAGTTGCCTAGCCAAAATGCGCCAAGAGGAGATGAAGAGCCACCACATGGGCAGAATTCCTTGTCCACATGCAAAATGCGCCTAAGGCAAGGAAGCTACATAGCTAATATGCGCTTAAGGAAGCTGAGGAGTCACTTGAAATAAGCGGAATTCCCCCTCACATTAGCATATGCGCCCAACATGGAAGTCCACAAGACAAAATGCGCTTGAGGAAGGTGAAAGGACACCTAAGGCGTGGAAAGTTTTTCACATATGATGAATGCGCTCAAACATGGAAGTAGCCTAGCCCATATGCGCCAGAGGGAGGTGAAGAGTCAAGTCTAGGCGTGGGAATTCCTCATGCCACCCTCATTTGCGCCCTCAATTTCCTCTTCTTCATGGCATATGCGCCCAAGGTGAAAGTTAAAAACGTGGAGTGGTGAATGTGAAATGCGCTTGAAGGTGGAAGTCTATCATGTGAAGTGCGCTCAAGGAAGGTGACGAGTCACCATGCGCCAAGGGGGAAATAATGCTAAGGGGGCGTGATTTTTTAAAGACCAAGGATTATATTTTTTCCTCTTCACTATATGAAATGCGCCTAGTGAGTGGGGACTTAAAAATGAAAATTGCTAAGTATGAAAAGAAGGCCTAGGCGTGAAAATTGCTAAGTGAGAAAAGAAAGTCTAGGCGTGTAATTGCCTAAGGAATAAAATGGAAAAATGACATGCTATATGCGCCCTTTAGAGATGAAATTTATATTTTTAAATAATTCCTAAGGTATTTTCTAGAGGGGAAAATGAAGAGTACGTCTAGAGGATGATGCTAGAATTTCCGGAGTTATAAAAATCTTCAGAGGGAAAATTCTTCAGGGAGAAATCAAGGAAATTTGCTAAGGCCAAGGAGCTTGAAATTGCAGGTGAAAGACATCCGGAGGGGAAGAAATAAACATTAGCCATTTTTATTATTTTTAAATAATAAAAATTAAAAGTACCCCTTCGTCCGGATACACATGAAAACGATGGATTCTGGAAGGATTTCTCTTCTGGGTATTAAACATTTGCAATTCAGAGGTGATTCAAGCTTACTCCACGCCATGTCCACCTCGTTTCGATGGATATTTTGCCCAATGCCTATTTTAAATAAATTTTCTAAGGCAAAATTGAGAAATTTCTCTAAGGCAATAAAATGAACAAGAAAGATTTCGCCAGAGGTTTGGACTAGATAATTTTGCCAGGATGAAAGTGATATCAAATGACTTAGCTAAACAATTCGAATTTGTTCAAGGAAGTAAACGATTTAATATTTTAAAAAAAATCAAATGCAATGAGACAGGCCTATGCAGAGGTGATGAATTCATGATTCTAGAAGTTTGAGATTCCGATACCTCAAATGACAAGTGTTGCAGCTGGGAAAAGAGGGAAAGTGAATTCAAAAATGTGCTAACTATAGCCTCTACAGGAATTCGACCAGGCTATAAGATTTTGAAATCCTCTTCTTTTCTCTCACTAGTTGCTAAAGTGAAGGTACGAATTTTCTGAAGAGTTTGAAGTTGCTAAAGAGTTCGAAATTGTGAGAGAGCTGGAGGTTGCTAAGTACGAATTTGCAGAAGTTGAAGTTGCTGAAGGAGGTGCGACTTAACTTGCTAAGGCTGCAGTTGCTGAGAGGCACAAATTCCCAAGTTGCCAGAGGCTGCAGTTGCTGAGAAGGTACGACTTAGTGAAAAAGTTTCATTCGACTACTGAAGTAAACAGAGTTAAGTCTGAAGTTGCTGAGAAATCTGAAGTTTAAAAGGGCTGCATTGGCTGAAAGTTCGAATTTGTGAGAAGAAACTTCACAAGGTTGCTGAAAACGCATTTAGGAGAAGTCTCAAGTTGCTGAAGTACGTTTTCTAGAAGAGAAATACGAGTTGGAGAAAGGTCTCAAGAGCTGCTGCAAATACAGAAATTTCACAACTGAAGTAAACAAGATAGTTGAGGTTTGCAGTTGGAAACGGCAGAAATGTTGCAGCCTTTTCATTTAAAAGTTTGCTGGCACCCTCAACGGTGATTATTTTATTTTATTAAAATCTTGTCGTCTAACTATCTTGCCTTTTTTGCAGAATGGCTGAATCAAGCAGAAGAGCTGCAGGCAAAAACAACCACACCGAGTCCAGACAGGCGTTGATCAAGAAACTGGGCAAGTCATTCTTGCCAGAGTCAAAATTTTCATCAAAGCTCGGCAGGCTAGCTAACACGAACTTAGGCTCATTCAACCTGGAGGCATTCAGAAGAAGGATAATGGGGACTGGAGGTCATCACCCATCAGTGACTTCGCACAGTATTGTCAGAAGTGGACTGTATGCAGCTGCCAACTTTCCGCCAGCTATCCGGTGTCCAAAACTCATCATGGAATGCACCTACCACTACAATGCAGAACAGAGGACGGTCACTTCGCCAAATGGCAAGGTGCTGGCCAACCTGACACCTGAAGCAATCGGAGAGGCATTCGGGATTCCAGTCCATGAGAAGATGATCTACAAGACAAAAGAAAGAGCTGGAAAGATGTACTCATCCACCACAAACCGGTGTGCTGATTTGATAAATACTAGGTGGATGATTAAACCCAAACCGACTCGCACAAAATTGCCCAAGCAGATAGTCTCAGAGGATTTGAGGCAGGAATTTGGTGATCTGATCATGATGTTAAGCAGAGTTGGAGGATGCCCCCAAGCGTTCATCTTTGAACCTTGGATGTTCTATTTTGTCAACTTGGTGTTAGAGGGAAAAGATTACATGGATTGGGCACTGATGATCAGTGATAGCATACATGAGCAGCTTCGTGGCGTGAGGAGAACGAAGACATTTTACATGGGCTCCTACCTTGTCTATATGCTGGCTCGCATGACGAGATACAGAGGGATCTCTTACAAGGAACCAATCGGTTGCGATTCCCATCAGTTTAAAATATAAGAGGCTTGTCCACAGTTGCATTTGACAAGGACAACTAATTACAAGAGGGTCAATGACGCCTTTACAATGCATATCACAAGGACCCTGCAGCAAAGAACCCATCACAGAATATCGAGGGAAGCGCAAGAAATGATTGAGAAATTCGGAAGTTGGTTCATCCAATTTCCAAAATTCACCTACATAAGGCTGCAAGGATTTTCCTCCTATCCATATAGATTGCCTCGGTATCCCACAAACAGGATAGTGATGCTGGAAATATCTAGGCAACTGATTGCCTATGATAAGATTCAGAAGAAAAAGAAGAAAGGTGGACTTGGATTCCTAATTACCATGGGGAATTCAGATGAAATCTGCCCATCGCTGCAAGCAGCAAGAGAGGCAGAAGCGGAGCTCCAATTCTTCCACCTTTCCTATCACACCAGCAAGCATTACTACGATCCCCACAGAAACATCAGGTGGATATTGACAGAAGAGTTCAGGCACAAGGTGCAGATCGAAGACTTTTGGGCAAGTGCAGTGGATGAGATCGAAGTCAGAAAGAGAATGTTCTCTCGGATACCATTGGTGATGGTCAGGGAGTGTGAAATTATCCCAGTACCAGATCAAATTGAAGAAGAGATAAACGTTGTACAGGCTGACTACGAGACAGTAAGAGATACGCCTCTGCCACTCCCAGATTGGTCTGAGCCAGAGATCACTGACTTGGATACACTTTGTATCCCAATCTTGACATTTACACGAAGTTGGGTAGAGAGGCACGTCAGCCGACTCAAGGGAAGGTCAATTCCCCTCACGTACAATTTGATGGGAGACAGCAGATTACCGGCAACTAATCAGAGGAGACGGAGTAATCCAACTCCAGAGCCTAGAGGAAAGGAGCCAGTTTGACCTGAGCCTGTGGTAGTTGAGGAGTCCATGCATACGCCATCTCGAGCGCATTCTCCAAGCTTACAGGAGGTGTCGTTGTTTGTTGATCAAAGGGAGAGATTGGATGTAGAGCAGACGGTGCGAGTAGAGAGTCAGCCACCTCGTAGAGAATCAGTGGGCCAGAGCATCAACATGCCCCGAGAAGGTAACCCACAAGCAAATCAACAAGAGACAGATGAGGGGACAGCCACTGATACTTAGTTTCAGCAGGAAATTGAGGCAGCTCTCAAGGGTGATGCTACTTCAGATCAGGATGCCCAAAGCTCAGGAGACACTGAGCCTATTGATGACGGTGAGCCTCGTCAAAACAATGGCAGAGGAGAGGTTCACGAGGTAGAGGCCGAGGTGGAACAGCCTTTTATTATATCAGACATGCGGCAGGAAGTGCCAGAATGGCTAAGGGATAGGATGAGGCGTGATCCTGTAGATGAGTCCGATCCCGCAGCCGAAATGGAGGAGTTGTTACAGAGGATCAGTACACCTCCAGCAAAGAAAAAGGCTAGGAAGTTTTCCAAGATCTCAACAGATGAAGATGGATCCCGAACCTTGCATATGGCAGTTCCTCGGGTAGAATGTGATAGGGACGAGGCCGTTCCTGAGAACTATGTTGTGACAACCATGGAACTAGGCCGCCCTACTGGAGCACAAGTGGTAGAGGAGTGCGATAATTCCTATTGAGCACTCAAGGATAGATTGTCCCATGTTGAGGGCAAATACAAAAGGTTGAAGGTAGAGCACAAGACACTGATTGGCTACGTGAAGCACTTGTCCCGTCCTTGTGGGCAAGAAAATCCGGCAATTGAGCTTCCAGCTGAGTTTTTCAGGGAGTCAATCAGTGGGTTAGAAGATTTGAAGAGAATGGCACAGCAGGCAAACAAGTGGGTTGCCAGTGTGCGTACAGAAACAAGAAAGTTCATGGAAGATCTTGCACATGCCTATGGGCAAGCTTCCGATATTATGGCTAGAGTGGAGGCAGTTAACCATGCTTGGGGCGAGGCTCGCATCTATCAGACGAGAGTTGTTCTCCGTTTAGGGGCTTTGATGAGCATACCTCAACACACTTTGGTTGAGGGAGGTGTTATCCAGCAGGGGGATAGATACGACTTCGCCAGATGGTATTCTTCAGTAGTCACAGGCCGGGGATTCTACGATGCATCACAGGCAGATTCTGTCAGGGTCAGAAAGGCCATGACGAACATCTTAGATGGAATCCTCAACACATTGGAGGCAATCTTTGCCAGGAGGTTGACTTCTGAAGAGGTAACTGCAGATGGATTGAAGAACAGATTGACACCATTCTTCTCTGAGGTGAAGACCTTCACACAGGATGATTTCGAGAATACAGCCACGTTTTCCAGTATCATACAGAACACCCAGGACGCCCTTGTTGCCTGGAAGAAATCATGTGCCCGGCATGGGCAAACAGTTGCAGTTTTGGAGTTTCAGTTGGACCACATTCCTCCCCTTTCGGATCAGGAAATTGAGGCAGTATTGTCCAGATTCATCAGATTTGCAGCCAGCGAGAAGGAGAAAGGAAACGCCCTTCTGGACGATGACCTTCTGGAGGAAGACGACGTGCATTGATCGCAAGGTATGGTGCATTGATGAGGGGTGGAGGGCGCATTCATTGCCCCACTCCTCTCGGTGGCGGTTTTTAGGGCAAAAGCCTTAATTAGGGCATGGGTGGCTCAATCTGAGCCCTTTATTGTAATCAGATCTGAACTGTCCACTAATTGGACTCATTATAAAAGAGGCATCCCCCCTCATTTGTAAACAGTTAGAATTAGAATCAGAGATAGATCAGAGCTAGACAGAGATAGAGATTGATAGAAGTTAAAGTAGAGCTAGGAGTTAGCTTAGTTGGAAAGGAAAGAAAGACTTTCCCTTTGAAATTTTTTGCAAAAGATTGTTGTGTAAGACTCTCATGATATAGAGATTTCATTGATTGGTGACTTCATTTTGTGTTGTGGGCAGTTGACGAGATCTTTTCGTCTTTCCAATTCGAATAGAGTAAAGTAAAGTAGATTTGTTTTCATGCAAGTAGAGTTAATCGTGGAATGTGACATTAGTTTGGGCGTATCTTCCCGTATCCATACCAATGGCGGACTTGCTGACGGTAAGTCTACTCCTGCGTGGTCAACTGGAATCTCAGCACTTAACTTCGATTGTGTTTAGTGTGCCCACTTGCTTCGTTGTGAAGGGGTGTGCATGGTGAATCTCAATTTGAACATCTCATCCATCCTTTGAAAATTGCACCAGCTTTGTCAGAGTTGTCCGAAGGGGAGACGAAACGAAGTTTGGTTTGAAGATTGTTAAAGCTAATCCTTGCATTCCACCCGTAGAAATAGATTGTAGAATTCTTATCCCTACCTCCTTTAAATTCAGCATTTCCCAGTCCGTTCAAATACCAGAGCATCATAATCAAAACCCTTCATTTGCTTGAGCATATAAAATCGAACAATTACGTAAGTCCCCTTGGAATACCCAGCATATTCACATCAACCAACTGAGTCTATTCGCATTAAAGGAACCTTGGAGTCGAACGCATGAACTTTCACGCAATCTTAGCATGCGGAACACTTTGATCAAGAGAGAATAGAGTGGCCGTTGGACATTTTATTCTGTGCTGGCGTTGTCATAAAACACACGTCAACAGAACTCCTGCAGAAAACTGAGATCTAAAGTTTTCCCCCAAGTGTTGAGAAGATAAGGTACTAATTTCATGTGTTTGAAAAAGTGGTAGAGTTAATATAGATAAAAGGCATAATCCTTATATTATTCATGGTGAAGAGAATAACACACACTTCTCCTCATAGCTATCTTCACAAAATACCATTCAGTTTCTGGATAGCTATCTTTGCGAAGTACTACTGTCAGTTTTACTTATAAAGTTGGATCCCAGGTTTTAACGATGCCATGTACCTGATGCCTGTTGCAGATACAGATATAATTAGTTATTTGCATGTGGCAACAAAAATCTTTCTGTGGCAGACAGGCCAGAAGAACAGGGTGGGGTTTTTCACAAACCAAACTTTATTCCCTTTACTGTATAATTTTTAGTAGTTTTAAACTCAAAGTTTATAAATTCTCATTCTTTCCTTCTAATTACAATAGTTTAAAATTTATCTAGCATACTACAGACAATGCAATAAACAAAGCTGTCTCTATTATTCTAATAACATAGACTGTTTAGGCACTTAATAGACTATACAAGCTTTTCTGATCAGAATAATGGCATCATATCTGAATACAAAAAACTGGCACATTAGAAATGATAAACAGAAATAAATGTCCAAAAAAAACTAACCAAACTGCAGGAACCATTATGAATTGATGTGTTTTCTTGCTTCTTTCTTGCCAATGCTTGTCGATCCCCAACTCGTTCAAGCAATTTTCCAACATTCTTCCTCGATGCATCCACAAGAGTAGCTATAGGACAAAATTTGTAATATTCCTTATAAGTGAATAAATCTAATTATAACGGCTTGAGCTCAGGTCAAACAACTCACTATTTTCAGGCTTCCCACAATCAGAAGTTCTGGCTCCATTTGGCTCATGTAGACTTTCTAGTAAATTTTGAAAAGCTGCATAGAACAAGAATACTGAAAATTCAAAACCTGTGAATCAAATGGGGGACAAAAGAAATAAATAACAATAAATTTTCCTTAGTCATTAAACTTTAAAAGCATAGCTACAGATCAGCATAAAAATTAAGAGAAATCAAATAGATCAAGCTTACTTTTAGTTTTATTACCATTATTTAGCAATTTTATGTCCTGATTATTACTACTACTTGGCAAATTTATCTCGTTTTGGTCTCCCATAAGATGGATAACATCCTAAACAACTAAATTATTGATGCAGGAGCATCCACGGCTCATGCAATCCTGCACACCCAAAAATATTATGCTATTAATTTTGGTTTGCATCTGATTTTGGTGCACGTTTGCAGGTCCTGTTTGGTGTGGTTTTCTTTTCTTCTGTTTAGATCTTGCCTCTCTGCTGGGCATTGCAGGTTATTGTCTAAATCTTCTTCAAAGATGGAAAACCTGCATGACCTCCTCCCTAAAGGCTTTTCCACCCATTGCTGGGCCCTTTACTTTCATTCCTTCCAATGCCTATTCATGGGTTGTGCTCCAAAATGCTGTGACAGTTCTATTTGACTTAATGTGAACATTGAATTATATATATGCCTTATCACCTATTTGTTTCAGACTTTCAGTTATGTGAGCAGCAGTTGTCACCTTTGTGCTGGGCATGGGCTGTATGGTCTGCAATCCTGGTGTCAGTTTTTATTTCTGCTGGAGGCCTGTTACTATTATCAGTGATTCTTGATTATGTCAAGGGCCCTTTAAGCTGGCAGATCATGGACAGTTATCTTGCCCTCCTGCGACCCTGACAAAATGGCATTTATTTTAGTTGGCAGCATCACTGGCTGTCAGGCATTACTCCTCTGACTGGGTGGTACCTTAACAACTGACTGAGTCCCTATTTTTGGCATTTCTGATTCATTTTTGACTCGTATTCTTCATTGGGCACTGATTCCTGGTGCTAGACATGGGCCTTTATGGCCTGCAGCTCTGATGACAGCTCTAATTTGAGGGTGGTGGTTATGACAGTTACATCATTCCCTGTGATTGCCATAAAGTTTCCTGCTATGAACAGTTACACTTCTGCTGAGTGACCAGGTATATCTATACATGTGTATGAACTGTTAGAGAAAGACAAGGGGTTGGGAGATCAAAAAAATGGAGGAGCCAGTAACAGCAGAGCTCGTCTCATGGGATTCTGGGTGACTGCAAGTTTGGTTGTAATTTGAAAATCTGAGTTATGACTTTCAGAGCACTTTGAAATACTAGTTCTGGGCTGGGCGTCTGAATTAGGAGTAGGACATAGAAGTTTGGTTTGGGAATTAGGAAAATGCTGGCCATGTAGAGGATGACGAAGATCCGAGCTACTGAAATAGTAATGTAATAAATTGTCGTCCTATCACATTGTAATTTCTGAATATATTGCTATTTTCATGCTGCTGATTGTGAGTCAGTTTGTGTAAAGAGCTGCTTGGTTTTGTACCCCTTAACTGGGCTTGTGAACTCTGTCTGCATTAAGGGGTATCAGAACTAGTTAAGCTCATTGGGATTGCTGAAGGAGTTGGTCTCGAGGGCCCTAAAGGGTTTTGTTGTAGGTCCTGTAAATGCAAAGGGCTACAAAGAAGAGATGGCTCATGAAAATGCTGAGATGGCAGAGATGTTGAAGGTAATGGCAGCAAGATTAGAAGTATAAAGAGAGGTGTATCTGTTGAGAATGTGAGTGAGGATCAAGAAGAAAAAGAACC
The DNA here is from genome assembly GCA_007115665.2 of Sequoiadendron giganteum. Classification (NCBI taxonomy): domain Eukaryota; kingdom Viridiplantae; phylum Streptophyta; class Pinopsida; order Cupressales; family Cupressaceae; genus Sequoiadendron; species Sequoiadendron giganteum. Next base: position 520,621,813 of record CM021108.1, on the reverse strand, counting down.
AGTTGACCAAGGAGGAGAGTACATGAATAAGGCTTTCACAAGAGCTATGCCATTCATTGGGAATTGACCACGAAAGGAAACTCCGTGCTACAATGTGAGTTTGAATGCTAGAGAGCTCATGGATTGGATTGCAGAGATGGAGCAGAACTTCACTTTTGAATAAACTGAAGACCCGAAGAGGCTGAAGCTTGCTACTACCAAATCTAAAAGTCGTACACCCATTTGGTGGGAATCGGGATCATGTACATCTCATAGACAAAGGAGAGGAAAGGAGAAAATTCAATCATGAGATCAAATGGTAGCAAACGCAGAAATAAAAAAATTACTTGCAGATTACCACCTAGTAACCACCTAGTAATTTGCTGAAGGAATTGCAAAATCTAAAGCAAAGAGAGAGTGTGTCAAAGCACGTATAGAAGAGTTTTACAGGCTCAACATTCTAGTTGGCCTTGTAGAGGATGATTAAAAAGAAAATTGCAAGGTACGTCAATGGGCTCTACATGGCTTTCCAAGATGAATTTAGCATGATCTGAGTGAGATTGGTAGAAGAAGCTTATCAATGAGCCTAGAGAGCAAAGAAAAAGTTAACTAGAAAGCAACAGAACAATTCCAGAGGAAAAGGACAATATGGTGAAGATAAAAGATAGTAGAACAGTTAGAGGGAGCCTAGCACATCCCAAAATGAAAATTACAATCAAGACACATGAGGAAGAGCAAATTCTTTTAGAAGAAGAGGAAGCTACAGAAAAGAAAGAGGTAGAGGATTCACTTGCTACTAATGTGGAGAAGTTGGCCACAAAACCTTCCGAGTATCCTCAAGGACAAGACCATGGAAAATCAAGTGAAGCATGAAACCACATAGCACAAGCTGATGAAGAATATGAAGCACCACACCGGTGTGCAGAAGAACCAAAACAAGGGGAGTCTGTCATGATGAAAAGAGTATTGCTGAAATCAGAGGAGGAATATGAACTTGCTCAAAGGAAGAACATTGTCAAGACTATTTGCAAGTCAAAGAGAAAATGTTGCAAAGTTGTGGTTGACAATGGGAGCACAAACAACCTAGCATCTAGTGAGATGGTAGAGAAACTCAACTTGAAAAGGATCCCACTCCCCAAGCCCTATGAGGTATCTTGGCTACAATGAGAATACCAACTTCTAGTAATTGAGCCATGCTTGGTTGACTTCATAGTGAAGCATATCAGGATGAGGTATTATGTGATATTATGCCTATGGATGCATGCCACATCTTATTGGATAGACCATGGCAGTATAATAAGAAGGCTATTCATGATGGCAAGAACACCCACACCATCACCAAGGATGGAAAAGAATTCATACTGAATCCATTGGAGGATAGAGGAATATAGTTTTTAAATAATGTAAAAGAGGAAAGCATGTATTATTCTCTTATTCCTAATGTTAGTTTTAGGATCAGAAATGAAAGCAATCAGAAAATGCAACACATAAGACTATGAACACCACAGATACCCTGGGAAAACCCTCCTTCTCGAAGGGAAAAACCCAGCAAATATATCGCTTATATATTTAGGAGTAAGAGCAGAAATCTGCTTACAACTCAGGCCCAACACAAGGCCGAATTTGATACAATGAATGATGGCACCTCTCCTAGATGCAAAGGTACAAAATATGTTTCTCCTTGAGATTGATCTACTGCTACAGAATGATGATCTGCTGCTACAGAATGATCTGCTGCTCAAGATCATGATCTGCTCCTCAAGATCATGATCTGCTGCTCAAGTGCAAACTTCTTGACCTGCTGCTCAAGTGCGAACTTCTTCAAGGAGCGAATATGGTGAATGAACTTGATGATGAAATGGTGGATCATCACCTTGTATTTATACAAAACAATATGTCTCTTCATGTAGGTCGGCCTCCTTATTGAATAATAATAACAATTAAATGAGTCGGCCACATCAAGGAGGTCGGCCATAACAATAACAATATTAAATGTATTTTAATGAAAGACGTGTCTCCAAGATGAAGTCGCATCTCCTCATGTCGACCTCAATAAATGTGAGTTAATGAAGCGCCTCTTCATTTGATTATAATGTTTACAATTCAAATAGTCGTTAGGCTACAATTTGAATTGCCTTCAACAAGACGTGTTGGTCTAGAAGTAGCAACCCGACGCTGCTTAATAACATCAACACCTAAGCCTGCAAAAATTGACATAGCAAGCATAGAAGATAAAATTACATTGGAAATGCAAAAATTGTTCAAAGAATATGTAAAAATTCTATCAAGAGAACTGTTGGATGGGTTACCACCCATTAAAAGCATCAACCATCACATGGATTTGATTCAGGAAGCAAGCCTACCAAATAAGGCAGCATACAAAATGACACTGGTAGAGAATGAAGAGGTGAAGAGGCAAGTCCAAGAGCTGTTGGATAAAGGTTTGATAAGAGAAAGCTTGATTCCTTGTGTTGTACCAACAATATTGGCACCTAAAAAGTGTTAGTTTTAGGATCAAAAATGTAAGCAAGCAGAAAATGCAACACAAACAATGAACACAATATTTTACCCTGGGAAAACCCTCCTACTCGAGGGAGAAAAACCCAGCAACAATATTCTCTTTATATATCAGAATAATAAGTGCAGAAAACTCCATACAAATCAAGCCCTACACAAGGTCGAGTCTAATACAATGAATGGAGACACTTCTCCTTGAAGCGAAATACAAAAGATGACACTTCTTCTTAGAATCGAATCTGCTGCTAGGAGGAGAACTACTACTGTTGTTGAAGATGCGAATTGGAGAGTGAATGAATTGATGATAAAAATGAGAGGACTCCATCCTCTATGAATACCAAACTAGGTGGCCTTCTCTCTAGGGCCGACCTAGAGCAAATATATTTTATTTATAAAAGACGAAGGCCGACCTGCCTTGAGCAAGATATAATTAAGGGAAAATATCTCCCGAAGCTACCAAACACTTAACACTCCCTTTTAGCTAGGGAGGTATTTTTCCAAATATCTTCGTCATGGAGTCTCTCAACATGACACCCACAATGGCTACACCCATTTGTGGAAAACCACATCTCAATCTCAAAGATGTACAAGAGTTCATCATGGAGTCTCTCAATATGATGTCCACAATGGCTACATCCATTTGTGGAAAACACATCTCAGTCTCAAAGATGTACAAGGGTTCATCACGGAGTCCCTCAATGTGATGTCGTCATGGAGTCTCTCAACATGACGTCCACAATGGCTACTCCCATGCGTGGAAAGAAACACATCTCAATCTCAGAGATGTACAAGGGTTCATCACAAGTCTCTCAACATGATGTCGTCATGGAGTCTCTCAACATAACATCCACAATGGCTACTCCCATGTGTGGAAAGAAACATATCTCAATCTCAAAGATGTACAAGGATTCATCACAGAATCTCTCAATGTGATGTCGTCATGGAGTCTCTGACGTCTCATCTCAGTCTCAGAGATGAACAAGGGCTTGCACCTCATATTTCTTCGTCTCAGAGAAATATACACTACAAGGGCTTTCACCTCATATTTCTCCGTCTCAGAGAAATATACATTACAACAAATCTTCATGATGATGTGACTCCCTCTGAAGCTCCAAGTACTTGCATCAACCTCCTGACCTCCTCGTCCAAGATTGCCTGCAATGCTTGCCTTAGAGAAACGGTTTCCAATGCACACTTCCGGCACTACTGACTTGTGAGAGTCTAGGACTGTCCTCCTCAACCTTATCCCAAATCACCCTATTCTGAATAGGTTTGCGGAGCTTGCAATTATGTTCTCGGCAGTTGAAGAGGTCTTCCAAGGAATTTAGCACCTGGCCTTGCAACACTGCAACCCACTTAGCTGACACCTTCACTTCTTCTTAGTGAGTCACAGAACTCCCTCTTGATCCCTGCCTCAACACAGAGATTACAAAAAATCCTCTGGAAGTGAACTCCCCTCCATTGATGGATCTCAGAACCTTAGTCCTCTTCCCGAACATGTCATTGTTTTACCCAACTCGCAAAGAACCGAAAAACTGTTTTGCTTTTACAACTCTCAATCCAATAGCCATTAGCATGTCTTCTCCTATGATCTTGATAGGAACCTCACTATTTCCCACAATTCTTTCTAGGGCTGCCAATAGTTGACCAAGCAAGAACCATAGACTGCTGTTCCAAATCAGGAGGACATGATTTTGTCGTACCATTGTTTAGTGTCTTCATCCTTCTCAATCTTCTTTGCTGATGCAAACTCTCCATCCAAGGCTGACCCAACCTTGTGCCCTCAAGAGATGTCTCCAATGAAGAAACATGAGAGTTGTGTGCCACCAACTCAGTCCCATGGCTGCAAGCTATGTCTCCATGTTTGTTCATTTCTCCAGTCGGCATGACTTCCTACAGGATGCCTCAAGCTTTTCCTCCCTTTGAATTCCTTATGCAATCTCTCTCCATCCTGCATTTTAGAGAGATTAATAATAGTTCATAGAATCAAACTACCCTGAAGAGAAATATACAAACCAATGTAAGAAGCATACATGATTCACTATTCCCGATGTTGTTTGCATGAATTATTATTAACTACATGATTATTTAAATCCATGATCATTATTCAAAGGTACAAACATAAAATACTTATCTCTTTAATAGCACTCTTCAGATCTATTTCAAGTGTTTCCAATTTGTCTTGTGCATGCTTGTAGTTAAGTTGCAAGACTTCAATTTTGTTCTCAGCCTCCAATAGCTTTCCAATGAATCCTCCATCTTCACCCTCAATTCAGATACCTACTCAAAAATCTGTTTTGCTTCAGTTTCAGTCTCTATAAACCTGTTTCTGCCAACTTCAGTTGTTTTTAAAGATCACATTTCTCTTGTGTAGCAATCTCCAATAACGACTTCAATTATGTCACCCTCTTTGCATTATCCTCTGCCTTATCACGGAAAAACAGCAATTAAATCTTCGAGCTCAACACCTCTTTGCCTAGAGTGGCAGCGAACTTGTCTCCAATGATGATTTTGTCTTCTCCTATATGCAGCGCCACTTGTATTCAAGTTACCACGATCTATCCTTGACTCCAATCGCTGATATTCTGGGCTCAAATCAGTCAACATAAATCCACGATTTCTCCTCAAAGGCCAGTGCTCCCTAAGACAATTTTCCATGATTCTATCTTGCATGAATAACCACCAACGAAGGCTCCAAGTTGCTGAATGTGCTGTGAATGAAGAGCCATGATTTATTTATTTTTATTAATTTTCTATCCTCAAATTGATGAATGCAAACTGTGCAAAGGCTGCGACTTCAACACCAAAATGCCACGATTTTTCAAGCAATAATATTCTCCAATAATTGACCTGTTTTGTTTTGATTCCAATCAGTAATAAATCGATTCCTTGTGATGCCAAGATGACTGGAATAATCTTCAACAAAGTAATCAGAATATCTTCCCTCATTTATTTTTTTACTTTTTTTCAGAAGACTGTCTTGCTTAGACAAATCTGATCGGATTTCTTGAACCCACTCTGATACCATGTTAGTTTTAGGATCAGAAATGTAAGCAAGCAGAAAATGCAACACATAAACAATGAACACAATATTTTACCTTGGGAAAACCCTCCTACTCAAGGGAGAAAAACCAAGCAACAATATTCTCTTTATATATCAAAATAATAAGTGCAGAAAACTGCATACAAATCAGGCCCTACACAAGGCCGAGTCTAATACAATGAATGGAGACAATTCTCCTTGAAGCGAAATACAAAAGATGACACTTCTTATTAGAATTGAATCTGCTGCTAGGAGGCGAACTACTGCTGCTGCTGAAGATACAAATTGGAGAGTGAATGAATTGATGATAAAAATGAGAGGACTCCATCCTCTATAAATACCAAACTAGGTGGCCTTCTCTCTAGGACCGACCTAGAGCAAATATATTTTATTTATAAAAGATAAAGGCCGACCTGCCTTGAGCAAGATATAATTAAGGGAAAATATCTCCCGAAGCTACCAAACACTAACAAAAAGGATGGTAACACGTGCAAGGATTCATGAGCCATTAATAAGATAATGCTAAAATACCATTTTTCATTACCCCAAATGGATGATTTGATGGATTACTTGACTGGAGCTACATACATCACAAAGACTCGCTAAGAGTGGATAACACCAAATTCAAATCCAAGAGGGAGATGAATGGAAAACCGCATTCAAGACAAAAGATAGGTTGCATGAGTGATTGGTTATGCCATTTAGATTCACCAAGACACCAAGCACCTGCATGCAATCGATGAATGAGGTATTGAAGCCTTTAATTGGTAAATTTGTGATTGTTTATTTAAATGATATATTGATTTTCAGCAAGGCAAAAGAAGAGAATTTGGAGCATTTAAGATTAATTTACAAAGATTGAAACAAAATAAGTTGTTGATTAATATGAAAAAGTGCAGTTTGATGAAGAAGGAACTTGTGTATCTAGGATTTCTCATTTCACAAGAAGGTTTAAGGATGGATCTTGAAAAAGTAAAAGCCATTGTATAATGGCCATCACCAAGAAGTACATTTGAGGCAAGGATTTTCCATGGCCTAGCAAGCCTCTATAGGAAATATATTCAAAATTTCACCAGTTTTTGTGCACTCATTACAGAGACCATGAAAGGTGGTAAAACTGATTTCCAATGGACAATAACAGAAAGGAGTTTTCAAATCTTGAAGGAAAAAGTAACTACACAAACTGTCTTAGCATTACCAGATTTTGACAAAGTGTTTTAGATAGATTGTGATGCAAAGGGGCAGCGATTGGAAGAGACTTGAGTCAATAAGGGAAACTCATTTTTTACTTTTATGAAAGTTAAATAAGGTTAAATGAAGAACTCTATCTATGATCGAGAATTTTAAGCTATCATCCAGGAACTTAAAAAGTGGAGACACTATTTGTTACTAAAGGAGTTTGTCTTATACACGAATCATCAGGAACTACAATACATAAACAACCAATGTAAACTCAATCAGAAGAAGTTTATTGTTGATTGAAATGAGAATAGAAATTATTCGTTTTGATTCCATAAAAGAGTTGTTTGACAATGATGCGGATTTCAAAGGGGCATGGGCTGCATGCAAGAGCCCAATGGACCAAAACAGAACACCATGGTTAGATTACTTCATTCAAGAGCATTTATCATTCAAAGGAAAATGCTTGCGTATATCTCAAAGATCTATGAGGGAGAATCTCGTGAGGGAGAATCTCGTGAGGGAGAAGCATAGTGGAGACTAAGCTAAACACTTTGGAGTGAACACAACATTTGCACAACTGAGTGAAAATTATTACTGGCCAAAGATGGGTAAGGATGTAAAACATATGGTGCAGCACTGCACAGTTTGTCAACATGCCAAAGGAAGGAGCCAAAATACTGGGTTATATTGTTAGAATAAGTAGTGTACCTAAAACAAGCTTCTACAGTAACAACAGTTACAGTTAGGGCACAGCAGTCAATCTTCTACAGTAGTAATAGTACCAGTTAAGGCACAACAGTCAATCTTCTACAGCAACAGAAATTCCAGTTAGGCACAGCATCAGTAAACAATGACTGAGGTTCAGTTCCAATTAGGGCATTAGCCTTAGTTAAATAAATTAGAATAATGCTTTCTCTCAATTCCAGTTTAAGTGCTAAGCTTGGTGAAGTCCTATTTTGAGTTTAACTATGAGTTAGGGCACAGATTCCAGGAGAAGCTTAACTATCTCTTGAAGTGCACTACTTCTTCCCTTCATGCAAATCTCCAGTTTAAGTATGAGATTTAATTCTGTTAACCCTTAAGTATGCCAGTCTCATATCTATACAAGAAAAGGCAGAGACATAAATTTATTTTAGTCTAGCACTAGCAATTTAGTTTATTTTCTGTAGCAGACTTTTGTGTTCAGAATTAATGAAAAGCAATGACAAGTTTTAACATTTATCCAACAATTTCTTTTTGTTGTTTTATACACTATATGTTTATAGATTCTTGCATCTAGTGTTTGTAGTTGTTTTAATAGGCTAATAGTTTCTGTTATTTTATCATTTCTTATAAAAGAGTTATATTATAGTGCAGAATCTGTTTACCATAATATAGAAAATTTAATATGGACTTCATTTCTTATAAGCCTTTACCTATCTCAGAAAGGCCATGGGAAGATGTAAGTATGGACTTCATTCTTGGGATGCCAAGAACACAGAGGTAATGATTCCATTTATACGGTAGCATATATATTTTTGAAAATGTTTATTCCATGCAAAAAATCAAATGATGCCACTCATATAGCCACATTGTTCTTTAAAGAAGTAGTTAGGCTCCATGGATTGCCTAAGAGCATAGTCTCAACTAGAGACACTACGTTTGTGGGTCTCTTTTGGCATACCTTGTGGAAAAAGTTAAGACACGAAATTGAGTTTCAAACTTTTAAAACATGAAACCATAAGAATAAGCAATCAAACCAATAAGAGCAAACATGAGACAAGTTGAACACCAATATCACGTGGAAAATCCTTTTGGGTAAAAAAGCTTATATTCACTTCAAAGGGCACCAACCCAGATTACAAAAGTGAGCACCAACTTCAGTAAGAGAACCAACTCTTTACGCATCCTCACAACACACAATTTCTGCACTTTGACTTCAAAACCAATCTGCGTATCAACTGAAGAGCTCATGCATATACATAAACACTGTTCTAAATATGAAAACTCCCTGTGCACAAACTTAACTTCTTCTCCAATAACGCCTCAATCCTTTCTCTGTTTTAACATTTTTCAAACTTTCTAATACTCAAAACAGAGCCAAGACTTCTTCAAAACAAGCTCACACAGAGCTAACACCATCTACGGCACTTAACACAAAATCCAATAAAACTGAAACCGCCTCACAGAGTCATACACGTCTTCCTTTTCAGATTCTGCATATTTCCAAATAGAATATGGCAAAAGAAAAAGATTTTATCATGGTGATAATGGTGACTTATCATATCTTTCTGAATAATAAAATCTAAAGAGATAGATTGCCACGAATGCCCTATACTTTCTGCACACAGCACAACCACCCTATTAGGTGCCCAAGAACACGCTAATGCTTTTCACAACCCGTGCCATTATACAGTACTGAATCAAAACATAATTTTAATTCATCACATCTCCTATGCAGATACAACTATAGCCATTTTTCATGGGATTGACCCGCAAGGCTGAAACATAATGCAACTTACGCCAAGAATGAAGTCTTCACGACTTCATGAAGAATTCAATAAAGCCTTAAGCAATTGCTGCTGCAAATAACGACTCCTTAATAAATGAATACAGCTGATGCAATCTCTTAAAAAGAGTCATTCTACATGATCGTGTTTAGCTTCACATCCCATGGCTAAGAAACCTGAACATCCATGCCATAGTGACTTGAATGATATTCTATCAAAATAGTCTTCAAAAAGTGTTACAAGTTACAACTCTTCGCATATAGTCATAATACCAGTCTCGCCAGAAGTAATAGCAATATTCTTGAAAGTTCTCAACTAAGACCTTAGGCCGCACACACCCTATACTTCTAAGCAGCCTCAAACTTTCATTCACACGATAGCCTTCTTTTTAATAGCCGACAACTACAAAGGAATCCAATACAGTAAAAAAAGGCACAGAAAACCTTCTTCAAAGCATCGCAACCAGAAAGAGGATTCCATGATTAATGAAGTGAATCCATCATAGAGCCTAAGCCGCCCACATAGACAATGAAAGACCATTGTGAAGAAAACCGTAGCAATTTTAATGCACACAACTTTACTCCAGATGATTTCCACGGCTCTGATAAAACAACTGCCAGACATTGCAAGAAGGAAAGCATTCAATAAGGAATATCCATCAATTTTAATGCCACATAGGCACCGCTATACACAATATCCATAAACATGGAGCGAAGAAGTTGAGCCGCCCTCAACAAGCCGTCACTCAATAAAAGCAAATTCAAAGGAAATAAAAGAGACATCGTAGACCATGAAACATTAGCCACCCTCACATCTGACCCATATAGTCTGAAACCGCCGATATGAAAGAGTAAGACATTACAAAAGGACTTGACCCTTTGACAAGTCAAGGGTGGCATGGCATAAAGAAGTAGACTTGCTGACTCATGACTTTGACTTTCAAATCTGATATGGAAAAAGGAACAATTTTGCTGCCACTATGCTGACTTGCAAGCATAGTTTATATGTATTGATAAAAAAAAAATACTTTGCCTAAGGAACACAAGAATAAACTTTGAATGCCAGGCTTTGACATCAATGACAAATATTCAACAAAGTCAGCCTTGGCAATTGTTTGTTGCAACCTTTTAATCTTCCCCTTAATTACTCCTTCCTCCTTGGAAAAGAACCTTCCCTCAATTTGTGGATGGTGAATATCTAAGTGTAGCTAAAAATCAATTGCTTATCCCACAGAAGCATAAATCCTCAAAAAATCACAAAAAATCTTTGACCGAAATGATTTTTTTCCCAATAAATCGCGATTTAATCAACCGCGATTTTCAACAACTTTTAAGGGTTTAAATCACGAGAAAATCGCATAAAATCATGAAAAAATTGCCCAACCAACCCATCGCGAAACCCTAACCATGCGAAATCGCTATTTAATCAGGTTTTTTTGTTGATTTTTAGCACAAAACTAAGAGTTGGCCACCGAGATGTGGTTCATCATCAAAGATTCGCTAGATTTCATCAGGTTGCTAAGGAAAATCGCAGGTAGGTGACCTTGAATGGACGTATATTTCTAATAGATGTTAAGGACATTAAAATAGAGACACATTCTTTGGTATGCTTCTACATTTGATGTAAGGGCATTAACATGGAATGGTTAAGAAATGTGTTGCTTTTTTCTCTATATTCCACAATATTGTCATTTGCCTTAGGCTCGTGGTAATGCTTTCCATGTATATAAATCCAACGACACAATTCAGTGGGAAATAGTAGACAATATCATAAATACTAAATAAGGCTTCTATCTTTTTTTTTAACATATCTAAACCTTATAAGAGTACTTGCCAAAAGTAAATATAGAAATCCAAACTAAATTGAAATGAAACTCTATTGACTTGATATCGATCTAAAGAGGTTTGTTTTCTTGGAATTCTTGTGATCCTAACTATTCAAAAGAATTTTAACATTTCAATTGTCAACAATAATACCAAGATGGTTGTTTAGATTATCAAGGTAAGGTTGGGACAAATTTCCTTTTCACATGCTAGCAAAGTGTGATAATTTGGAGCTTCAATTTGACACCGACCATCAAGTTTTAATGACAAGCGAGTAGGGTGGTGACAATTGTACAATCAAGTGGGAAGTAGAAATATATACATAACACTATATAGACATTGTGGAACCGAAAGAAGAATGGTTCCCTATCAAAAAGATAAAAAAATCAACTTGTAGTGCTGAAAAAAATGAATTGTAGCAATATTTTATATCAGAATGAAGGATTGTTTTGGTTATATTTAAATTTCCTATATATTCTACAAGCTTAATGCTTTGTTAATTGTTGAAACTCGTTGCTTAAATGCATGCCCTACACTTGGTAGGAAACTACATTCGAATGCTTTAGACATATATAGTGTAGCATTCCATCCATGTTAAATAGGTATCAAGCAAACTAATACATACCTTGAGAGAAGCCATGCCCTAGTCTTGTGGGCTTATCTTAATCCCTCTTGAAGCAAGCCTCATATATTTTCTCTTTAGCGATCCAAATAGACTCCAACAGCAACTATCCCATTGAAAGGGAATGTTCCTCGTGCTTTGATTTCCCATTGAAACTTGTAGCTATAATCTCTCAAATTCTCAACTCAAAGTCCATCAATGTTTTTAAACTTCATCATCCACTTATATGCAAAATCAAGGAAATTTTACTTGAATAATAATAGTTGAAATTGTGTCTCAAATAGTTGCTCTCTTCTTTTGTACAAGCAGGTATTTATTATCTAAGAAAAATATTCAACACTCCCCTTACTGTTTTACAAATCTGCTAAAATAGTTACCAATGAGAACATTTCAATATCATTTATGGTCTTAAGAGATGTAAGATTTTGCTTCAAAAGCATTTTCTATTACTCTATCTTGACCTATTTGATTCAAAACCTATTAAGTTGAACTTTGCAATTGCTTCCTTTGTCATATAATATCCCTTTCACACTCTTCATATAGTTCTATTTGACACCATTCTAGAAATTGCAAGTACTATTAAATCACAAATATGAACCAATGGATTCTCGTTTTGTAATTTATGATGTCTACTCAACAAAGGAAAATTATCTTTTTAATGGCTTTCTTGAGACTGAGAATTTTTGAAGCCTAGAGGCCAACTTGGATAGTCATGAGGTTGAGGTTGAACGACATAGGTGAGGCTCTAAACTAGGAGCTCCATCATCAAGACCTATAGCCCTCTAGCATAGCTCTATTTGTAGTAGCAAAAGTCATTGGCTACGTTTGATTTTTTGGAACTTTGTACTTAGTTTATAGGTTGACTTTGTACAAAACTATATTACAATTGAAATTTTGTCAACTATAACCATCTAGTTATTATTTATGCACTATGAAGTATGCTTTGTGCAATGCAATGTTATCAGCGATATGAATATAAACAACAAAATCCTATTTTCTACAATTCATGGGTTAAACTCTCTATTTTATTTGCTCTATATCTCTATGCTATGGAAATGCCCTTAAATTTATTTATTTATTTTTAAATTGTCTCTTTTTCTATAATATTTTAGATTTTTATTTAAATCCGATTTTTTCTTGATTATTTTCCGATTTTTTCAAAAAAATTGTCATGCCCCTGCAACAAAAAGAATCGCAGCTATAGCCTCTTATTAAAAATCTTATACTTTTAGTTTGGCGATTTGTTCCCCGAACGATTTTTGCCGCTACGGCTTATCCATGCTTGGATTGTGTGAATGCTTGGCATTCATTGAAAGGTAACCAATAAGATTGACAAATGTTAAATCATCAATCAACTCCAACAATCACAAAACAATCTTCTTCTAAAAGCTCACCAACATCCTGATAATGGATTACAGAATGTGATCCAAAATGTTGATGCAATACAAATCGTACACAATTGATTCCAGAAATAACATGCATATTCATTATGGACTGTGAAAATTTGATGTCTTTAATCTCAAGAAGGTTATTAAGTCTTATAAGGATCACTTCTAGCCTAAGTTAAGATATGGGGTCTATTGCATTTAAACAAAGGATAAAAGACCATAGTTTAGACATCTGCCTTAACAGGGTAGACAAGTCAGTCTTAGCAGAGTGCTTAGACTCTTCAAAACATCGTATACTGTATCAAAAGGCTAAGGTCATCACAAGTGAAGATCATTACTTCAAATTGTGTCTCGGGGAGGAATGGAGATTGGCACACACCTGCGCAATCTAAGAAGGGACGAGAGCTTAAGTTTGAGCCAATCAAGGAGCCTTGTCATCCACAAATTCAAGAACAGTTCCTAACCAAGGAAGGAGGAATAACTAATAGGTAACTTAGTAGTTCACGACTATGTATCAGCTAGTTTTAGGCAACAAATTTACAACAGCTAGTTTACACCAGTAATTTAATATTAAGAACTCGTATGAAATGGCTAGTTTTAACAGATAGTTTCAATTCGCTGATTTAAATGGCTAGTTTAAAATCGCTAGTTTTTAACGATAAATTTAAAATCGCTAGTTTTTAGTAACTAATTTAGAATCACCTACTTATTAGCAGCTAAATTAAACTCACTAATTATTGCCAGCTAATCTTTAAAGGCCTTTGGGTGGAGTCTATATGTCATTTACACCTGTGTTAGAGTTATCTATAAAAAGGACCTCTATGCTGTAATTCCAAAAAAGCATCTTCCATCTTTCATACTCATAGTGGATCAACTCAGTAATTCAAAAATATATTATAATCTTTATACAATTCCAATGGAAAATTTCTTCCTCTTATGTATATAAAGGCTAACAAGCAATAGAATTTATCTGCTACATACAATCGCTATGTTTTCATTGACACAACGGTTCAAATTATACTAATATGTAGTTCACAACTATAAGTAAATAGTATGGTCCTAAAACCCTAACAACGTAGCCTCATTTTAAGATACAGCGCCCCAAAACTGAATAGTTGGATTCCGTAAAAGTTAGAAGCAATATAATTCTGAAAATTTACTTGCCTCCGGACGATTCCGCTAACTTGGCTTTTTTCCTGGTCTGCATTTGATCTTTTTGTTCGGTGATGGAATACCCTTTTGTCTTAGAGAAGTGGAAGGAGAATCCCTTGTCTCGAACAGGGGTTTGACGGGAGGCGGTGAATTTTTCGATGTAAACAGGATTACCGTTTACGGCGGGAATTCGGTAAAAGGAATGTTGAGTGGGGTTTTAGATGCACGTGTGAATTTGTACATGTGCAAAGACACGTGTGAATTTGTATGTGTGAAACGGCAATTTTAAAAAACAAATTGATTATTTGGACGTCATTAAAAAAATAAAATTCATTTCATTTTATGTTATTTGTGTTATTTTGATGAGAATGTTTTAATTAATAATATATTGATAATCAATATTTTTATATTAGGTTTGGTCTAGATATTATATTTATTCATTTTTATATATTTATTTCACTTTAAAATTTGTGCTTATTTTCATTGAGGTCAATTTTAAAGAGTGTATATATGATCTTCAAATATTAAGATATTAAATTTTAACTTTCTTATTCATCTTTCACTAATCATTATAAGCAAATCTAACATACATTTCATGCTACATGTTATGTCATGATATCTAAAATATTCTTTAGCACTTAAACATATAGATGAATAAGATGAAGGAATTAGATAATTAGTAAAGTATTTACTTTCAAATTCAAGGATATTAAAAGAATCAAATATGCATCATCATAGGTCACATGCATGGATGCAAATATTGTCTTTGATCTTTCTCATTGTCATTATTTTGGTCCACCAAGAGACTTGACTTAGAATAACTCACTTAGCTAAAGTCGCAAGCTCCTTGATAGTGTCTCTAGACACTGCCTTAACCTCTTAAGTATTTAATAGGCAAAGGTGAATGAATTCCAAGAGAGGATTTGTGTCATATCATTATTTCACTCCCTAGATCAATTCCACATATCACAAACAAGTTTGCGATAGTTAGTATCAATCATATAGAGCAAGACATTGATCCCCATTTTTATGGCAATTCAAACTCTAAGGTATCAATCAAATTGAGGCAAACAATTTTATGACTATGACAAAGTGATCCAAGATAAATTTTACAGAAAATCTTCATCATCAATTATAGATGTGAGCACACATATCCTCCTACTTAATTATTGCATTTATTTTAGCTATATTGTTTGTCCTAGCTCTTATATCTAAGATAGTTATTTGCTTTAATTGGTTGCATTTATTTAATTAGCCTAGATATTTATGTGAGTGTGATTAAAACCCATGAACCCAAAGTTTTCTTACATGACTTAGGGTTTCCCCTTAGGGTTTATCCTCCTTCATTAGGGTTTCAATATTTTTATGATTACTTAGCTCCACATTAATTTGCCTAGGGTTTGGTTCTACTTTTATGTTATCCTTCATTACTCTACTTCTTTTATGGTTTTGCTTGCATTGCTTGATCTTATCTTTCTCCTAGCCTTCCCACCCTTCATTTTCCCTTTAAGGTTGCATTTCACACTTGTTTTAAAACTATTTATTGACTAGCTTTCCTATTTATATTAACCCAAGTTAGGTCATCATATCATTCTTTTTGTTTTTTAAGGCCTTTCTTCCTTTGTTCCCTTCAATCCATCCCTAGAGTTTTATGTGTCAATTATGCATCTTTTACTATGGGTTCTCATAAACCTCTACCTTTAGCTTCTATTGATGTATATCTTATTGATTGTGATGTATCCCTACACTTTGTTGTATCTAATCCCTTCATCCTTGATGCTTTCATATTTTGGAATCTTGTGGAGAGGGATGTGTCATCTATGGAGGAGTTGTTTTGTCTTGTTTGTGACATCTCTTCTTTCATATAATTTGATATTTCTTATCCTTCCACTTTGGATATCTTGTTTATCCTTCTCATGCTTTGATTTGCATTAAGGATAATTTATCCATAACCTCTCATGATACATCTAATGATCTTCCTTAATGCAACGATGATAAATCTTGTGAACATATATTTTATACCTCATGTGTTAGCTTTCCTTGTTCACTTACAAGTTCTACTACATGCCTCTCCCTTTCTTATCTTGCATTAAGGATCCTCATGGTGTTGATACACATATTTCACCTTCACATGCACTTACTAGTCCATTTTCCCTTTTATATGGCTCTTAGTCTATTAATAGTATGTTTAATATGAGCATAATAATAATTTTTTATTCTCATGATGAGGTTGATGATTATTTGATTTGTGATTTTATAATGCATATTATTTTAATATTTCTATATGATAAAATCATTTAATAGAGATGAAGATAAAATATTACATGTTAATTGTTAAATCAATAGAATGTCTTCATATTATGCTTATATATGTTATGATGCCACATTGGTGAATGACTTTGGAGATACGTTGGTTGATATTGCTATAAAATAACTTTTTTATGTTGGAAAAGGTGTCTCAACCTTACATCTCAATGTTTCGTATTTATTAATCCTTGCATGGGAAAGATGGCATCCCACTTTGAGGTGGCATTCTTGGCCTTGTACCAATATTTTACAATGTACATAAGAAGTTGTAATAGCATCAAATATTATCATAATGTGTAAGAGAATTGTATGAAATTGTATAATGGGTTACGCATAATAAATTCTATAGTATTAAGAGCATGATTATATGGTAATTACATAAGAATCTTGACCAATATTATGATCCATAATTTGATTCATCATAGAGCATATTTGAATGGGGATAATGGAGCCAAAATAAAGCACCCAAGTTGGTGAGTTGGTTATGATAAATATGACAATATAAGAGGTTCTTCTAATATTAGCATTATGACTCATTATGTGAATTGGGCATTAGAATTAGGGATTTGGGTACCATTTTAGGGGTGGTATTATCCCTTGGTTTATGGTTTACCATTTGTCGTTTCCTGATTTGCATCTTTTATACATTACTGCCTAGGATGGAGATATAGTAGGATGTAATTTTTATAGGGTTGTGCTACTAAATTTCTATAGACTTGTGTTGGTTGTTCTCTTGTGAAGGTTTGAGAATTTTGATACGTTTTAAACAAATTAGTATTATGAATACATTGGTTTAACATTTGGAGTTTGACTTTTTTCTTGAAAGGGTTTTCCTAAGATAAACAGTGTGTCATTATGGTATATTTTTTATGTGTATATTTTCTCTTGAATCTACTAGATTATATTTTGCATGCATTTTTCTCCCCATTGATTAATGCAGGGATTGTTTCTTCTATTAGCTTTGATTCATTTGGTATTAAATCCTAATGAACTATTTTTCTTAAGTGGTCTAAAAAGAATTTTTTTAAGTAATCTTGGCTTGAGTGGTAGTCATGTAAAAATATCTTTGTTTTCAAAGAAAATGGCTAGTACATTATAGTTGGAGATGGAACAATTTAATGGCACAAGCTCCAAGCTATAGAAACACAAGATAGAGGATCTATTGATAAATAGATATTTATGGTTAGCAAACTCCAAAAGCAAACCTATAAGAATGAAGGATTGAGACTAGGATATGTTAGATTGGAAATCCAAAAGCCTCATTTAGTTAAACGTTTAGTACATTTAGTGCTCTTGAATGTTCTAGGAGAACTCATTGTTTAAAACCTCTAAGAAAAGATAGAAAAATTATACAAGACAAATCCCTTATGAGAAAGCTTTTTCTATGGAAGTATACTTTGAGGATGGATGATGGGAACTTAGTTGTTGAGCACATGAATGAATTTAACACCATTGTAATCTAATTATAGTCTATTAGTGCAAAGATTGAAGAGGAAGGTTGTTGCATGATCTTATTATGTTCTTTACCAAACTCATGGGATAGTTTGGTGGTGGTCATTGGAAGTACTAATTCAAAGATTGTGCTAGATGAGGTAGTGGATTCTCTTCTCTTAGATGAAATGAGGTACAAGGCTTTTTAATTTGCAAAGGAAATACTAGTTTTTTCATGAATAGTCAAAGAAAAATGGTAAGAAGATGATAAGAGAAAATCTCAATCTTGAGGCAAACCTAAGTATCATGGTAAATCGAAGGTAAAATTTTAGAACTATGATAAGAAAGACCACATCAAGGATTGCAAGAAGAAGAAAGAAAGAGGTATTCAAATAATGATTTTAATTTCGAAGTTTCTCATAATGAATCAAATTCATTCTTATATCCCTTTCCATACATGAATGTGAGGATACATGGACAATCAACAATGCTGCTTCTTTCCACATGACTCCTTATAGGGAGTGGATTTTTTACTATGATAATTTTGATGGTGGAAAGGTCTACCATGGAAACAACCCTTTTTTTAGTATTATTGGGCATGACTAAGTCTAGGTTAGATTCTCTAATGGGAGGAGTGAAAGTATTTTAAGACTTGTACACATCTTGGGTTTGACATGGAACATAAATTATCTATTAGCAAGATGAAAAATGTAGGTGTATAGGTAGTCTTTAGTATTGGTGGATGTAAGATGGTTTGTGGAACTATGGTGTTAGAAAATGGAGTTTGGGTTGGAAATCTTTTTTTCCTTTATGCTAGCACCTACATTTAGTGAAAATTCAACAAATCCTACAAAAAAGGGACTTACAAAAGCTAATATTTTAAAATTAGTACATGCAACATCTACACCTTCAAGATTATTGTTTGTAGCAATAGGACTTGTAACACCTAAACTTGTAGCACCTAGAAATGTGGGCTCAAGGTTCCTAAACATGTTTTCACCTTAGAGAGAAAGCTACTATCTAAGAAGACTATGCTATGACACAAGGACATGGACCATATAGGTGAAAAGGGTTTTAGGACCTTGAAAAATATAAATCTTATAGAGGGGTTGTTGATTGTTGTCTTATCTCTGACTTTTATGAATATTTAATTTATAGTAAATATAATTATTTTTTATTTTACTTAAGCTTACATAAGTCTCATGGGACTTTACATTTTATTCATAATGGTGTGTTTGGTCATGTAGATGTGTCTTCATTAGCAAAATCCATATATTATATTTATTTCATTGATGATTCTCTAAGAGGAATTGGATTTACTTTCCCAAACATTTTTTTGTGTCTTTAGTATGTTCAAGGAGTTTAAGGCTCTTATAGGAAAACCAAAAAAGAATAAAGATCAATATGTTGAGAACAAGTAATGATGGAGAATATTTTTTCAACTAAGTTTAAAAACTTCTACGAAGAGATTGATATTGCACAACATTGAACAACTCTATACATCCCTTAGAAAAATGGAGTTTCAAGGCAAATAAGCATGTCATTAACAAAGAGGAATAGGATTATATTTAATGGGGTCAGTTTGAAACATAGTATAGCATCCCGCTACGAACCCTCGGGAGTTAAGAGCCAAAAGGGACAAGATAATTTTATTTTTTTAAAACAAAAGGAATAACAACACATTAACTAGTTGCTAAATTGATACACTGACAACAAAAACATGGCCAAGTATGAATAAAAGTACATTGGAGCTTTCTACTCTGAAACTGCTCTAGAACCTGTTGTTGCCCTCAAGTTAGCAAACAGTGGGCGTCGGTGCTTCGGAACTTGTAGTTCTGGAGCTCCCTGCTCCGGAACCTGTTTCTATCCACAGGACAGCAAACAAAGGGCGTCAGTCCGGAACTTGCAGTTCCGGAGCTCCCTGCGCCGGTACTAAGGAACTTGCAGTCTCGAAGCTCCCTGCGCCAGAGCCTATTTCTGCCCACTAGACAACAAACAGAGGGCGCCGATACTACAAAACTTGCAGTTCCGGAGCTCCCTGTGCCAGAGCCTATTTTTGCCCACTAGACAACAAACAGAGGGCGTCGATACTACAGAACTTGCAGTTTCGAAGCTCCTAGCTCCGGAACCTATTTTTGTCCATTGGACAGCAAACAAAGAGCGTCGATACTACGGAACCTGGGCAAATTGCCAAAAGAAGACACACACAACTGTGGATCCAACTTAAACATGAAAATTAATGACATAAAATAACTTAAGGATGATCAAGGAACATTCGAGCCCGATACCAACACCGGAACCCGTAAACCAAAACAAACATCACATATTTTCTCATTAAACTTATGATTAATTTTCTCTCTCAAGAGAGTACAATATACATAAAGGATCAAGTATGAATACAATTACATTTTCATGGAAAAGATACAACATCTATCAAGATATATATACACAAGGCATGTACAAGAGTATATGTGATAAACAATTACAAGAGAGAGAGAGAGAGAGAGAGAGAGAAAGATCAATTCCGACCGATACTTCAAACCTGTACGCCGATCCCCAATGGCGGTGGCAACGCCTCCCAACCATGTGGCTCAAAAGAGTCCACCCCTCCGTGCTGGGAGATAGTCACAAGGCCCAAGCAAACGAAATCAAGGGAAGGGTATACAAAGCACAAAATTCAGATCAGTGAGAGAGCAAACACAACAAACAATGCATACAACCGATTACCTCACATAAAGATGCTTAATTGATGACATGATGGGTACTACTGATAACCACTACGGACCTAGGTACTAGAGTGAAATTAGATGGAGTGTCATCATACGTGCACGAAGGGATGGAACCACACGAAATCAAGCACTCCTCTTGTAGAGACGAGGAAACTCAATCATGCTCGAATCCACATCCCGCAAGCGGATAACTCAACGCCCCGCAGACGGATGGGCCTTCTCGAGTACATCCTTAGCCTTTACAAGCGCTCAAGGCCATGCACGAGGACTCATTATCTTATTAGTGTTTTACCCCATTTTTTTAATTTTAGTTATCACTTGTTTACTCTACTCTGCTACTAGTTCCCTTGGCAGCCACTTGCGAGCCCCGAGCCCGTAGAGAGCCACTTCATATAACCACTCTTTTACCTAGACCTAGGCTCATCTCGTTTAACCAAACGAGGAATCCAAGTAACAATGAAATACAACGAGAAGCCACAATTTTCTATCAAAGAAACCATTTTAAACAACCAATTAAAACAACCAAGATAAAGTTGTTGTAAAAAGACTCAATTAGCAGCAGAAATTTAACATGAAAAAGAGGCATCAAAATTTCATAAAAATTCAAAATGCTCGGATTGAAATTATGAGCGAGACCTAGATCATATTTTTCTATTTCTAATTGAAATCCACCTTCAAATTTTTGGTTCTAGCTCAGAAAGGAGCTGCTGTTACAGAAAACACCATTATGGCCATATGGGCAAGAAAAAATCATGGAAAAATAAAAGTTCCCAGAAATCAAATTCACGAAAACCCAGTTGAGATATGGGCATGTGGAGTTAGAATCCACCTTCAAAACACATTTTTATCAGGTGGTTCATGAACAACAATAAAAAAAATGTCTAAATAGATGGTAAGAAAAACATGGAAAAATAAAAATGCTCCGAGACCCAGTTGAGATCTTGGCGATTCCACATGCAATCCACTCTTAAAATTCATTTACAGCAAGAGGATAGTGAGCAGCAATTTAAATTTTAAAACAGCAATCATTCAACCTCAAGCATACAAAAACGAATGGAAGAGTTCATCCCATTTTTGTAAATAAAAATACAATTCAAATCAGAGATATACCAGCATGCAAGAAGCATGTGAGAATTCCAAAATTTTCCAGCCACATAAGATGGAAAAACAACAATAAAATACCTCAAGTAGCTCCAAAATAAAAATGGTAGAATGCCCAAAAGTTGAAGACACAACCCAGCTTCAAATCCGGACAGCAAGTGGAAAGAGGCGCGCTGATTTCACAATCTTCAACCCACGAATTCTTCTCAAGAGATCTTCCCAAACTCAGCTGCCCCCAAATCATGGGGTTTTCTTCTCCATGCAAGAAAACAACAATTTTCTTCTCTCCCCAAAAGATTAAAAAAAAAATCCCCTTCGAAACAAAACTTTCCTTTCCTTTTATATTTTTCCCAAAACCCAAGCAAGGATGGGAAATAAGGAATTGAATAAAATTATTTATCAAAACTCCCCCAAGGAACAATTAATAAAGGTTGTTAAATAAGCAAAATTAGAATTGCATAAGGCTGTCTTAGAGGATCAATAATTCATTAAATAAAATATTTAAATTTCCAAAAGAATAACAATTTAAATCCCCAATAATTAACCACCATAAAAGAATATTAAATCCCCAACAATTAACCACCATAAAATATTAAAGAAAAACCAAAACCAATTACCTCAACGAGACATACATGACAAAATACTTTTGGTAGAAGGGTGCTCCGGACGTTACCGTTAGGTAACCGGATGGAAGGCAACAAATGGAAACACTGCCCCAACAGGGTGCAGTGGGCTAAGGTAGGGGAACATTTGGCCTGTGACTACCTCCAGTTAACCACCATCGGGGAATGAGAGTACACTCAGGCCTATGAATCTAGGTGGAGTCGATACTCAGTACCTGCATCACTCCAATCCAAACATTAAAGTACATGTGCATACATCATAAATCTAATGCAACATAAATTATAAGGAAAAATGATCAAGATATCATAAGCCTCTCGATTACGAGTGTTATGATATTGTCATTTTCCTGTCCATGATTATACATAAGCAACAACAATGATATATATATAAAAAATGTGAGCATGTAGTCCAGCATAATAATTAACCATGTAAACATGAAATCCAACATAAATAATAATCATGTCAACCACATAACAGCATACAAACATATAAGCATATAATCATATAATCCAGCATGACAGTCATAGAATTACACCTCTCGGGTGTCAATACAAAATAATTAAGGGACGAATAGTGCAATACAAAATATACAGTTATCGGAATCCATCAAGGAAGGAAATAACAAGATACTAACATGGGGGTTGTTAGATCCTACCCCCCTAGAACCAGGCTTACTCCTGGAAGCCTGCAAAAAGATATGGGTAACGATCTCTCATCCTCGCCGCATCTTCCCAAGATGTTGAGGACTCACCATCAGGATCCCACTGGACCCTTACCTGCTCTATGTCCCATCCCCTGAGTGTCAACCTCTGACGTCAAAGGATGCGCACGGTCTCCAAGGGAAGCTGCCCGTCCACCTTGACCTGCAAGGCAGTCCAATCGAGAACATGGATCACATTGGGAATATACTGTCTGAGAACAAAAACATGGAAAATATCATGAATACGCGATAGACTCGGTGGCAATGCAAGACGATAGGCAATTGGACCAATCCTCTCAAGGATCTCAAAAGGTCCAACTAAACGGGGTGCCAACTTCGAGCCTTTCCCATAATGGATGGGGCTCTTCCGTGGACGAACTCTCAGAAACACACGATCCCCCACCGAGAAGTGGCGGTCCAACCTATGGGCATCGGCATACTTCCTCTGCCGATCCTGAGCTGTAGCCAAATGCTCTCTAATCCGCACTACCTGTTGCTCCATATCCTGAAGCATCTTCAAACCCAAAAGAACTCGGTCCTCTAAGCAATCCCAACTCAATGGAGTCTAACATGGCCTACCGTACAAGGCCTGGAAGGGAGACATACCGAGAGAACTGTGGTACCCATTATTATAAGCAAACTCAACCAAGTACAAGTAGTCCTCCCAATGAGACTGCTGATCCATAACGTACATCCAAAGCATATCCTCTAAAACTTGATTAACCTGCTCCGTCTGTCCGTCAGTCTCTGGATGGTATGCAAAACTAAAATTAAGTTGAGCTCCTAAAGCAAGCTAAAGAGAAGTCCACGAGGCTGAAGTGAACACTGGATCACGGTCGGAAATGATCCTATGAGGAATACCATGGAGATGCACAATATCCTTCATAAACACTCGAGCAACAGATGATGTAGTGTACGACGATCTCATGGGTGAGAAGTGTGCCACCTTGGACAATTTGTCCATGGTAACCATAATAGCATCATGACGACGTGAAGACATAGGTAGCCCCACTATAAAATCCAGAGATATCGTATCCCACTTCCATCCGGGAATGGAATGAGGTTGCAACAGTCCTGCTAGGTGTTGATGTTCTGCCTTCACCCTCTAGCACTCAAGCCATCGAGCCACAAAATCAGCAATATCTCGCCACAAACCTGCCCAATGATACAATTGTCGAAGATCGGCATGCATCTTCGTGACACCCGGATGAGCTGAATAGGGTGCATGGTGGGCTTTTGAAAAAACCAGGGAACGAAGATCACCAGAGTCCGGAACATAAATGTGACCAAGATGCCACAAAAGTCCATCAGGCTCGAGAGAGAAACCTACAAACCTTCCCTCAAGGACTCTCCCAAACTCAATTTCTGCTTTCACCTCCTGATACCAAGTATCACTAGGGAGTGTCTCCAAAATATGGCTTTGCAAATCCACTCCAAGGGACAAAACTGAGATCTCATGTCTCCTCTTGCTCAAGGCATCTGCAACCACATTTTCCTTGCCCTGGATATAGCAAACCTCAAAGTCATACTCACAGAGGAACTCCATCCAACGACGTTGCCAAGCATTCAGATTAGGCTGAGTGAAGATATACTGCAAATTACGATGAACACTATGCAACTCAAATCGATGTCCCAAGAGGAAATGTCTCCAATGCATGAGTGCATGGACAATAGCTGCTAACTCCAAATCATGAGTGGGGTAGTTCAACTCATGGTCCTTGATCTTACGAGACTCATATGCAACCACTCGACCCTCCTGCATAAGAACTGCCCCCACACCCTCCAACGAGGCATCGGTGCACACTACAAAGTCTCCTGTAGGATCTGGCACTATCAGGATCGGTGCACAAGTGAACTGCTCCTTAAGAGCCTGAAAAACTGACTCACACTGATTTGACCACACAAAATCCTTCCCTTTTCTCTAAAGAGAAGTGATGGGATGGGCTACTCGAGAGAAATCTTTCACAAATCGACGATAGTAACCCACCAATCCCATGAAACTGCGAACCTCAACCACATTCGTTGGTGCTGGCCAATCCATAATGGCCTAAATCTTAGAGGTATCCACTACGATACCCTCTCCTTAGATGATATGGCCCAAGTATCTCACCTCAGTCTGGAAGAACTCACACTTGGCCAAATTGCCAAACAATTGATTATCTCGCAAGCACTGCAACACTTGTCGTAAATGGCCTTCATGCTCCTCCATAGTCCTCGAATAATTCAAAATATCATCAATGAACACGAGAACAAATCGGTCAAGATAGGTACGAAACACCCCATTCATCAAACTCATGAAAACTAATCGAGCATTGGTCAACCCGAAAGGGACAACCGTGAATTCATAATGCCCATAGCATGTATGAAATGCCATCCGATGAATGTTTGCCTCATGAATGTGAAGCTAATGGTATCCTAACTTTAAATCTATCTTGGAGAACACCTTGGCTCCCCTCATCTGATCAAACAAATCATCTATCTGAGGCAACGAGTAATGATTATTCACTGTCACTTTATTCAACTAGCGATAATCAATGCACAAGCGAAGAGATCCATCCTTCTTCTTCATGAAGATAACACGTGCTCCCCAAGGGGAAACACTAGGACGAATGAAACCCTTCTCTAGTAACTCCTCTAACTGCAACCGCAATTCACTCAACTCCTGGGTAGTCATACGATACGGTGCCCGAGAGATAGGCTCTGCTCCAAGAATGAGATCAATACGAAAGTCTATGTCGCGCTTAGGCGACATTCCTGGAATAGCGCTCAGAAAGACATCCACAAACTCTTGAAGAAGAGGATGGTCATCAAGAGATACCTCCTGAATCCCACCCTCAACAAGATCACTAACTGAAATAGCGAACATCTGACAACCTTTTCGTATGGCACGCTTCAGCTACATTGCTGAAATCACACGAAGAGAAATGGGTCTCTGGACCCTAACTAACTCGACACGCTCTCTAGCATCGTCTACACACTGGACCGACTTACACTGATAATCTATACTGGCTTGGTGTGCCTCCAGCCAGTCCATGCCTAAGACAATCCCATAGGACCCCAAAGGCAACACACGGAGATCCACTATGGTGGTGAAGGTGCCCAAATCCAACACACACCCATGAACAAGGGAATCTACAACCACCTTGGCTCCAGTAGCCAACTCAACCTGCCAACCAACATCTTGCCTTGCCACCCCGAGTCCACAACGCTCTATGAGAGAAGGAGAAATAAAAGAATCTGAAGCTCCTAAATCAAACAAAATAGATGTGGTAATCCCACATAACGCACCTGAATACTCGACCACGATGCCTTGGTGCTCAGCCTGACGGTTATCCACCGCCGCAAACACTCTATGAGATCTGCCAACATCACCTATTGTAGGCTCTGAAGTAGCTTGTCTCTGACTGCCTCCAGCCACTGATCTTTGAGGATACTGAACGACTATATGACCATGTTGTCCGCAAGCAAAACAACCACCCCTGCTAGTGCCTCGGCCCACAAATGGTGCATGCATCTATTGGGGTCCACCACCCCCAGAACTTTGATGTGCACTTTGAGAACTCTGTACTGGGTCACTCTGTTGCCTACTCCAGAGAATGATGGCGTTGACGATCTCTAGAAAACGAAGTGCTAGGGCTCTGCCCACTCTGCTGAGATTGAGTAGACCTATGCCTCTACCGCTGAACATGACTAGAAGGTGCAAATGGAGGTCTAGATGGTCTAGCTCCCTGCGACTTTGTACCCTGAGCAACTGATCCTGAAGGAGGGGCACTACCAACCTGGACCCCTGCCTGACCACCAAAGCCTCTAGCTAGATTCTCCTTTATCAACCTTGCCTTCTCCACGGCGATCTCTAAGGTCTTCGACTCAAACATGCGGACACCACCACTGATACGAGCATTCAAGCCCCTTATGAAATGTTGCACTAACATCGACTCATCATCAGAAATGCTAGCATACTGCTTAGGCTCAAAGAAGCGGTGCTCGTACTGATCTACCGTCATAGTCAACTGACGAAGCTCATGGAACTCATCAACACGTCTCTACCGGTAATAGTCTAAAAGAAATTGTGCACGAAACCTCTCTAAGAATAGCCCCCAAGAGACAGAAGCAATGTCTAGGTGCAGCTTCTGCTCCTCAACTCTCCACCATGTAGACGCAAAGCCCCTGAGATGCATGATGGCAAATCGAGCTCTGGTATTGCTACCATAGGTATGCATCGCAAAGCATCGATCAAGGTCGATCAACCAAGTCTCCGCCTCAGTACCAGTACTAGACCCATTAAAAGTAGGGGGATGGCCTCTAAGGAGATCCTTCATGTGTCCTGCAACAATACTGTCTCTGTCCACCCTATCTCTCTCAACATCAACTCTCGAATGACCTGGACTGCGAGAACGCTCATGCTCAACTCTAGCATTCTGACCAACCTGACGAAAAGGGTGTGACTCCTCCTCACGGGATTCCTCCTGACGAGGTCCTAATCGATCTATAATTTGTTGTAGAAGAGCTACAACCTGAACACCCCCAAGCCCTTTAGCTTGATTCTCAACACGTTGTTCCTCCTAATTGTCACCCTGATTACCTTGATCGGCATTATGCCGAGTGCTACGATGAAGAACAGTGGCTCTACCTCTAACTCTGCCTCTAGCTCTACCCCTAGGAGGCATCCTATAGAAAACAAGGAACACATTAGAATAAATCATCACAAGGATGACCCATTCATCATACTACAACACAGAAGCATAACCATAAGATTATAAAGCAACATTACAAGCTCACTCCACACAAGCCAAACACAACATAGCATAGAAGGCTCAAGTACACCAAAGCTCCCAGTGTGTGAACCTGGCTCTGATACCAGATGTAGCATCCCACTATGAACCCCGGGAGTTAAGAGCCAAAAGGGACAATATAATTTTTTTTTAAAAACAAAAGGAATAACAACACATTAACTAGTTGCTAAATTGATACACTGACAACAAAAAAATGGCCAAGTATGACCAAAAGTACATTGAGCTTTCTACTCTGAAATTGCTCTGGAACCTGTTGTTGCCCTCAAGTCAGCAAACAGTGGGCGCCAGTGCTCCGGAACCTATTTCTGTCCACAAGACAACAAATAAAGGGCGTCGGTGCTCCAGAACTTGCAATTCCGAAGCTCCCTATGCCATAGCCTGTTTCTACCCACTGGACAACAAACAGAGGGCGTCAATACTATGAAACTTGCAGTTCCGGAGCTCCTTGTGCCAGAGCCTGTTTCTGCCCACTGGACAGCAAACAGAGGGCGCCGATACTACGAAACTTGCAGTTCTGGAGCTAGGAGCTCCAGAACCTGTTTCTGTCCACTTGATAGCAAACAAAGAGCACTGATACTATGGAACCTGGGCAGATTGCCAAAAGAAGACACACACAACTATGGATCCAACTTAAACATGAAAATTAATGACATAAAATAACTTAAGGATGATCAAGGAACATTCGAGCTCGATACCAACATCGGAACCCGTAAACCAAAACAAACATCACATATCTTCTCATTAAACTTATGATTAATTTTCTCTCTCAAGAGAGTACAATATGCATAAAGGATCAAGTATGAATACAATTACATTTTCATGGAAAAGATACAACATCTATCAAGATATATATACACAAGGCATGTACAAGAGTATATGTGATAAACAATTACAAGAGAGAGAGAGAGAGAGAGAGAGAGAGAGAGAGAGAGAGAGAGAAAGATCAATTCCGACCGATACTTCAAACCTGTACGCCGGTCCCCAATGGCGGTGGCAACGCCTCCCAGCCATGTGGCTCAAAAGAGTCCACCCCTCCATGCTGGGAGATAGTCATAAGGCCCAAGCAAATGAAATCAAGGGAAGGGTATACAAAGCACAAACCTCACATCGGAGAGAGAGCAAACACAACAAACAATGCATACAACCGATTACCTCACATAAAGATGCTTAACTGATGACATGACGGGTACTACTCATAACCACTACGGACCTAGGTACTAGAGTGAAATCAGATGGAGTGTCATCATGCGTGCATGAAGGGATGGCACCACACGGAATCAAGCACTCCTCTTGTAGAGAAGAGGAAACTCAATCATGCTCGAATCCATGTCCTGCAGGCGAATAACTCAACGCCCCGCAGACGAATGGGCCTTCTCGAGTGCATCCTTAGCCTTTACAAGCGCTCAAGGCCATGCACGAGGACTCATTATCTTATTAGTGTTTTACCCCACTTTTTTTTATTTTAGTTATCACTTGTTTACTCTACTCTGCTACTAGTTCCCCTGGCAGCCACTTGCGGGCCCCGGGCCCGTAGAGAGCCACTCCATATAACCACTCTTTTACCTAGACCTAGGCTCATCTCGTTTAACCAAACAAGGAATCCAAGTAACAATGAAATACAACGAGAAGCCACAATTTTCTATCAAAGAAACCATTTAAAATAGCCAAGACAAAGTTGCTGTAAAAAGACTCAATTAGTAGCAGAAATTTAACAAGAAAAAGAGGCATCGAAATTTCATAAAAATTCAAAGTGCCCGGATTGAAATTCTGAGCAAGACCCAGATCATAGTTTTCTGTTTCTAATTGAAATTCACCTTCAAATTTTTGGTTCTAGCTCAGAAAGGAGCTACTGTTACAGAAAACGCCATTATGGCCATATGGGCAAGAAAAAATCATGGAAAAATAAAAGTTCCCAAAAATCAAATTCACGAAAACCTAGTTGAGATATGGGCATGTGGAGTTAGAATCCACCTTCAAAACACATTTTTATCAGGGGGTTCATGAACAGCAATAAAAAAACGTCTAAATGGATGGCAAGAAAAATATGGAAAAATAAAAATGCTCCGATTAAAAATCTGCCAAAGACCCAGTTGAGATCTTGGCGATTCCACATGCAATCCACTCTTAAAATTCATTTACAATAAGAGGATAATGAGCAACAATTTAAATTTTAAAACAAAAATCATTCAACCTCAAGCATACAAAAACGAATGGAAGAGTTCATCCCATTTTTGTAAATAAAAATACAATTCAAATTAGAGATATACCAACATACAAGAAGCATGTGAGAATTTCGAAATTTTCCAGCCACATAAGATGGAAAAACAACAGTAAAATACCTCAAGTAACTCCAAAATAAAAATGGTAGAATGCCCAAAAGTTGAAGTCACAACCCAGCTTCACATCCGGACAGCAAGTGGAAAGAGGCACGCTGATTTCACAATCTTCAACCCACGAATTCTTCTCAAGAGATCTTCCCAAACTCAACTGCCCCCAAATCATGGGGTTTTCTTTCTCCATGCAAGAAAACAACAATTTTCTTCTCTCCCCAAAGATTAAAAAAAAAAAAAATCCTCTTCGAAACAAAACTTTTCTTTCCTTTTATATTTTTCCCAAAACCCAAGCAAGGATGGGAAATAAGGAATTGAATAAAATTATTTATCAAAACTCCCCCAAGGAACAATTAATAAAGGTTGCTAAATAAGCAAAATTAGAATTGCATAAGGCTGCCCCAAAGGATCAATAATTCATTAAATAAAATATTTAAATTTCCAAAAGAATAAGAATTTAAATCCCCAACAATTAACCACCATAAAATATTAAAGAAAAACCAAAACCAATTACCTCAATGAGACATACATGACAAAATACTTTTGGTAGAAGGGTGCTCTGGACGTTACTGTTAGGTAACCGGATGGAAGGCAACAAACGAAAACACTGGGCTAAGGTAGGGGAACATTTGGCCTGTGACTACCTCCAGCTAACCACCATCGGAGAATGAGAGTATGCTCAGGCCTATGAATCTAGGCGGAGTCGATACTCAATACCTGCATCACTCCAATCCAAACATTAAAGTACATGTGCATACATCATAAATCTAATGCAACATAAATTATAAGGAAAAATGATCAAGATATCATAAGCCTCTCGGTTATGAGTGTTATGATATTGTCATTTTCCTGTCCATGATTATACATAAGCAACAACAATGATATATATATAAAATGTGAGCATGTAGTCTAGCATAATAATTAACCATGTAAACATGAAATCCAGCATAAACAATAATCATGTCAACCACATAATAGCATAAAAACATATAAGCATATAATCATATAATCCAGCATGACAGTCACAAAATTACACCTTTCGGGTGTCAATACAAAATAATTAAGGGACGAATAGTGCAATACAAAATATATAGTTATCGGAATCCATCAAGGAAGGAAAATAACAAGATACTAACACGGGGGTTGTTACACATAGATTATAGGTAGAGATGATTAGTACCACGTATTACTTGATTAATAGGTCTCCTACATGAACACTTGTAGATAAAACCACTATGGATTTTTTAATGGGTAGAAATCCCTCACTTCAACACTAATTTTTTAGTTACAAGGCATGTGATCATGTTCCTAAGGAGAAGTAGCCAAATTTGGATTATAAATTCTTGAGGTGTGTCTTTATTGGCTATGACACTAAAGTTAAAGGGTACAAGCTTTAGGATATTGTGATTGGAAAGCAGTGTATAGTTAGAATTTGATTTTCAGTGAGATTAGACCTTCTCCTTCAATTGAGAAAATAGATGGGAATGTGAATTTTATATTGTGCAATTATAGCCAAAATTTGAGATTATTGTACCTAAAGTTAAACCAAAGGTTCAAGTTATATTAGATGAGGAAGATAGTATGAAGAGTTCAAAGAGTATAAAGAAAGAACCTCTACCTCAACTTTTGAGGAGGTCCACTCAACAAAGGAGACAACCATAGATGCATAGCCCACTTAATTTTAGATATATTTTTTTCCTTGACTATTAACACTAATGAGCTCAAACTATGACTAAGGAAATGGAGGTGATTGATAGTAAGTCCTATAACTTGGCTATGGATGATGAGATGGTTGTATTGAAGAAGAATGACACTTGGGACTTGGCTTAGTTTCCAAATTGGAGGAAGTGTGTTGGTTGAAAATGGGCCTTAAAGAATAAATTTGGTTTGAATGGTAGTGTTAAAAATTACAAGGCAATATTGGTTGCAAATGGATAATCCTAGGTTGAGGGAAATGGCTAGCGTGAGATTTTTTAAATAGTTTGTAAGTTGATATCCATTTGATTCTTATTATCTATTTCAATAACTTTTGATCTTGAGATTGAATATATGGATGTGAAGACAACTTTCTTCCATGTTGACCTTGAAGAAATCTACACAACACAACCCAAGCACTTTGCAGTAAAATGTAAGGAGTCATTAGTTTGTATATTGAAGAAATATGTGTATGCTCTCAAATAGTCATGCCCATAATATGGTACTAGTATAGAATATTGATTCATATATTTTGAAGTTGGTATTTTCAAGGTCCAAGTCATATCATTATGTATATTTTAAGTAATATCATCATCATTTTCTCGTTATCACTTTGTATGTGGATGATGAGTTAATATTTGGTAACAACAAAGGGATGGTTGGGAATCTAAATTATTTCTTATGAAGAATATGGTGGCTTTGAAGTTCATATTAGTTATATGGATCATAAGAGATAGGGTTAAAAAAATAGTTGGGATAGGGTAAGCATGTCAAGTATGTATCATAGTGTTTCAACATGGAAAGTGTAAAATAGTGAGTGCTCCTATTTTCACGGAGACCAATTTATAACTTACTAGTGTTTGTCTTCACCTATGGATATGGAGGATATGTCTCATGTTCCTTCTTCTGGTGTAGTTGGTAGTTTGATGTATGTTATGTTCTCCATCAAACCAAACATTGCCTAAGCACTGGGAGTCTTGAGCCAATTTATGGCTAATACTAGCAAGGAGCATTAGGTAGTAGTGAAGAGAGTCTTCAAGTAATTGTAGGGAACTATAAAGTATTTTATTTTTTATTAGGTTCACTTGCAACATCATATCTTTAATTCCCCAACTTTTACATTAGGACTTTAGAGAAAAAACAACAAATAAACAATTTTTTCATGTTACAATTGTGACCCACACATATCACAGCTCATGCTTGCACACACAATGTTGCCAAAATTGAACAAAATTGTGACCAAAACATACAATGTAACTACCAAGAGAAAATACACAAGGTCATTAAACACAAATATAGAACAAAACAAGTGGAAGACTCACAATGACCATCATGGTTGACACTAGATTTATTACGAATGAAGAAGATGGAGCATCCTCACAATTGATGGTAGAGTACTAAATAATTCAAAAAAAAGAAGAATGCCCCTTTGGTCCAAATACGATGGGTTACACACATTCATCATCATATAAATTTTATCAAAATTTGGTAAGGATTCAAGGAGCATTTTACATTTTTTCTCATAATAAAAAACCCCTTCCTCTAGTTTTCCCAACTCAAAAATCTATCCCAAATTGAAAAACTAAGAGTGCTCTCTAGATCAAAATAAACTAGCATATATATATCCTTCTTCAGGCACCTATTATATTTTTATGTGATAAATTGATTAAAAAATAAGTGTCTCTAGAAGGATAACTCTCGGGGAATTTTATATATATTAAATATATATATGCTAGTAGCATTTGCGATGCAAGATGTAAAAAATTAAATGAATTAGGGTTAGGGTTGGGATAAGCATTATGATTAGGGTTAGGGTTAAGGTTAGGATTGTCTAGTTAGGGTTGGGGTTACAAATAGAATTAGGGTTAGAGATAGGTTTAGGGTTAGGATTAGGATTAATATTATGGTTAGAGATAAAATTAGGGTTCGAGTTAGAATTAGAGTTAGGGTTTGGAATAGGGTTAGGGTAAGGGTTAGGATTACAATAAGGGTTAGGGTTAGGGATGGAATTAGGTTTAGAGTTAGGTTTAGGGTTAGGAAATTAGGATTGGGTTTATGGTTAGGGCTACGATTATGGTTAGGTTGAGATCAGGGATAGGTTTAGGGTTAGAGATAAAATTAGGGTTATGGTTAGAGACATAATCAGGGTTAGTGATAGGGTTATGGTTAAGGTTAGAGTTTGGGTTAGTGTTAGGGTTTATGTTATAGTTAGGAGTAGGGTTATGGTTAGGGTTATGGCAAGGGTTAGGATTAGGGTTAAAGATAAAATTAGAGTTAGGGTAGGGTTAATGTTAACATTAGAGATAGAATCAAGTTTAGAGGTTGGGGATAGTGTTCGGTTTAGGATAAGGGTTAGGGTTGGTTTGGGGTTAGAGATTGAATTAGGTTTAGGGTTAAGGTTTGGATTACAATTAGGGTCAGGGTTAGAGATTAAATTAGGGTTAAAGTAAGGTTTAGGGTTAGAGATAAAACTAGGGTTAAAATAAGGTTTAGGGTTAGCGTTATGGTTTGAGATAGAATTAGACTTAGGGTTTGGGATAAGTTTAGGGTTAAGGTTAATATTATAGTTAGGGTTAGAGATAAAATTAGTGTTAGAGTTAGGTTTAGGTTTAGGGTTGGGGTTGGGGTTAGGGTTACAATTATGATTAAGGTTAAGGTTAGGATTAAATTTAGGGTTAGGGTTAGAGATAGAATTAGGCTTAGAGTTAGGTTTAGGGTTAGGATTAAGGTTAAGGTTATGGTTAGAGATAAAATTAGGGTTAGGGTTAGAATTAGAGTAAGGGTTGCAAATAGGAATAGGATTATAGTTATGGTTTAGGTTAAGGTTAGGGTTATTATTAGGATCAGAGATAGAATTAGGGTTAGGGTTAGGGATAGAGATAGGAATAGGATTAGCAATAGGGTTATGGTTAAGGTTTAAAGTTAGGCTTAGTGTTAAGGTTAAGGTTAGGGTTAGAGGTAGAGATAGAAACAGTGCTAGGGTTAGGGTTAGGGTAATAATTAGAGTTTAGATTGTGGATAAGGTTAGGGTTAGGTTTTAAATTAGAGTTAGGGTTCAAGATAAGGTTAGGATTAGGGTTAAGATTTATGTTAGGGTGAGGTTTAGTGTTAGATTTAAGGTTAGAGATATAATTAAAGTAATGATTAGGGTTAGAGATAGAATCAGGGTTAGCAATATGATTATGGTTAAGGTGAGGGTAAGGATTAGTGTTAGGGTTAGGGTAAGGGTTTGTATTACAATTAGGTTATGGTTAGAGATAGAATTAGTGTTAGTGTTAGGTTTATGGTTAGAGTTAGGATTGTGGTTGGGGTCGGGGTTATAATTAGGGTAAGGGTTATAATTAGGATTAGGGTAAGGGTAGAATTAAGATTAGGGCTAGGGTTAGAGTTAGGATTAAATAAGGGTTATACTTAGAATTAGGGTTTCCTTTAGAAGTAGGGGGTTAATGTTAGAAATATGATCACAAATAAGGCTAAAATTAATTAGAGTTACAATTAGGGCTCAACTAGGGTCAGGGTTAGGGTTAAGGATAAGTTAGGATTAGGGTTTAATTAGGGTTAACATTATGGTTTAATTAGGGTTTAAGTTGAATTAAGCTTCATGTTCAATTAGGGTTAGGGTCAAGGTTAGGGTTAGGGTTAGAGATAAAATTAGGGTTAGACTAGGTTAGGATTGGGGATAAGGTTAGGGATAGGGTTAGGACTAGGGTTAGGGTTAAATTAAGGTTGTACTTAGATATCCTTCTCAAATGCTTATTACACTTTTATGAGAGGAATTGATTAAAAAATAGGCACCTTGAGAAGCATATCTCTCATGTATATATATGCTAGTAGCATTCACAACACAACATGTAAGATATTAAATGAATTAGGGTTAGGGTTAAAGATAGAATAACAGTTAGGATAGAGTTAGCATTAAGATTATGGTAAGGGTTACAATTATGGATAGAGTTATATTTAGGGTTAGGTTTAGGGTTATAATTAGAGATTAAATCGGGGTTAGAGTTAGGGTTCAAATTATAATTAGAGTTAAGGTTAGGGTTCATATTATGATTAGGGTTTGGGTTATAGGTAGAGATAGATTTAGGGTTGGGGTTATAGTTAGAGATAGAATTAGGGTTTGTATTATAGTTAGGGTTAAATTTAGAGTTAAGGTTAGGGTTACAATTAGATATAGAATTATGGTTAGGTTAAGGGTTAGGATTATGGTTAGAGTTAGGGTTATTCTTAGGGTAAAGATTAGGGTTAAGATTAGGATTATAATTAAGGTTATGGTTAGAGATATAATTAGGGTTCAAGGGTTAGGGTTAGGTTTAATGTTAAGGTTATCGTAAGGGTTAAATTTAAGGTTACAATTAGAGATATAATTAGGGTTAGGTTTAGTGTTATGATTATGGTTAGGTTTAAGATTAGGGTTAGGGTTAGGGTCAAGGTTAAGGTTATATTTATATTTAAGATTAGGGTTAGGGTTAGGATTCAAGTTAGAGTTAGGGTACAATTTGTATTTAAACTCTAATCATAACCCTAACCCCAAGATTTACTGTAGAATCTTAACCATAATCCTAACCCTAATTGTAACCCTAAGTGAACACTAAACCTAATTGAAACCTAATATTAACCCTAATTCAATCCTAACCCTAACCATAATTTAATCCCAACCCCAACCCTAACCTTAACCTTAACCCTAACCCTAAATCTAACCCAAATTATACCCTAACCATAATAGTAATTGTAATTGAACCTTATATTTTATCCTAATTAAACCTTAAATATATCCTTATTGAATCTTAACCCTAATTGAATCATAACTATAATTGAATTGTAACACTAGCTGGACTATAGCCCTAACCCTAAACCTTAATTAAATTATAGCTATAATTGAACTTTAAGCCTAATCCTAACACAAACCATTATCCTAATTGAACCCTAACTCTAGTTAAACCCTAACCAGGATCATAATTTAACCCTAACCCTAATTAAACCTCAATCCCAGTCCTAAAACTAACCTTAATTGCATCCTAACCCTAATTGAATCCTAATTTAACCCTAACCTTGTTGAAATCCTAACCCTAACCCTAGCCCTAATTTAATCCTAATCCTAATTAAACTCCAACCTTAAATGAATCATAAGTGACCCTAATTGAATCGTAACCCTAAACTTAGTTGAAACCTAATCCTAATTAAACCCTAATTTAATCCTTAACCTAACTCTAATCCTAGTCATAACCCTAACCCCAAGCTTTATTCTAGAAGCATAACCCCAACTCTAAGTCTAATTGAACCCTAACACTAATTGAATAACCCTAACCCTAATTGAGTAATAATCTTATTTGAACCCTAACCCTAATCCTGATTGAATCTTTACTAAAATCCTAATTGAATGCTAATTAAATCGTTATTGTACCCTAACCTTAACTATACCTAATTTAACCCTATCGTAATTAAACCATTACCCTAACCCCAACCATAACCATAACCCTATTAGTATCTTAACCCTAATTGAATCATAATTTAAGCCTCACCATAATTAAATCATACTTGTAACCCTAAACCTAAACCTAACCCTAACACTAACCCTAATTACATCTTAGTTATAACTAAACCCTAATTTAACCTAGATAAACTCTAACCCTAATTAAAGCTTAACCCTAAATAAATCCTAAGTGAACCCTAATTGAAGTGTAACTCTAATAGTAGTTGAATCCTAACCCTAATTGAACCCCGACCCTCCAATTGAACCATAACCTAACCCTAACCATAACCCAAATTGAACAATAACCCTAATTTCAAACCCTAACCTAACTTTAATTAAACTCTAACCCTAACCTTGATTCTTCCCTAACCTTAATTAAACCCTATTGTTAGGGTTAGGTTTAGGGCTTAATTAGGGTTTTATTATAAATGTTTGGGTTAGGTTTAGGTTTATTAATATCTCAATATTTGTTTATAAATTTGGTATTAATGATAAATATTTTAAAAACCTAACCCTAATTGAACCCCTTCCCTAAACCTAACCCTAACCCTAATTAAACCCTATTATTAAGGTTAATAGGGTTAAAACAAGATTTGATTAGGGTTAGATTTAGGATTCTAAGATGAAGCTCGGGGTTTGGATTATTTATGTCTTAATATCAATTCATAAATTTGACTTTAATGATAAATATTTTAAACAAAAAAAATAGTCTAGATTTTTATTTGTATGAGAAATTAAATATTATTAGGGTTAAAATTATTAATGTCTTAATATTAGTTTATAAATTCAGCATTAATGTCAAATATTACAAACAAAAATAAGTATTTTAATCTAGAATTCTATTTCTATGAAATAAAATATTATTAGAGTTAGAATTATTAATCATATAAAAAATAATTAATCAAATCACCACAATATTTTTAAAGCTCAAAATTATCTCTAAAATTAAAATAAATTTTAATTTATAAAATTTATAAAGTATTTATTATCTGGTTTTAAAAATAATCAATTAAATTATACTAATTATCTAATACAAATAAAACTTAATAAAATTAAATATTAATTTTAAAATAATTCAACAATCACTAATTATAATTTTAGAACAAATTAAGAACTAATATATATATATAAAATCAACATTTATATTCTTTTTTCTTTTCACCCAAATCATTTCATTTTCTAAAATTATACTTAAAAACTAACTTAAAAAAATCAAAAAAATATTTTACATACTTACTTTTATATTTTTGAATTCAATTAGGTTGAATTGTTCTTTAAATTTGAATAATTAATTATATAGTAAATAAATAATCAAATCATCGTAATATTTGCAAAACTTAGATTTCATTCTAAAATTAAACTAAATTCTAGTTTCTAAAGTTTATAAAATACTTACTAACTAGCTTTTAAATTAATAATTAATTAAATTATAATGATTATCTAATATAAATGAATTAAAAATTTTTATTGATTTTAAAATAATTATACAATTACTAATCATAGTTTTAGAATAAATCAAAGATTAAAATTTAGATATAAAAACAACCTTTTTATTATATTATTTTCATTTTTACATTAAATTATTTCATATCAAATAAAACTAAACTAAATTTTAATTTTAAAAAATCATAATTTTTTTTTTTATACAAAAGATTTATGAATTTATTGAAACGGCTTATCTGATAAAATAAATGAATACTTGAATCTAGATCTGTCATATAAATTTATTAAAAACCCCGGGCACACTAAATTTTAGTGTATTAAGAAGAGTTTTAGGAAGTGCCAAACGATTGCCTTGACACCTGCATTCCCCCACAAAACTCCATCCATTGCTGCTGCAATGACTTCCTAATTTTTTCATGGTAGCACAGTAATATCAGGAACACATGTCTTGCTGCAGGAGCAGGTTTTACAACTCAGGATTTCAAGTTATGCTTGATTTATATTGTCACTTGACTCCCTTTCAAAAAGAATATATGGAGTAGCATCCTATCCATAACCATAAAACTTAGTTTGACATGTCCAAATCCATTCCATTTCACAGACAGCAAAAGTGGAAAATTTGTGGTCAGGGTATTCTGCCACTGTCCACCCTTCACACTTTTAATGAAAAGTTAAAACAAAAATTCATAGACCTTTGTTTTCTTAGTAGTTGTTGTGGACGTGAAGCACAAAACCAAACCCCTTTAAACCAAACCCCTTTAAGTTTCTTTATTTGTATCCAATATATTGCGTATACTATATTATATATATACACACAAACATATATATATATATATATATATATATATATATATATATTATCAAGCTGTTTAGTACATTTATGTGTAGCAATTTTGTATATATAAAAAATGTAGTTGAGTGTTTCTGGATTAGATGGTGTTTATTTTTTGTATCAACATTTCGGATCACACTCCATGATCCATCAGCTATGCATTTTACTCCTTATGCTTTCTTTTATCTTGATGATAGATCACAGAGTGTGATCCGAAACGTTGATACAAAAAATACACACAATCTAATCCAAAAACGCTCAGCTACATTCTTCATGAATTGTGAAAATCTAATATCATTACATAAAAAATGTTGGTCTGTATGTATACAGAGTTTATATACACCCCCATATATTATCAGGCTATGCACATCTTAATATATATGCATGAGTATATGGTCATATGGGCATATTACAAATTGGTATAATACTGATGATATACACACAAACATGCCTAATTCATAGACTATAGACATAACAATCAAATGGTTTCTGACATCTGAACGGAGCTACATTCATGATTAGTGAATTATCTAAGACAAATAATTACAGTTGGGTATTAAACATATAGCACCATTGAATCTTAAAATTAAGAAAGAAAGCACGCTCACTGTGAGAATTTAACCAGATCATGAAGTGGGTGGGAACTGAGGAGAGGTGTGGCCCAAGTCAAGAGAAATTATCCCTCTGCTCTTCCTACCTGTAATCCCTCCCAGTTCAAAATTGGTAGAGCCAGCATAGAATACAATTCATGGTGAACATCCATGACATTAATGCAACTATCTGTACCATGAAAGACATTAAATTAGCAGAGCATGTTTAAAAAATTTAAGAGCAGTTGCAGTCACAAATCCATATTTTAATTCTTTCAATTCTGAGGGGCCTGCATGGTCTATCAGCTTCCATGCTGCCCACCCATAAAGGTTTTCATGCAAGGTAATGGAATCATTTTTCAGTACCTTCAACCATGTCAGTTACTCATGCCTGCTCACTACCGTCAAAAGAAGATCAAATGCCCGACCACGACTTGCACGTCAATTTCAACATTGCTCATTTTTGTTTACACCAAACCCGTGCTGCCACCATAGACATGCCTCTCAGTATAAAAAGGATTAAATTTTCATAACCATGTGATTTATGTGGAAAATTTACAATGGTTGGAGTGAAATTTTACATTTACTTTTAAAATTGAAACCCCCATTTAAGATTTACACAACAAAATGAAAAATAATTTCATCTCATAATTCTAACAAACCCATTTACACAATGAGTACCAGAAAGAATTTAACAACATAATTTTTATTTTTTCTTTAGATTTAAGTCACCATTGTCTTATTGTAATCTACAAATGCATAGAGAAGGTAGATATTTTTCTTTAACATGAGAAATCTTTGAGAAAGCAAACTCATTTGTACAACTAAGCCTCCTTATTTTCAATGTAAGGTAGGGTTTAATAAGTATTATGCTTTCTCATTTTTCTCTCCAATTCCAAAATTTTCACAATTTATAGTACGTAATGAAAGAAAATACATATCTCTTTGTATAAATATTTATCCCAAATAATCATTTCCCCATTTTATCCTTTTCACACTCACATTTTTCAAATATAATATAATACTATTTTCTCCAAAATATATATATTATATCACTCGAAATTTCTATGACCCCTTTTATCTTGCTTTGGAAGTCAATTTACACTTTTTAGATACATTAGGAATTTTCCTAACGTATATGCATAGGAAACACACTGATTTTTTGTAATAAAAATATGAAAATAAAATTTTAGAAGGCTATAATGACTCTTAGGTGAAACATTCATTAAATTATTAGATTTGGAAAACCCACCAAAATATTTTGACAATAGATTATAGAAACAAGAAAAACACAAAACACATATAATATATTTGTACATGTAATATTGGTTCAAATGAATATTTCATTCAAATATATTTTTATTATAAAAGATTACAAAGAGTTTCTTTTACAATAATTACAAATATATTCTAAAAATGTACCCAAATGTTGAAATATTCTAAATTTCTAAAAGTCTCCAATTTGAAGTTTAGATGCAACCTTCATATAAAGTTTCCCTCGAGAATCTAAAGGGTTTTCATCCTTTGAACTTTAGGAAACTGATGGGGTTTCATCCACTAACCTTTAGAACATAAAGTTTTTCATCATCTAATAACTAAACACAAGTGCTTGAGCTAGGGTTGTAGGTTGCTCATAAATTCACCCAAAGATCCTCCAAGTTGATAAAGGTGCCTATCTTATATAGAGGTTGAAGGCTTAGCATGGGCCCACATGTGCTAAGATCCATTTGAATTTTTCTTTTTACCATTTTACATTCAAATTTGGGCTCATTATTGAAATACCTAGTCAATCATGGTGATCTATGCAATCCTTTGTTCAAACTATGAGGATTCAAAAAGAGGCATGTCAAAGGTGGGGGTCCAAGGAAATGTGTAAAAACTAGGATTTATGATTTGGGATGTCAATTGTATAAAATATATCCATTTGGTATGTGATCATTATGTTCTTCAAATATTTGAGGTTGTTAGTGTGAGGAATGGGACACAAGGATGTCAAGGTGCAAGGGTACATATGAATATTTGGGAGTCTATATTATAGGTAGAGTGATGGGATGGCAGGGATCAAGCTTTAGAGATACCAAATGTAGAGAGGATTGAGGGTTGTGCTTTAGAGATATCCATTGTAGGAGGGATCAAGGATTGGTCTTTAGAGATACCTGATGCTAAAGGGAGCAAAGATTAGGAGTTGGTGATACTCAATGCAAGAAGGAAGTGGATATTGGCATACATGATGTAGATGGGGAATAATAGGTGAGCATGATAATATAAGAAAGTCTAAAACCCAACCCAATATTAGAAAGTGACCTAAATACCCTCATACTTAGGATTGAGACATTACAAGTCCATCCTTCCCAAAATTTCTTGCCCTCAAGCAATAGAAAATTGGATTATTTAATATCTCATCCTTCCCAAGTAGCATCTTCAACAAGTAGATTCTTCCAATGAACTAGGTATTTTTTAGTGCTTATGTTCCTCAACTTCTTCATCCTAATATCAATAACAACCATAGGTTCTAATATGAGCTTCCCTTATCATCTTAGGGTGGAAAATCCATTGATAGTATGACATGTTGTCCAAGATCCCTCTTGAGATAAGACACATGAAAAAATATTATGATTCCTACTATTTTATCTTAATTACAACTCATACAACTTCACCAACTCTCCTCAAGATCCTATAAGGGCCATATAAGTATGCTTTGAGCTTTTCAACCCAACTAGCTTTGACAAAGGTTTTCCTATGAGGTTTAAATATTAGAAAAAATATAACTCCAACTTCAAATGACTTCTATATGTAATTTTATTCTACATAGAACTTATGATGATTATGGGCTTGTTAAAGGTTATCTTCGAGTGATCTCAATATATATCGGCTATGCTTTACCAAGTCATTAGTTTTTGACACTCTACTATTTGTAAATACTAAATCAACAAAGGTTAATACATAATAACCATATGATTCCATGAAAAAATACATAGCAATATATATATGGTGGATATTATTGTATAAATACTCTTATAAATGCAATTACTTATCCTAAAATAATTGCTAACCTAAAATATAGTTCCTCAAATAGCTTTCAACCCATCTAGTCAATATTTATCTTTGTCTATTTGTTTATGGATAATATTCTATATTAGGATTTAGTTATGTCCAAACAAAATGAATAATTAATGCCAAAAAGAGATTAAGAATATACTATTTCTATCACTAACAATATTTTTAGGAAACCTATGTAGCCTAAACAATTCTCTAAAATATAAACTAGCCACTTGATGTGCTTTGAGTCTTGAAGAATGATCAGATAAGTTATCATAATTATTTAGCTTATCTACCACAACATAAATGTAATATTTATCATGTACCTTGGAGAGGCTTGTGATAAAATCCATGGATATGCTTTTCCATTTCCAATTTGGGATGGCCAATGTCTAAAGCA
Organism: Sequoiadendron giganteum; assembly: GCA_007115665.2. NCBI lineage: Eukaryota > Viridiplantae > Streptophyta > Pinopsida > Cupressales > Cupressaceae > Sequoiadendron > Sequoiadendron giganteum. Next base: position 520,578,131 of record CM021108.1, on the reverse strand, counting down.
AGTTTGCTAGGAAATCTATTCTGCTTTATTTTGTTAATAAGTCATACATTCTTTAATGCATTTGTGGACATCCTTCTTGAGGTCCTTCTATGAGAAAAATTATCTAATTTTTTAATAGCTCAATGGTAGTGCACCCCAACAATAAATGGTTAGTCCTAGGTTTGATTCCTAGTTGGTCCATGAAAAAGTTTAACATGATATTGTAGACACTTAAAAATGTCTTGAATGATATTATGCACTTGAATTGGATATACTAACATCGCTTCATCCTGAAACCCATCCTTTTTTCGCTTAATTGATTAAATTAGCCTATCTATTTAATTAATTGCATCATTTTCATCTATTAATTTAATTAAACTAATTAGGTTAATTCACCCCCTCTTGCACTAACCTTTCGTCATGTTAAAATTGGATAAATCAAATTATCTAATTTAATCCCTAAGTCCTCTTATTTAATTAAATAACCTTAAAGTTATTTAATTAAATATCATATCACATCCTCCATTTTTTCATTAACTCAATTATTTAATGAATATCCTAATTCTCAGGTAATTTGCATAATTGAAACTTTATTTAATTATAAAATTACTAATTAAAGCTAATCCTCCCATATCCAAGGGAATTTTCCTCCTTTGCACATTCCACCAAAAAGGGAATATTCCTTCTCCTTTGCACAATTAAATTTGGTTTCAATTAACTAAATATCTAATTTTCCTCACCCATGAGAATATTCTCTTTCTTCACTCATTTGAAAAAGGGAATATTCCTTTTTGAAATAAACTTTCAACAAGACTTCTTGTGCAAGTTTTGAAAGTGTGTTTGTTTGGATGAATGTAAGCCCTTGATTAAATATCATCTTGCATCCTCAACCCTTGATGGGAATCCATGATCCATGCCTCCATCTTCCTTCCATTCTGATTGTTGATTAATCCTTTTGATTTTGATCATCAATTTCATTTTGCCTATTCTATAAATAGAGCTTGCCTCTATTGAATAGGGATCCATCTTTTTAATAGAAAACTTATGTTGTTGAAAATCACTCTCACTTGCATCTATACTTAGCATATTTAGCATTTTTAGTTCAAATCATGATCATATGAGCTTAGAGAATCCATTAATGGCTTCCATGGTAATTTAGTTGCATCCATTTAGCATATTTTGAAACTAGGGTTTTAATCTTTCAAATCTTGTATACATTTAGAATAGATTTGCATACATTTACATCGATAATCTTAGCTTTTATCACATTGTTAAAATAGCTTTCATCATTTTTTATCACACATCTCTCATCGATTTCATCGATTCTCTTCAATAAAATCGATTGGAACAAGCTCATTATCCAAGGGATTGGGAAAGGGTCGCCATTCCATATCAATGCAACACCACTCCCTCAATAGGATAAGTTCAGTGGCTTAGAATAGATGTTTGTAAAGCTTTCATATTTTAATATGTTAGTTTTAATGGCTTCTTATCTTAGTTTACATTGAATGATCTTATTGACTAATGCATAGTGGCTTAAGTACGCTTTGAATCCTCATGGATCAAGTGTAGTTAGTCTACACTACGTCGTCGGTCACAAATATTATAGCTCTGAATTTATAATCCCCTTCTCAATTTTGGAGAGATTTTTCCAAGAAGTTATGTTGGGTGTATCTTGGTCTAGATCTAACCTCATCATTAAGTATAAGAGTCCCAAATATATATTGATCCATTGTAAACTTGACAATGTTTTCTTATAGTCCCTTGGAGGTTTTTTGGGTCTCACCACTCCATCATACATTTGTACGATTTATGTACCTATTTTATAGGAAAAGTGATCCTAGATCCAATTAGGATAACTAAGATTATTTCCTTTTCACTTACAAAACATTAACATAAATTTCCTAGGGTTTATGATTGACTTGCTGCCACAATGAAGAGCCAACCTCCTAGGGTTTATGTTTGTTTTTGAGGTTGTGAGGATAATGAATTTGATGTATGATTTAATGAGCCTATTTGACATGCAAACCTATATCTAAAAATGTAATTTATCATAGAAATGACAACCAAAAGTAATAGTATAGACCAGGACCAAAAAATGATGATAAAGAAGAGCCTGTGACTAAAATTTGAGTTGATTTTTTTTGGAATCCTACTTTTCTGGATCTAAAAGTTTTGGATTGTAGGTTGAGGTCTGCACTCTGCTTCTCTAGACTATCACTAGCTAAAACCTTTAGATCTCACCTACACACATGAAAATGGGGGAAAGGTTGTGTTGTATAAGGGCTTGCCTAAGTTAAACCCTAGATTTGGTATTTCTACCTCCACTTACAACGATTGATGATGATCAAGAGAGAATACCTTGGGTAGGGAAGAGGCTAAAACAATAATTATTGACTAAAATTGATGAATGAAAAATGATAGTATTACCTTGATGTGAAATCCCTTGAAGAAGAGATGCCACACACAAGTTGATTAATGATGCCTTGATTTCTTGATAGACCTGCAAAAGGTTAGCTCACATACACCATAGATTTTTTTAGCATAGCATATATAGGATAACTCAACACTTCTTCACAATTGTCTTCCAATTGATCTCCTCCTCAAATTTTCCTTCTTTCCTACTCAAAATGAGAGGAAAACATGCTTAAATATGCATTTTAATTAATCCTTTTGGGTAGGGGTCAACCTAGTGTCATTTTCAAATCATAAAAGCCTGCCAATCAAATTTTCAAACATTCAAAATTTTTGCTTTTTAGACTAGGGCACCTTGCTCCCTTGTCTAGTGCTTTTTGGCCCAATTTTTTTGGGATGACAAAGATTAAAATATATTTTATTGATCTGGCCCCAAAATTGGTAATTATTATTATAATTAAAGTTATGGGAAAAATAAGGTGTCAAGATAGTGTGAAATTGCCAAGGGTGACAATTTTTGATGCTACATTTAGCCCCCACTTTAGTGAGAGTATGATCTTACGTTCATACTCACACTAAAGGAATAAATCCTAAAGAGACAAGATGACACCAAGTTGAGGGGTGCGCAAGCTCCCAACTTAGGATCTTATCATCTCACAATGTTATGACAAAGCAGACACATATCATCCATAAAGCGAACATAATACATACAAAGATTCATACACAAGGAAAACACATGGAATACACGAAGCAAACACACCAAGGACACAAGGAAAACACACCAAAGACTCCCATAAGACACATAGAAAACATAAGACAAACACAATAAAACACAAACACGAGGGTTAGTAATAAAAATGATTTGAGTTAGTAAGGAAAAGAGACCCCAATCTTAAAATTGTCTCAAATACCAAACACCATCCATTGAATGTGTTTTTTAAATAAAATGATGCTCTCACAAGGATGTTAAACAACTCATGAGCTACATAGATCTACTGGCTAGCAAGTTGTGTTATGCTAGATGTCTATGCAATATAATGGGTTCCATAAGGCTAGCAAGTTGCATTATGCTATGACACTCATGAAACAAATGGCTCCATTGACAAGCAAGTTGTGTTATGTTAGGTGGCCATTTTGAAAATTCTCTAAACTCGTAGACTAGAAAACTCCATCATGCTAGGACTATGCAAACCATGCTTCAAGGAGCACACAAACATCACCTCAAGGGGTGCACTGAGTTTAACATCACAGGGGACAAACAAATGCTTAATGTCACAAGGGATGAATTGATGACCACGCATCAAGGTGAATTATAAACAACACCACAACTAAAGGGGTATGTCAACAAGTTAATTCTCACAATATATATATGAAATGGCTAGGGGATACACCCCCTATAAAATTTCAACATAATTGTTATGTTGGTATTTTAAGGAAGAGAAGGGGAAGAGTGGATCTTTGAAAAGAACACACACATCCCAAAACTAGTTATCCTTGCCCTCCAAGTGTAGAGACAAGAATAACCATGCAAGAGACTATCATGTTGTTTCCATGGAAAATATGGTTGCACCTAAGATTATACCACCATGAATGGAAATGAGCAAACACGATGAAGCTACAAATGCCACATAGTGAGGAGCAACACCATAGAGTAAAGATCATTATTGCTTAGAAGGATTAGGTGCATCAACACATGGAAGAGCGCCACAATCACTAAGTTGTATTTTATTATTCAAGGCCTAACACTCATTTGTAGAATGATCATGCACTTGATGATATGCACAAAATGAGTTATGGTTATAAAATTTCTTTCACGTTTTCAAGGAGGAAGGGTAATCAAGCGGGATTTGAGAAGCCTTGACAAAATATACTCTTTCTTAGTAGTGGGAGATATTCCTTTCTCTTGTGAAGAAAAACTTGCTTGCTTACCACAAGATGTCATAAATACAATAGATGATAAAGCATTAAATGAAGATGGGAACAAAGGTTAGAAATCCATACCCTATTTAGAAAAGTACACTATAAACTTCACTTGATCCTTATCATTTTGTTTCATGTTTGCCCTATATCAATTTTTTGAAAGAATTAAGTATCCAAGCCCATAACATCCTTCCAACTCAGATGAAGAAATCGTATCTACATGTTCATGAGAAGAATTGGTTCAGTTTTTTAAAGTTAGGAATCTACCACACATGAGGGAAAAAAGTTAAGGACCCCCCATCACCATCATTAGATGATGTCTTTGGATCTGTTGATGTAGAACAAGATAAAACACAAGACTCTTTAGGAGTAGATTGTGAGATTTTATACTCTCCCATAAAGGAAGGTTCAAAATTAGTTGGTTCAAGCAGCCTAGTTTCATTTCATTCCATTGAGGAAGTGGTGTCTTCTTCAATGTTTCAGCATTTTGAGGCGTACTTCAAGTACTTGACGGCTTTGAAACTCAATTTAGATGACTCTTTTGGTATATACCTAAAATCTTTGGTTGGGTAGTCCTTTGCTCTTATTTTGTAATTTTTGAGGTATTTCCTATGCATTAAAATTCCATATTATAATGGAAACCACATGTATACCCCACCATATCATAATAATGCTAGATTTTCACCTCCTAATCAACCATATCAGGTTGGTTATACCTCCCATTTCATTCCATAAAACCCTACTGTTGTGGGTTCTCAACCTTCTCAAAATGTATACCAGCCACCCCACCCTCTTAGTCTTATTGGATGCCTACACATTCATATCAACAACCACAAGAGACTTATCACTTTGAACATCAACCTTTTTTCTCTCCTACTCAGCCCCAAAATTTTAATAATTTAAGTGTAAGTGAAATCACAAACATTTTGCTTGATTTCAATAGACAAATTGATGAGCTTTGGAGAGAACAAGAGTTTGAATTATAGTAGGAGGAGTGGGCTAATCAAGCCTATCAAGGGAAGAAAGAAGGTTATTTCCCATGTCATGATGAGCTTGTCCACCAAACTCACCATTAGCAGCAAGAGTTAGAAGCTCGATGGAGGTATGAGCAACAGTTAAAGGCACAAATAAGGCAACAAGAAGAAGAGTACATAATAAAGGATGTTGGTGCTAGACAAGAACAACTTAGACTTTCCCTTGCTCTAGCACAAGTGCCTGAGACTCAGGCAACCTCTTGTGTGCCTAGTTTCAAACAAGCACCTCCACCATTTCCAGAACGACCTGCTATGGAGGAGGTAAGAAAATATAAATTTGTAGGTTTAAAGAATTATAATAAACCTCTTGAAACTTCTATTAGACCTCCTTAAATTTTAGAGCAACCTATTGTGCAAGAGGTTTTCAAGAATTTTTTTTTAGTTTCAAGAATCTCAATCAGCCCCTTGAAACTCCCATTCAACCTCTTGTGACATCAAGAAGATCTTCTATGTTGGAGATCCTAAGTTTTGTGAGCCTCCATTCCTCACAAGAACCTATCCTTGAGGAGGCTATCTTTGAGGAGCCTTCATGTGCTCTTGAAAATCAGTGTCTTGCTTTGTTGCAAGAAAAAAATGAAGATGAAATAGTTTTACAGCAACAAGGCATTAAAAAGGTAGAAAAAATTAATGCAATAGATGAATCAATCCTCTCATTTGATGCCCTTCCTTGTTTTGTTGAAGATGAGGAGGACATATCAGCTATACCTACATCAGTTGAAGCCTCAAAACAACTTGGTTTCAACTTAATGGTTGAAGATAACTCCATGGTTTTGGAGCAGCAGGAGTAGTAGTAGCAGGCTTGTTTAGCCCTTGTTATAATGGATGAAGATCCATGATCTATTGAGGTTTGCAGTTCTGAGGTGGAGGATCTCTTTTGGGATGATTTAGAAGCTTTTTTCTCAAGCTTGGATGCCAATATTTCACCCCCAAAAGAGTAGCTTTGTGGGAAATAGTACAAGAATGAAGAAGTAGCAGAGGATGTGGCAACCATTACATACCATGAGTCTGATTTTGTTGCAGATAGTTGCCAAGAAAGAATTAAAACCAAGAGGCAATTTGATAAATTTAGTTCTTCACTTGAAGTGTCTCAAAAATCTGAGTTTTGTGTTGATGAAGTGTGCACCAATGCAAATAATTTTGTAGTTATTGAGAAACCACACATTTGTTTAGAGAGTGATGCTCCCATTGCTCAATTTTTTGTATGCTCGAGCTTCAAAGTTTCTCATTTGAGGTGCATGAGAAAGGTCTTTCTTGTGCAGATCAAAAAATAGATTTGGCATCTTGTACATCACCATGTGAGCTGGAAACATTCTCCTTTTATTTTAGCTCATGAATTGAAGAGGTCAGTGATGGCGACATTGGCCCATCCCTTTGTGAGGTGAGTTATCTTCCCTCTACAAAAGGTTTATTCTTGGATGTTGAATTGCCTTCAAAGTTCACCCATGTTGTTGTATGTTCAGTTGAGATACCAGTGTTAGATGAGTCTAACACTTGCATCATATGGTTCCCTCACAATGGAAAAATTTATAGTGAAGTGATCCTTCACCTTGCAAGCATTTTGTGTAGTTACATGCATGTTGGCAATAGTTTTCAGTGGTTGCAGCTGGGTGAGGTTTGCAACTATGGTTTGAGGGAGATCAACTCCTTCAAAAGGTTCATATTTGACAGAGGCAAGCTTCCATTCTTTGATTTTTGTTAGTTTAATGTACATAAATTGTAAACATTTTATTTCCATGAAGTGCATTTGCACAACTTGCATTCTCCTTAAGGGAATGTATGTTTTGGATTTCATGATTTTCTCCAAGTGCAGCTGCACATATTTTGTTTTGCTTTAAGGAGGCTTAGCTATTGAAGTTTTACCCTCATGACTCCATGCCCAATGGACCGATAAGGCTTTTGTATCCCATGATTAGCAGGCAATCATCCCGCATAAGTCACCATTAATGTTGACATTTGATGTCCCCTTAGATAACCCATCATTGATAATTGATCTGAGAGATCCCCCATGGGCCATCTTGCATGTTTTCTCCTTGAAGTTTCCTAAATTTTGTTAAGTCCTAGAATTTTTGGTTTTGAGCCTATCTCTTACTCGCTTGCTTCATGCCTTCTCCATCGCTCCTTCTCCTTCTCCTTTCCCATTTTTACTTTAAGTGTTTTAGGTGTCATCCTTCGCCTTTACCCTTTACCAATCTCTAAAGGTAATCCTTAGGGCTTACCTTCGACCACCGAAGCTTGATTAAGTTTTCAAGGGTTGCCTAAGTCTTGGTTTGTTGGACTTCGCGGGTTAGTCTTCCTTCTCTCCTCTAGTTTCTTTTTTTTCCTTTCTTCTATCGACCTTTAGGTGTCGTCTATTGCCCTTACCTCTTCTTTCTTACCATTTTCACTTTGTAAGGCGTAAGCCTTCCTCTCGACCTCTGACCTCTGACGGTCCGAGGTCTGACCTCCAAAGTCTCATCTTCTTCAACCTTCTCCTTCGATTTTTCTTCTCACCAATGCCTTGATTCCAAAATTCAACTAAGTGTCAAGTTTTCAAGTTTCGGCCTTTGGCCTTCCACTTTACCTCTTACCTTTCTTTGATAAGAGGTATCTCTTCTCCTTTACCTTTTATTTTCAGAGGAAAGCTTTCCCTCTTTCCTCGATGCTTCCTTTCTTCTTTGCGCTTTGCTCCTCCTTTCTTCTAAGCGTTCGGTAGGCTGTAAGGCCAACACCCAACTCTTGACTGCCCAATCATTGACATTCGACAAATTCTTTTTCATGGCTCCAAACCATTTAAGTCACGCTTGTAAAGGATTCCTTTCAGGCTCGACACCCTGACCTTCCTGCGTTTGGCGTATTTTTTTAGGCGGCGCCATTAATGCTCAAAAACTCCCCAGCTACCAGATCTAATTTTTAGGGCTTCAAGGACAACTTTAGTGCTCTCTTTTGACTTCTCCAAGTGGATTTCATGGGCACCCATGCCCATTCATTGTTGTTGTTTGTCCTTTATGACAAATCCCATACTTAAATCGTTGATTCTATGGGGGATTTTGGATGACTTTTCTCAAAAAAATATTTACAATAGGGTGGATGGCATGCTGGTTTTTTTCTCTTTAGGCTCTCTTGGCATGGTTTTCATGAGTAGATATTTTTGTAACTTCTAACTCTATCTAGGTTAGGGTTTGAGTGTATTCATCTGAGTTATGCTTGATCTATAAAAGAAACACTTGTATATTTTCTAAGGGTTTTTCCTCTGGCTCCTCTAAGGTTTTTATTTTGCTGACACTGCATTTTACAATCTGCCATTGTAAAGATTGGCTATATGCCTTTGCATTAATGAAGCTGATCATTTTTGTTGGTTCTCTCCTCTTTTATGAATGAGTAATCTTTCATTACCTTCATGTTTGAGTTTTTGTTTACATTTTTCAAAGGTCCTTAAGAGTAGAGAACCATGGAATGATTTGAAAGGATAGCAGTAGCAATTTGGTTTTGTTATTTCAATTCATTTTATGTAATACATTTCATCGATGTGTGTGTTTAGTTTTACTAACTAATTACTTCACTACAATTTTGAAAACCACACATAAATTGACGCCCAATGTGGGGCCTAGCCCCATTTTTAAATCGTTTTTCTATTGAGTTCTTTTTCACAGGTTCCGTCAAAAGTTATGAAATAGTGCATCCGAATTTTTCTCTAGCACATTTGGCAGATTATCGGTGCATCAAGTCACTGTTTCAGCGCATTTGGCGGTTCTCCTGGTGCATTTGGTCACTATTCTGGTGCATGGGGTCACTGTTTCAACGCACCCAATTGTTCTTTCAGCGCATCAGGGAGTTTACATTTTATTCTGTGCTTTTTTAGTTTAGTGCATTCGGTTTTTCATTTAGCGCGTTCAGTCTCTCTCTTAGCACATTCGGTCTGAGTTTTAACGCATTCGGTTACTATATTGGCGCATCTAGTTTTTATGGTAAATTTTCCAGATTCCATAAACTAATCTGTGTTTTTCTATTTTGTAGGAACCTTACACGCAATCAGAGACTCTACTAAAACCATAAAGAACACTGTAAAAAAAAGTCAAAGTTAAAACTACTAACAATTGATTGCAAGGTTGAATTTATTTATCATTTCTATTGAATAAGTTAGGAACATAGCCTAATTAGGAGGATAAACAAACACCATGCTTGTTGTGTTTATGGAGTGGTAAGCGTGTATTCTCTCCCCTTAACTGGGTGATCAGATAGCTAGACCCATTCTTTTTACTGCATTTAATCCTTAGAGGGCCTGCCTTGGTGGGATAAGAGGTAATCACCCCAAGGGAATGACCCAACCGGGAACACGCTAAAGCCAAGTGACTTCCACCTGGGATATAAATGTGGGTACTTGAGGAAAGTTCAAGTATCACGAGGATTGTTCCAACAAGAAGGGCAACAATGGTCTCTTGTCATATGGATGATCCCCCACGAATGGAATGCCCCTATTAAAACCCTTTGTTGTAGTAAGCCAAAAATTCCTTTTTATTTACTGGTGCAAGAACAATCGTTCTAAATCCATCCCACATTCTTGTGGCTTTTGGTAGAAATGAGAAGTCCGTCATTGGAGATTCATGAGGACTAAGGCTTGGTTGACTCGAGAAGTGAGTACAATGCAAGGGGGAGCCAGTGTGGTCAAGCCTCTAATCATTCACCAAAAGTAATCATAGCTAGAGCAATCCAAGTGGGAATCCAATAAATATTGTCTTACACAGCCTAGGATTGTGCTTGTTTGATGTGTTTTACCTATGTGTTTTTAAACAAACATTCAAACGAACATCACACAAAATTGTCCAATCATTGATTCAGAAGAGTATCTAACCAAACAATCAGATTTCCCTCCAAGAAAACTGGAAATTCAATCAAAACTGTCAAAAACCAGAAAGCATTCTGCATATCAGCGCATCCATTGACTTCCCTAGCGCATACCTTGCATCTTTTAGTGCATCCATCTACTGTTCTAGTGCATCCCTATTATAATCTAGCACATGCCTTTATTGTTCTAGCTCATTCATCCCCTATTATAGCGCATCTGTGTAATCCCATAGCGCATCCATTTACTATTTTGGTGCATACATTGCCTACCCTAGCACATATATTGCATATTTTAGTGCATCCATCTGCTATTTTAGTGCATTTGACTTTTAGCGCATCGGGGCACTGTTTTAGTGCATCCGATAAATTTGCAAATAGAAAGCTAAATTTGACCTTCCATCTGCCAATTGACACACAATTTGGAGATTTCCTCTCAAACAACATTCATTGCTCATCCCGAAATTGTTTTTAACTTGTTGAAATCAGCATTTTCAAGTGAAAATCCTTCATCTAAACTTTGATCAAACATCCAAAAGTGCCTCATCACCACACCTATCTTTGATTTAGCAATTGCATTTCACCATTAGGGTTCATCATCCTTTATCAGGATTAATCATCCTTCATCCCAAAACAAGCTTGGTTAATCAAATTTAGCTTAGTCCTTTTGGCACTCTCAAAATTTGATCAAAATCTTAGAAAATATCCATCACTTGTATGCCTGTTTTAACGAGGTTGCAAAAGCAAAAACTTGAACAAAAAGAAATCGAAGACCAAGACACCATGGCTAAAAGAGAAGAAAATCATTTTTTCAAAATTCGTCAAGATGAGGTAGAGGAAATAATGCATGAAACCATAGAATAAGCGCAACAAGACCCCAATTTTCATAAATTCATGGAGAGGATCTTTGAAAAGGAGGGTGAGAAATACATTTTGATGTTAGCAAACAAAGGAGTCAAACTACCTGAGGATTTTTATATCACCAAATTACAAAGAACTCTTAAGAAGACAAAAACCGAAACACAAACTAAAACAAGAAATGAAGCAAGAATCAATGATCCCATGGAAACCTTAACACAACAAATACAAACCCTCCAACAATAAATGCAAAACATGCAAACCAAAACAAGACATATGTCCCTACCCTTTTTATCAAAGTGTCAACATGATACCATTCCCCAAACATTGTGAATTCCCCAAATTTGATAAATACAATGGAAAAATAGATCCTATCGATCATATAAGAGAATTCAAAACTATGAGCCTTGAATTTTCCCATGGAGACACTTAATGAGATTATTCCCACGCAGTTTAGGAGGGAAATGCATGCAATGGTTCTCGCAACTACCTCTAGGGATTAAATCTTTCAAGGAATTAGTCAACAAATTTATCACGCAATATTCATATAACATCCAACATGAAATCACAATGAAGGAACTTCGCAATGTCAAAAAAAGAAGGAAGAATCATTCCTAGTATTTCTACAAAGGTGGAGAAGATTATTCGCAAGGTATGCTCGACCCATACCAGAAAAAAGAGAAGATGGAGGTATTCATTGATAACCTAAATGATGACATGAGCTATAGGCTTGAATTACAATGTCCTCGAACTTTTGAGAAATTGATCGAAAATGGGATCAAGATTGAGGAAGCTTTGGTTAAACGTGGAATTTTGAAAATCTATAACGAAAACAATTCAGCCAATTCCTCCAACAATGACAAACCAAATTTTTGGCAAAGGTACAAGAATAATGTCAATGATACTTCAGCTGGAATGCACAATGCTAAATCGGTTTTCAATTTATCAGGATTTACATCCAAGACCAACCAAACCCCTAATCAAAACAACACTAACCAGAACACGAATCAAAACAACAATCAGAATAATAAACAAAATAATCCTCCACCTAGACTACCATACCAAACAACAAACAACCGCATAAATTTTACACCTTTTGGTCAATCATATGAATCTACATTGAAGGAACTTCTCACAGAAAATCTTATCACTCTATCCGACACTCGAGGGTTTGAACCCAAAGTAAAATCGTCATGGTGGAACGAGGCCCACTTTTGTGAATTTCACCGATGCAAAGGTCACCTAACCAATAGTTGCATGTAATTAAAACATAAGATACAAGACTTGATTGACAATAAGATCATACAAATAGAAGAACCCCAAACAAACATTAATCATGGGGTATTCAAAAAATCCTTACCTAATTATGACAAAGGGGAATCTTCTACCGTGAACAACAAAGGAAAAAGTGTGAACTATGTTCATGATGCTACCATCTATCATATTTCAACCGTTGAAGATCATACAAATGACATTAAGATCAATAACACACCAGACCTTGTTGCAACCAATCCAATCAATGACGTCAACATCCTCTCTAATCAAGTTCATAATATTCAACAAGACATGGTTGCAACAGATAATCAAATTAATGTCATCAAGATCAAAGGAAAATAAGACAGTGTGCTCGTAAATGTGGCTACAAGGGCACAAACCAAATATGTTTTAAAAGGTATCACTTCCAAAACACCCATTGCTCCATCTCATCAATATAAAATTGTCGATCAACTCCTAAAGATTCTCACCCAAATATCAATATTGGAGCTCCTTAAAATCTCCCCCGCCCACAAGGAGATTTTGGAAAAATCCCTAGTTGATACAATAGTACCAAATAATTTGGAAGTCTGCACTTTCCAAGCCATGATGGGACATCTGGTTGTGCCTCACTGCTTATCCTTTTCAGAAAATGGTGACGTATCTCTCATCCATCCTCATAACGCAACCCTTCGTATTGAGGTCCTAATCCATAAAATTCATGTCAAGCACGTCCTAATAGACAGAGGAGTCAGTCTTAATATATGTACTTTAAAGCTTGTCTGTGCACTAGGGTTCTTTAAAAACACAATAGATGCAAGGAAAAAGATCACCATCAAAGCATATGTTGATGAAGAGAGAGCTTCAAAGGGCTTAATTGTATTGCCAATTCAGGTAGGGCCAATTCAAAAAGATGTGGTTTGCCAAGTTTTGGATAAAGATTTAACATAGAATATGCTTTTGGGTCATCCTTGGATCCATGAAATGTAGGGTGTTCCCTAACATACCATCAGTGTTTGAAATGTCCTTGCAATGGGCAAGAGATTACCATCCCTGTTGATTCTAATATTCCTCAACATTGCAATACCCTTAAGGCAGTCCATGGTGTATTTGTGCCTCATAACCGAGAAGCTCTCGATTCCACATCTGATATCCCTAGTAATCCAAGTCAATCTAATCCATCGTCAAAACTGCTAGCCTCATCCTCCAATGAAGGAAGCCAACCAAATTCCTCGTCCAAACAAGCAGAGAAAGAGGAGAAAGATACCCCTTCTACATCTATCAACCCTGAAGCCCAACTTAACACTTTGGCCAAAAAATTTGAGAATAAATTCCAAGTCAAAGACAAAGGTGTGGGTGAATACTCCATTGAACAATCCCTCGGCCTCTCTCGGTTAACTTCGCAAAAATCCCATGGTCAACCATCAACCTCATCACAACCATCCTCACAACTGGTCACACTTTTTGATGGTTGATTTATAAAAGCAAGCACCTAGGTAGAGGAATCCAATGACAAAGATATTTTGAACTGGCTCTACAAGGATGAAACCGATTCTCAAGCAACAATGGCTAATGTCCAAACAACACAATATGGCAAAGGATTCTCAATCTTGGAAAAGATGGGATATGAGGGACAAGGACCTATTGGAAAAAAAGGAAAGAAGGTATTGTGGAACCCATCCAACCCATCATAAAAAATTCAAAAGATAAAGTAGGTTTGGGATATAAAGAGAACCAAAAGGACGAAGAAACTGAGGACCTAAAACAAAAGTTTGTTGAGCAAATCCTACAACTGCGAGCAAGCGATCACTATGAAACTAATTCCAATGACTATGAGTGGGATTCACTATTAGAAGAATCCTATCATGATAAGTACATTGATGCGGTACACAAGTATACCCCCACACTTGAGGACGGACAAAGCTCAGGGTTAAGATCACTTGAATTAGGATCGCAAAATATCGATGGCTCGACTGAAGACTATCAAACTCCTAGCGAGATAGATCACTCAAAAGAGAGTGACATCATAGACCTCGACCTTTCCATAGTATTGCTCAATGATGATGTTACCATTTGGACTCTCGTGACCTCTGACCTAAACCCATCTGACGATCCCCTACCATTGGTACATCCCAAACTCATAGATTGGGACCAAACTAAGCCTATTGATATCCCCATCTTTTCAAATGATGAGGTTATTGTCAACTTCCTTTGCGTTGTTAATCCCAAATCAGTTTCCACTATTGAATGTCATAATGAAGCTGCCAGATAGGGGAGTGCCAAATTTCTCAGCTACAAAATGAATAAAACAAAAGAAAGATTTGATGGTGAAAACCATTCCATGGCAGTGTTAGATCAAGAAATAATAAAAATAAAGTGCATATGACGGGGAAAACCTCTTCGAGGCGCTGAAGGATGGGAAATTTGACACTCCCCTCGAGCACTTCCAAGAGAGATCCAAAGTCCTGATCGATCCAACATAGTCTATCAATATCGGCAATGCAGACACAGTGAAAACTCTCCATCTAGTAGAATCCTTAATGGAATAAGAGAAGCCTAACTTTATCAAGTTCTTTGAAGAGCAGAAAATCATTTTTTGCTGGTCATATGTCGACATGCTAGGGATAGACCCGGATCTTATCATGCATCATTTATCCCTTCCCCCAGGAATCAAACCAGTCAAGCAAAATTTGAGAAAAATGCATCCCCACATTGCCTTGTTGGTGAAGGCGAAACTGAAGAAGTTATTGGATGTAGGATTCATTAGACCCATTGACTATGCTGAGTGGATATCCAAAATTGTACCTATTTCAAAGCCTAATGGCAACATATGGATTTGAACAGACTTCAGGGACCTAAACAAGGCTTGTCCAAAAGATGATCTCCCCTTGCCAAACATTGATATCATTGTAGACTTAATAGCAGGTCATGGCATGTTGTCACTCATGGATGGATTTTACGGCAATAATCAAATCAAGATAGCACCTGTAGATCAGGATAAGACAACTTTCACTTACCCTTGGGGTACCTTCTACTGGAACGTCATGTCGTCTGGGTTGAAAAACGCAAGGGCCACATATCAGAGATCCATGACAACCATCTTTCACAATATGATGCATACCTTCATGGAAGATTATGTGGATAATTTTTTGGCCAAATATTTCACTAGAGAAGGACATTTGGAAATACTAGACAAAATTTTCACCCGACTAGAGAAGTTCAACGTCTGCCTGAATCTAAAGAAATGTGTGTTTGGGGTAACATCGACAAAGCTATTGGGATATATAGTGTCATAAAAGGGTATTGAAGTGGATCTTGCAAAAGTAAAAGCTATCATGGAAATGCAGCCTCCAAAGAATATTAGTCAATTAAGGTCCCTTCAAGGCATATTTCAGTCAATCAAAAGATTCATATCTCCACTAGCTGATAAGACCCATCCTTTTACCCATTTGTTGCACAAGAACGTTTCCTTTCGATGGGATGATAAATGTGAGGCAAATTTCAATCAAATGAAGCAATACCTAATGAATCCACTTGTCCTTGAACCACCAATAGAAGGAAAGTCTCTCTTATTGTACATAGCCACAACTGATCGATCATTGGGAGCTTTGTTGGCACAAGAAGATTCAACAGGAAAGGAGAGAAATTTTTTATATTAGTAGAACTCTAAATGGTTATGAAATGAACTATACATCCATTGAGAAATATTGTTTAGTAGTAGTGTTCGCTACCCAAAAATTGCGACACTATATGCTGACTCATACAATCAAACTCATAGCTAAGATAGATCCGCTGAAATATCTCCTTAGCAAAGCAAACCTGATAGGAAGATTAGCTAATTGGGTAATGATACTTAGTTAATTTGACATCCAATATGTTGACAGAAAATCAATCAAAGGACAAGCTATTGTTGACCAATTGGCTGAGGTACCGATTCATGACGATCATCCCTTGCACGTGGAATTTCCAGATGTTGATGCCTTCACTATAACAACAAAACAATGGGTATTATTTTTTGATGGATCATATACTCAACATGGATCAATAGCTGGAATTCTATTCATTACTCCCCAAGGGAATACTATTCCTAAATCATATCGCATGATGTTTCCTTGCACCAACAACACGACAAAATATGAAGCACTTATCATCGGAATCAAGATAGTTGTAGAATGGAAAATTATAGAACTACACATCTACGGGGATTCTCAACTAGTCATTAATCAGGTCAATGATGATTACCAAAAAAAAGATGGAAAATTGATGCCCTATAAAAGGATAATTGATGACTTCAAGAAATATTTTGTTGACATTAAATTTGATCAAATTCCAAGGATTGACAACAAAGTTGTTGATGCTATGGCTACAATTGCCTCTTTGCTACAAAGTCGTTATGAGTTCATGGTGGAACAACTGTTTACCCTTGCTTGTGATGATCCTGAATCCCAACTCATATGCCACCTGGTTGAGGCTGATACCTCCATCTACGGTGTTAGGTCTCAAAAACATAGGTTTGAACCACGAGAGGTTGCCAAGCTCTCACAACATTTCTAGCTAATGTACAAGGCCAAATAATGAATTTGAACCTTCTACTCTTTAGGTTCTACCAGACCTAGGTGGGTAAACCTATATGAATGAAGCAAATTTGAACTGTGTGTTTCTTCCCTAAGCAATCTATCCACAATGGCAATTTGGAGGTGGAAAGATGCAAACTTAGTTGGTATAAATTGTATAAGCAATATTAAGGTAAAATTCAATATTTCAGTTAACAGATGTCTGAAAAAAAACATTTCATGAATTTAAATGAATAAAATGGGTGAGACTCGTGCCTTATTGGGTAAAACAGAGTCCAATGAAAGTCTTTGATGGACGGATCCTATTTGGCAGAGATTTTGGTTGCTTGGCACACAATTATTCATTTATAACTTGTATAAACATGCAAGAAAATGATTGAAAAACCCTACTGGAGGTAGAATACCAATCCTAATTATTTGATTCTTCTTACTGATCCAATTAACACTTCTAGATTACTGCAATTTGACTAAAAGGAATTTAATTCTTCTTTAAAGAAACCAGTTAATCACACCACACAGATACAACAATTGTGCACTGATAATTTGAACACGTGCTTGACATATCAAATTAAATAATCAAGAAATATCAAGATGGAGACAACCAAATAATTGAACAATTTCAACAAACAACCGATACCAAAATAGAACCACCGCACTAGAAATCTTTCATTATCTTCCTCAAAAATAAACTTGCATCATGGTCTCTACTGTGTGAAACATTATGGAAAAAATAAAAATATGTCTAACCAACCCCTTATTCATTATCAATTTCATGCTATTATACCTTTCAAACAATTTCCCGCACCTTATGGTCTTGGTCTCCTCGTATTCTCACGAGAGGCAACAAGATTCAGACCAAAGGTCGCGCCACTTGAGAAAAACATAATTGGAATATAACAATAATAATTGACGTAACAACAACGACTGTTTTACCATATTACCTTGCGCCTTCATTTCCTCAGCTGCGGTGCCGCAGTGCATCTGTTTCGCCTTTGCATCCTCTATCGCTTTACTGCGAGCTATGTTTCTGCCCCTAGCGGTATCGCGGTGGAATTTTATGTTATGCCTTTGTATATCGCTCTACTGCGGTCTAGCATTTCCTTCCATATGGTATCGTAGTGGTGTTTTCCCTTTACCATCATCTCTACTGCTCCATCGCGGGAAATTTTCAAACCCTCTACAGTATGGCGGTATCAATCAATCACTGCCTCTGCTCCCTTTATCGCACCATCATGGTCTACCCTTCACCTCCTCATGGTATCGTGGTGTCCGCCTGGCTATTCTCTTCATACCGCTCTACCGTGGGCTACCTGTTGACCCTTCGCGGTATGGCGGTCTCCTTTATTACTGCTCCCCTCTTTACTGCTAAACCGAGAGCTACTTGATGACCCCCCGAGGTACAATGGTAAGGGTATAACATGACTGCTCTCAACTGTGACACCAGAAGACGTCCTGCAAGGGGTTGTGGTAAGGAGGTAAAAAGTGCAAGCTATGAAAGGTGGACATTAAGGTAGCGGTATGGTGGTAAAAAAAATTTTTGGCTTTGTGGATGGCGGTGTGAGGCAATTTTATGAAAAAGATAGCACAAACTTGGATTCAAATGGACAAAAATCCTTAGAAATTTTCTTAAAATTCTGGTTCTAACAGCGGCTCC
Organism: Sequoiadendron giganteum; assembly: GCA_007115665.2. NCBI lineage: Eukaryota > Viridiplantae > Streptophyta > Pinopsida > Cupressales > Cupressaceae > Sequoiadendron > Sequoiadendron giganteum. The sequence continues at coordinate 520,559,625 of CM021108.1, read as the reverse complement.
TGTTGGGGATGAGTGATTTGCCAATCATTGCAAGAATCCAGAATATCACTGGGAGAACAGACCAAGACATCAAGGATATGAAAAAATGAAAGGAGGTAAAAAATGGAGGAGATGAAAAAATGGGGAAGAAGGAAAATGGAGGATGGAAATGACCCTACACTACTGTACATGGAAAGAAAACTTTGTTTTCAATGAGGGAATTCTGGGATTTCCATGTACTAGCAAGTCCCAACCCCTTTTGAATTCCTAAACTACTTTGCATGGAAAAGAATGTTTTAAGAGGTTTGTTAAGAATTTTCCATGCATTGGGAATCCTTAATCCTCTGGTACATACTTAAGAGAAGAAATGCTTCAGGAACTGCCCATGTACAGGAAACTCCTGCTCCTCTCCAGACATGTTATGCAAATAATAAGAATTCTCTCCTCCTTTGCCAATGATCACAAAAGGTCCCAACCACAAAGCTTCAAACTTTCCACGCTTTCCCTTCTCCTAACATTGAGCATTCCACATCAACACTAGATCATTTTCCTCAAATTTTTGATCTTTGGCCTTTTTATCAAAAAGATATTTCATCTGTGATTGCAACTTCACATTTTGCTTCTGGGCCATTCTCCTTATTTCATCAAGTTCTGCAAATTGTTCCATTCTTTCCTCCATTGGTTCAAAAATATCTAAATCCTCTTGCAAAATAAAATTATAAACTGGTAAAAGATTCTGTAGTAGCATCCCGGCTTGTGTTCCATACACCAGTTCAAACAAAGACTTTCCAATTGCCTTTTTTACTGTAATCCTATCCGCCCACACAACCATTCTCAACTTTGAATCCCATGCCCTTTTATTTGTATCTAGCATCCTCCTTATTATCTTTAAAAGACTTTTATTACTTGATTCTGCCTGACCATTTGCTTGTGGGTGATAAGGGGCAGCATAGGAAATAGTAATGCCATATGTATTGTAGAAATCTCAAAATTCATCAAACCTAAAACACATCCCATTATCTTTGATCACTCTTACCGGTGTGCCAAATCTAGTTATGATGTTTTCCATTAAAAATTTCATCACCACCTTGCTTGTTGCTTGTTTAGTGGGGATTGCCTCCACCCACTTAGTAAAATAATCTATAGCTACAAGTATCCATTTATATCCTCCATTTGAATTTTCCTGTATTTCTCCAATGAAGTCAATTCACCATTGGTGGAAAGGGGCTTCTACCTACAAAGGTCTAAGCGGTAAGGCTCCTTGATACTTAAATTTCCATGAAAACTTCTGACAAGCCTCATGTTTCCTCACATGTGCAAAAGAGTCATTAAAAACTTTAGGCCGATAATAGCGATCCCTAAGAATCTTATGTGTAGTGGTTTTGGAAAAATAATCACACACCCCTTCATGCATCTCCCTCAAGACATGTTCTGCCTGTGACTCATCTAGACACAACAGTAACATTCCATCCCTATTCTTCCAAAATAGGTCCCCTTCTATAAATTCATACTTAGATGCTTGCAACTTCAAAGTTCTCTTTTGATTATCATTCAACCCCTCAGGGCATTTTATGTGCCTAAGATAATACATTATGTTTGTGTACCAATGAGTATGTTCGATACTTGCAACTATATTCTCCTCACCTTCTATATTGCAGATTTGGTTTGCTTCAATGTTTGTTTCTGCCATTAGCTTGGCCAAACCTTGTCCTCTTACTAACTTGGTAATTTGAATTTCCATATCGAATTCTTGGATTTTATTAATCCATCTGCATCTTTTCCCTATCACCTCTGTCTGTATGAGGATATCTTTCACAACTGCATGTGGGACATAGGCAATTATTTTAGCTCCAACAAGATAAGATCTGAAATCTTTTGTTGCTTTGACCAGTGCAAAGGCTTGTTTTTTCATAATATCATATTTCAACTTTGACCCCTGCAAAGACTTGCTAAAAAAAGATACAAGTTGCTCATGACCTTCATCATTCTTTTGTAACATAACAGCTACTATGGTGTGAAATGAGGCAAAATAAAATATTTGAAAAGGTTTGGTAAAATCAGGGGACTTTACAATGGGGGCTTCTTTGATAGCTCTTTTGATAGATATAAAGGCTTCCATGGCTTATGCATTCCAATCTATCTTCTCTCCTTTTTTTAGCATCTTGGATATAGGTTTAACAATCTTAGCAAAATTTGATACAAATCTCCTAACAAAGTTAATTTGACCAAAAAAAGATTGGATTGCTTTGACAGTTTTGGGAATGGGGATTTTGTCTATGATTTCTACTCTCTCGGGGTCTATTCTAATCCCATATTTTGATACAATATGTCCCAAAAGCTTACCCTCTGTAACAACAAAGTGACACTTTTTAGGATTAAGACTAATACCATATTCCAAATCTTTGATAAATATCTTCTCCAAGTGCCCCACATGATCTCCTACTTTTTTGGAATAAGCAGTAAGATCGTCTTGGTACACCACCATTATAGCATTAATCAAATCTGAAAATGCCACATCCATGGCCCTTGCATTTGTGAGACCGAATAGCATTCTAACATAAACATATGTCTCCCATGGTGTAGTAAACGTTGTCTTGTATTGCTTAGACTCTTTGACTTTAACTTGGTTATATCCAAAAAACCTATCCATCATTGACAGTAACTCACATCCTGTTACTTTGTGCAATATTGCCTCCATATTTGGGAGAGGATAATTATCTTTAAAGGAAGCAACATTCAGATTTCTGAAATCTACACATAATCTAATATCCCCATTTTTCTTTCTTACTGGAACCAGGTTTGAGACCCATGTTGAATGTCTAATGGGTTTAATAATACCTCCATCTCTGATTTTTTCCAGTTCCTCCTGCATCTTAGGTTCCAAAGTTGGGTTAATAGGCCTCTGCTTTGGTCTGAATGGCTTTGTATCTGGTTTAAGTGGAATCTCATGCTGGAAAAGATCTTCTATGTATGCCTTGAGATCCTCATAAGACCAAGTAAACACATGTTTGTACTTTCTCAACAATGCAATCAACATTTTCTTGATGGTTGGACTTATCTTCTTTCCAATGTAGACCCTTTTTGGTGCTAACTTTGTTCCTAGATTTATTTCTTCAATATCTTCTCTCTTGACTGGTGTCTGCTTCATGAGAGAGAGATCATTCCCATCATACACTCTTTCTAGTGCCACAAGCCCTTTGGGGAGTGTAGACATGGAACATGTACAATTTGATCCGACACACTGGAGCCTAATTTACTAGCACCATTTCATCCTGAATCATCTCCTTTGCTAGTCATTTAATCGAATAATCTGTATTTGATTAAATTCATCACTCTTCATCTCTTAATTAAATAAATCAACTTTATCTAATTAAGTCATCATCTCTTGTTAATTAAATAAAAAAAAATTATTTAATTATTTCTGTAATCCCTCTTTAATTAAATAATTCATCGTATTTAATTAAATCCCTAAAGTCTTCCTATTAAATTGAATAAATCAAATCTTATTTGATTTAATCTAACATTATCCCCTTAGTTAAATAAATCAAAATCATTTATTTAATTAAACTCTTTCTTCTAAATTTTTGATTTAAATTAACTCATAAATTCAAGTCAAAATTGTCACATCTCCTAATTCTTCATTAAATTAATTAATTTTTGATTAATTTAATCATAATCTATGTCACATTCTCTAGAGAATGCAACTTGCACAATAAATCAATTACTTTGATTTATTAATTCATCTATTTTCCCTCACATGGCATAAAAAGGGAATATTCCCTCAAGTTTGAATTCAAATTCAAATGGGTTTGGTCCTTCCAACAAGGCATTCAATGCCTCTTACATGTCCTTGTGCATTGAGCCAAGTGACATTAACTCCATTCTTCTCTCCCCCCAACATGTCACATTCAAAATTCAAATTTGAATCCAATGGCATTTATCATGCACATTGACCAAAATGTGCTCATTCCTCAACCATTCACATCTTGACAAGTGGCACTTGGCCATTGGATGTTGAATGATCCCACATTGGTCAATTTCATTCATTCTTCCATTTTGGAAATCTATAAATGAGAGACTCTTCTTCTCATTGAATCATCCACAATTTGAGTAAACTTACTATACTCAAATTCTTCTTCAAGCCTATCTAGTTTCATCCATTTCTTCACATTCTTAGCTAGGTTATGCAAATTTTTATCATGAAGCTTGATTGAATCTTCATCAAGGTGGATCACTCATCAAATCATCAACAAATCTTACAAAGGAGTTGGGAAAAGGCCAATTTCGACACATCAATTGGCACCAACTCCCCCATGGGATTGATAGTTTGTTCATTAAAATAGGATTTATTTACTTTCATTTGCATTGTTCTTCATTTTCTTCCTATGTTAATGTTTCAATCTAATTTCATGGGGAATCCTTGTTTTTAAACTTGCATATGATCTAATATTGTGTTTGTTTGTTGTATTTGTGCAGGTATCAAATAGGGGTTCACAGGGAGCTTGTTGGTTTTAAGCTACAAAATTTCCTTCCCAAATATAGTCTGTTTCCCATCCACTTCTTCCACAAAAGCATTGAAGTCAATCTCTCGAGCCTCGTACTAATCTATGCAATGAAGAAATTTTAGAAGGTCAGTATCATCATTGAAAACTTTCCAACTATATATGTTGTCAGGGATAGCAGGTCTTGTTTTGAATTCAACCTGAGATATTCCAGCCAAGGTGATATAATCTCTTTTCAAGGCTACATTAGCCAAAAAATCTGCCATCAATTTTTTTGATCTGTCTATCCAATCAATTGAGAAAGCATAAAATAATTCAACTATGTCCCACACAATATTTATGTATTGTTTCAATCTCTTGTTCTTCACAACATATCTTGATCTGATTTGTGAGACAACCAGTTCAAAGTCTCCCAGGATAGTTATCAATTTGATCTTGTGCTTGACAGCCATATTTAAACCAATCAACAAGGCCTCATATTCTGCCACATTGTTTGTACACTCAAAGGTTAGCAAAAATGAATATTTGAATGTAATACCTTTAGGTGATATAAACACTACTCCATCTCCATTGCCTTCTTGGCTACATGCTCCATCAAAATACATTCTCCACACGCCCTGCTGATCTTTAGAAACATGCTTATCAATTGGGTCAGTATTTGCTAATTTAGGCTGAGATGGTTCCACTCTGAAGCTCCCTAAATCCGCATCACATAAACAATTGAGTTGTTCTTAAGGAACATACTCAACAATCTGATTCATCCTTGGTTCTCTATACAACTTGACTTCTTCACCATTGACTGGTATTGTGGCATATGATAAATCAAATTGTACATTGCCTCCAACTACTGCAGTCCATTGTCTTGACAAAAGCATTCCAAACTGAGGAGGTGTGTCAATCACAGTTATTTCAATATTATAAGTTGCCTATGGGTAAGTAGCCAATTTCACTTCCACATCTTTCATAATTCCCACAACCGGGACAAGTCTACTATCCATGGCATAACATTTACCACCTTAAAAATCTACCCACATACTGAGTTGTTTCATCACCCCTACTGGCATGATGTTCATAGAAGCACTTGAATCTATCATACAATTTCTTACCACCTTGTCATTTATAAGTAGGATAGTAAAGAATGGATCAATTTGTGGTGGATTTATCAATGCATCGCTTAGACAAACCTCTGGAACTTTTATCTTTTCCTTTTTATTACTAATTTCATGAATCTCCTTATTTTTGAGGTTTGTATTTTTATTACTTCCACTAGATATTAATTGAATAGAACTCTCCCTATACTCTTTAATTTTCATCATTTCAAGTAATGGGACAGATAGATTTACATGGGAAAAAGCTTGCATGAAATCAAAAGAGGTATCCTTTGCCCTGATCATCTTCTTTTGCTCCATTGACTCTCCTCTATTCTCCTCTTTCTCCTTTTGTTTTGTCTAATCTGAATTTTGTTTGTCCTTGAACAATTCTTTGTTTTCATCCTTATGAACATACTTTTGTTCTTTTTTATCAAGTTGCTTATCATCTGTCCTTTTTGAAGCTTCCTAGAGTATTTTCTTATCTTTCAAAAATATTCCTCTTGGAATACCTTCATTCTCATTTACTGTTCTATTTCTCAACTAGTATTTGCTTTTGGCCTGCTCAACTGTTGTAATGGTTAATCTTTTAATTTCTTCCTCAGTCGGTCTTCTTATATTGCACCTATTTGTCTGATATGATGTAGTGGGAGGACATTGTTCATCATCACTTTCTTCATGATAAAAAAAAACTTATCGTTCTACCATATGGACATTATATTTTTGGTGATCAACATCATACTCATACCCTCCTTCTTCTGAAGATGAGTATCCTTGCTCAACAAAGTGAAGAGTGTGGGAAGTTAAATAGATGTTATGGTCCTCTTCATTTTTGTCTTCTTGTATGTCTTTTCTTGGTATCGACTGAGCTACAATATAATGATCAAAAGAATGTGGCAAGTCACAAACTAAGCACCAAGGACTGTTATTTACCATATACGCCCCTCTTTTCTTTAAAGGATCAAGTGTCTCTTTATTCTTAGGCCTATCCATCACTAGCTTTCCATCCTTCCAATTTTTATTATATGGCATGTCATGCAACCTTGGCATTTCATTTTTGTATGTATTTTCCTGCCTATTTGGAGGAATATATTGGGGAACCCTAGGATTAAACCTCTTGCCAATCATTCCTGGAGCTTTCCTATTATTTTCAATAGTTAGTGCTATCTTTTGAGCTTCAGCTAAATTCTTGGGACACCTGTTCCTAATCTCATATCTTGTCTTAGGATCAAAAGCTTTTAAATAGATACTTAATGCAACGGGATTAGCTAATTTGGATCCAGGAGGTATCTTATTATGTAATTTAGAAAACCTTTGGTTGAAGTCATAAGCTGATTCATTCCGATGCTTCTAGATAGTTACCAATTCATGCAGGGCAAACTTTGGTGCACATTGATTCCCATACTGCTCAAGGAACTATTCATAAAACTCCTGAATGGAGTCAATAGAAGTGGTTGGCAAACTATTAAACCAATCTCTAGCATCTTCAATCAATGACATCATAAACAATCTCATTTGCACATCCTCATATTGCATATCCAAGTCTTGAATAAATGCATTAAAGCTCCTTAAGTGTTCTTCAGTTGTGATTGCACTACTTGTGAATTTTGGGACAAGGCTTCTCCAACTATTATCCATGGGATAAGGATATATTTGAAATCCAACCAAATCAAATTGTCTGATCATGGTTGTGTATGGTGGAGGAGGTGGATTTTGAAGATGTTGGTACTGGTACAATGGATTGTTGTGAGGTGGTGGCACATATTTTTGACCTTGTGGAGGCATGTGTTGTTGACCATGTGGAGGTATATATTGCTGGTGAGGGGGTGGCTGAGCATTTTGATGTTGTGGTGGAGCATTTGGGGGTCTATATTGATTCCCTGATTGATTTTTTCGTGCTCTTAGGGGATTTGAAGGTCCTGCATTATTATTCCCCTGCCTGTGAGGTAGCACATATTTAGGTAAATTGGCCATCTAAGCATTGATTTGAGCTTTCTACAACTTCAATTCTTCAAGCTCTTTTATTGCCTGGAGCCTCTGCTCATACTCTATTCTTGTTCTTTCCACTTCTTGTCTTTCATGTTCCAATCGTGCATTTATCTCATCCCAAGCCATGTGTTCATAGTTCTCTTCAGAGGCTACTTCATAGCCAAGTCCATCCTAATTTTCTTCAAGTAATGCCATTTTCTGATCATATTCATGTTGTGTCTTGATTCTTTCAGCTTCACATTTGGCTTTAAATTCTTCTTCTTTCTCAGGATCCATTTGGTAAAAAGGATTCCTCTTTTCCTTAGGAGTGTAAGGTTCTCTAGATGGGTTGTTTTCAGTTCCCAGTGTACCATAGGAATTATATGTCTCAAGGTGTGCTTTTGATGTTTTGTGTTTATTTGTTAGGCACATGTCATCAGACACCTTCTTGCCCTTATCATTCTTATGAGTCCATTTACTTTTTTCATTATTAGGATCCTCCTTATACAAAGACCTTATGCCATGCATGTTGTAAGTAATTTTGATAGTCTAAACTCTAGGATGGTTCCTTTCTGATGTATACTTCACTTTATCAGTTTTAATGCACTTATTCATTTAGAGTCGCCACTTACTTTCTAAAAGGTGAGAAAATTTTGTAGTTGCTTGTTCCCAGCGGAGTCTTTTGCAAGGTATTGACTCTATGACGAAGGCTTGGGTTTAGTTTGACTCCCCAACAGAGTCGCCAAACTGTTAGGTGTGTGACTCGAATGGGGAGTGCAAATGACACAATTATGAACCTCTCATTGAAGACCAATTTTAAAACTTTATTGACTCTATAAATGGATAGGTTGGAAAGATTTCTAGAGTTTATCCCCAACAGAGTCGCCAAATTGTTAGGTCTCAAAAATGCAGGTTTGAACCACAAGAGGTTGCGAAGATCTCACAACGTTTATGGCTAACGTACAAGGCCAAATAATAAATTTGAACCTTCTACTCTTTAGGTTCTGCCAAACCTAGGCAGGTAAACCTATATGTAAGAAGCAGATTTGAACTGTGTGTTTCTTCCTTAAGCAATCTATCCACAATGGCAATTTGGAGGTGGAAAGATGCAAACTTAGTTGGTATAAATTGTATAAGCAATATCAAGGTAAAATTCAATATGTTCAGTTAACAGATGTCTGAAAAAAAATATTTAATGAATTTAAATGAATAAAATAGGTGAGACCAGTGCCCTGTTGGGTAAAACAGAGTCCAATGAAAGTTTTTGATGGATGGCTCCTATTTGGCAGAGATTCTGGTTGCTTGGCACACAATTATTCATTTATAACTTGTATAAATATGCAAGACAATGATTGACAAACCCTATTGGAGGAAGAATACCAATCCTAATTATTTGATTCTTCTTACTGATCCAATTAACACTTCCAGGTGACTGCAATTTGACTAAAAGGAATTTAATTCTTCTTTAAAGAAACCAGTTAATCACACCACACATATACAACAATTGTGCACTGATAAGTTGAACATGTGCTTGACATATCAACTTAAATAATCAAGAAATATCAAGATGGAGACAATCAAATAATTGAACAATTTCAACAAACAACCGATACCAAAATAGAACCACCGAACTAGAAATATTTCATTATCTTCCTCAAAAATAAATCTGCATCATGGTCTCTACTGTGTAAAATATTCTGGAAAAAATAAAAATCTGTCTAACCAACCCCCTATTCATTATCAATCTCATGCTTTTATACCTTTCAGACAATTTCCTGTGCCTTATGGTCTTGGTCTCCTCGTATTCTCACGAGAGGTAACAAGCTTCAGACCAAAGGTCGCACCGCTTGAGAAAAAATATAATTGGAATATAACAATAATAACTGACGTAACAACAATGGCTATTTTACCTCATTACCTCGCGCCTTCATTTCCTGTGCTGCGGTGCACCTGTTTCGCCTTTGCATCCTCTACCACTTTACTACAAGCTATGTTTCTGCTCCCAGTGGTACCGCGGTGGTATTCTATGTTATGCCTCTGTATACCACTCTACCGCGGTCTAGCATTTCCTTCCATGCGATATCATGGTGGTGTTTGCCCTTTACCATCATCTCTACTGCTCCACCATGGGAAAAGTTCAAACCCTCCATGGTATGGCGGTATTGATCAATCACCACCTCTGCTCCCTTTACCACGCCACTGCGGTCTACCTTTCATCTCCTCGCGGTATCGCGGTGTCCGCCTAGCTATGCTCTTCATACCGCTCTACCGCAGGCTGCCTATTGACCCTCCACGGTATGGTGGCCTCCTTTATTACTGCTCCCCTCTTTATTGCTAAACTGTGAGCTACTTGATGACCCCCCGAGGTACAATGGTAAGGGTATAACATGACTGCTCTAAACCGTGACACCGCAAGCCATCCTGCAAGGGGTTGCGGTAAGGAGGTGAAAGGTGCAAGTTATGAAAGGTGGACGTTAAGGCAGTGGTATGGTGGTAAATTTCTTTTTTGGATTTGTGGATGGCGGTGTGAGGAAATTTTATGAAAAATATAATGCGAACTTGGATTCAAATGGATAAAACCCCTTAGAAATTTTCTAAAAATTCTGGTTCTAACATACGGGAAGATCTATACTTACCTAAAAGATAATATCCTTCCTCCCGATCTCTCTCAAAACTAAAAATGAAACTTCATCTGCCAAGCCGCTCACCATACCCTTATAGCGGATGTACTATACTGATGAAGTCTTGATGGAACTCTCTTAGGATGTCTAGAACGCAATGAGTTTGAAATGATTTTACAAGAGGTCCATGAAGGTATCTGCGACACTCATTCAAGTGGTCTAACCCTCACTAAGAAACTCCTCTGCTTGGGGTATTACTGGCTGAATATGGAGAGAGAGTCCTTCCAATTTGTCAAAAGATGTTAGAAATGCCAGATCCACGGTAATCTTATCCATGCACTAGCATAAGAGTTGCATCCATTCGCATCAACATGGCCATTTTGTCAATGGGGATTAGATCCGGTAGGTAAAATTCACCCACCTTCGTTTAATGGACACAAGTTCATCAATACAACCACAAAGTGGGTCAAAGTTGTGCCTCTAACCACCATCATAGGAAATCAGATCTCATTGAACTACATCATTTGTAGGTATGGTATCCCTCAATCCATTGTCACTGACAATGGCAGACTTTTTAAGAATCAGGACGTACAAGAACTCTGTGAAAGGTTCTATATTCAACATTGGTTTTCTATGCCATATTACCCTTAAGGAAATGTCCAAGTGGAGGCCTCAAACAAAACTATCCTGAAGATTCTAAAGAAAATTGTCAACGATGTTGGGCGTGATTGGCATATCCAACTGAAACCTGCTTTGTGGGCCTATAATACAAGCATCTGCACACCCATGGGAGCCACACCATATGCCCTTGTAAATGGATCTAAAGTCGTCTTGAATATTGAATTTGAGATACCATCACTCTGTGTGTCCTTGAAAGGTCTTATTTCAGATGAAGATTACCGTGTGTCTAGACTACAAGAGTTGGAATTGTTAGACGAAGGTCATCAACTTGCAGTGGATCACCTAAAAGCATACCAATAAAGAATGTCGAGGAGTTATAATCACAAGGTTAAACCAAGGGCATTTCAAGTAGGTGATTTAGTACTGAAGGAAAATCTTTGTAATCAGCAGGATCGAGAAAATAAAGGAAAATTTGAGCCAAATTGGTTAGGCCCTTTTGTTATTGTATCATTCTTTGGATCGGGGGCATATAAGCTATTTACACGAGAAGGGGATCTATTCAAATAAATGATGAACATCCTTCATCTGAAGAAGTTCTACACATAATGCATCTAGTGCATGCTTAGAAGTCCTGAAAAACTCCATAAAAATCAGAAAAAAGTCCGGAAAAATTATAAAAAAGTCCTAAAAAAATGGTCGCCTTGATGAAAACCTAGCAAATAGGCATCTTGGTGACAACAAAAAAAATAAATCAAAAAGAAAAAAAAGAGAGAGAAAATACAAAAAAAATGAAAAATCAAAAAAATTGTCGCCTTGATTGAAACCTAGCAAACAAACGTCTTGGTAATAGCAAAAAAATCATAAAATTTGAAAAAGTGCAATAAAAATAAATGGTGAAAACCTGGAAAACAAGTGTTATTTGTGATAAGTCGACTTCTTGCTATCATTGCACATTCATGCCTATCTTACAACGAGCTTCATGTCCATATCCGACTGCTGCGGTCGTGTCTCACCTTGGCTTGGTTATCATTGTACATATCCATAATAAATTTGGTTTGTTTCTCACTGGGGGAAAATCCTAAACTCACTGGGGCAAACAATCGTTGATCTTAAAACAACAGGCAAAACAAACAACAGGGCAACCACTTTAACCATCAAGCTGAACACCAAACAATCAACCATCCCAAACAACATCAAAACCAATCAAATGAATTCTCATTGGATGATCATCTTCTGAATCATGGTTGGATTACTTTAACACAAATATTCAATTGTTTTATCTTGATTGTTGTTATAATTTCTCTGGAGTTCTTCAATGATGTCTTGAACTAGAGGGGCTAAGAAGGAGAATGATATTTTTCTTTGTCTGTTGTCTGTGAGTCAATCATTACTACTATGCAAATTTTTGCAGGACATGCTCTACAAAGTATCATTGGTGACATTTTGAATTTGCATGGGAACATGATTAACTCTTGTTTGTTTATGCAAGTGATGCTCAGGTCATCTTGGTCCCATTATACCTAGAGGCTTGTGTTATCTTGTACTATCAAATCTCAACGAAAGTTGTATGGAAGTTGTACTCAGGTCATCATGGTCTAATTATACCATCAATGTTTGTACCAACTTTCAACATAATAAAACGCTCAATGATGATACTAAGCACAATGAATCAGATGACAACATTACATAGATATGATTGCATTCATATTAGTTTTGCATTTGCATTATAGATTTTTTTAAGACTAGCAACTCTCAGCATGATGTTATCTCTCACTATGAGATTGAGTACACTTGACATAACAAAATAAATCATTCATTTACATTAGCACTTCCATATCATATCATTAGAAAGCATTATTATATCCATCCATACATCTATCCTTATCATATTATGCACTTATCATATTATGCATTCACAACATCCACTATCACAAACCATTCATGCATGCATTCGTCATAATAGTTGCATCAAAAAAAATCCGTGAACATAAAGTATTTTTCATAATAACATTGAAATATTCATGATCCATACCATACATTGATATCATAATAAATCCATTCATATGTGCATTTATCATATTCTTTAGACAACTACAATTTGAAAACCAGTTTTTTGCGGATTGTAGTTGAATAAAATTCTTAGTGGTGAAAACTATTTTCACAATGCCACTAAGCGGTGAGTGATTGAAAACTGGCTTGCTAGTGGTCACTTGTCATTATCAAAATTGAAAAATGAAAAAAAAGTGAAAAAAAAAAAAAGAAAAAAGGGGGAAAAAATTGCAATAATTTGTGTTCTTTCTATGGGCTAATCAGTTTGCAGGTATACTCTATTGCTTCAGTGGTTGTCTGAGTACCTCCTAACACCTCATGTTGCTCACTTGTGGAAATGTACTCTTATTTGTTGTGGTCCACTTCCCTTTGATCACTTGTCGCAAGAGTTATATTTTTAGTTGAGGTGTTAGACAAAATGAAGAGAGAATTTAGGCTACCATCAATATGCTTCCTCAAACTTTAGTCCGATGGATATATTTCATGTGTGATGTGGCTACAGTCCTTGTCACAATTTTTGGTTCCTTCCTTCCTGGTGATTCACAGTTGCTGAGTTAGATTGGCTATCAGACCTTGGCATACATGGAAATGCGAGTTGGTAAAATGATCAATTTTATTTTTCATTATTTTATCTCTTAACTTTATTAATATTTCTTATTATATTAATCATATATGTAGCATCCATGCCTATCCTCTCCCTATTTCCCGAGGACGGTCAACCATTTAAGTTGGGGGGAGGTCCACCATCTTTTCACCTATTACTTTCCATTATCCTTATAGTATCCATTATTCGACCTTGCAAAATCATTTCATATTGCTTATCATTTCATCCTTCATTTCACTGTTCATTTTACCTATCGTTTCATCCAATTCATATAGCTCATAATTTTCAAGATGAATTTTTCATGACACCTCCTATATATAGCATTTAAAAATGATGCTATGAGAAATGACAAGAAAAACAGAGAAAAAGGAAAAGAGAAAATTTAAAAAAATGCAAAATAAAAAGTTAGAGGAGGTATGAAAATTAATGATAGTTGCAAGACTTTTGAAAAAATAATGTAATTATGCATGAGCTATAATAGTTAAGGGTGATGAAGGAAGATTCCATAATCTAAAGGCTACCCTCTCATAAATAATGATTGCACAAGGACGTGCAATATGTTAAGTTATGGGGAATGATGGAGCCAATTATGTCCCATTTGATGCCATATTTTAGCTTATTTCATATACCTTCACACCCACTTCCACATTCCATTTTCGTTCCATATCATACTATTTCCCCATTTTATGTTGCATATGATTAAATATGTATAAGTTTTATTTAATAGAGTTTTGGATAAAATATGGAAATTAATGATTGGTTGTCTTTACTAATAAGCGTTGTGATTTTTAGATCAAGCTTGCAACATGCTGATTAGAAGAACTTCCTGTCACTTTTTATGCATAATGTCTTCTTGTCATTTTCTGGCTAGGAACTTCTGTGTATTACCTTTTGACCAGCAATTTATTTATGTCATCTTTTTAAAAGATGACATCATCATCCAAGGTGGAAACGGTTACCTCTTCAATGCCGAATCTGAATAAGCACAAGAATTCAAAACAAATGCTTTGCTAAATAAATCTAAACAAATATACAATTCCAGTTGTGTAGAGGAAACTGAAACCATGATTTATTCATGGCCAGCAACAAATAGAGTAGAGTAAAGTTCCACGTATACCATTCTTGTGGTGGTTGAAACAAACCCACGGTGGAGATGCTGATTTGCTGAGGAAAACTTGTTTTAGAGATTTCTTGCTAAATTGTTGGAGAAAAATATGTAGGTCTGAAGTCACACATTCTATTATAACAATGTGACTCATGGCTTTGTCTCTTCTAATTTTGTTGGCCACAGGCCAAAACAAACTTAATATTTATTGTATTTTTTTGTTTCAAACGTGTATATAAATAGGCGCACTATAAGGGAGATGATATATAGATTTTAGTAGAGAGTTTTGGTATCGTAGACTTTTTGCATCGCATACTTTGTATCAGATATTTGATAAATAAAAGAACATTTCTTCTGATCACAACAATGTAAGAAAAATAATTTTGTCCCATCCATCGTGCCAACATGGAGCACGATGACATTTTATTTTGAGCATTTTGTTTGGTTAAGATAGATTTCGTTTCTGCGTGATTTCAATTCTAGCACCTTCGTTAAACACTAGCTAAATGATTACGTGGTCCGGGTCCTTGAAAAGCACGGTGACATTTTATTTTTAGCATTTTGTTTAGTTAAGATAGATTTCGTTTCTGCATGATTTCAATTCTAGCACCTTCGTTAAACACTAGCTAAATGATTACGTGATCTGGGTTGTGTTACTTTATGTTGTAAACTATTGTTATTTTTGTAGATTATTATTGCTGCAAATTGTTATAGTTTATGACACAGTTCCTGTCACTGTTGCTCCCATTACAGATTATTAACAGTTCCTGTCACGCTTCTGTCACAAAATTGAGCAGAATAAAAATATAAGTTTAAACTAGACTTTTATCATAGGTGCTCCTTTGTGTGTTTTAGTTGCACTCATTCCCCCTCAATTCACTGCTTTCCTCGCTTCAGGTATACTGCCGCAACACTTCTCGCAAGCTTCGAACCCCGGGTTGACACTCTTAGACCAAGATGAAATCCTTCTTTATTATTTACCCCAATTTTGGCCTATCAACAATCATTCATAATAACATCGTAATCCATACATCATCGTAATTCATTTGCATTCATAAATCTAGGTCACATACGTGCATTAGAAAAATACCAAAAATAGAGAAAAGTGCATTGCATTCCATTTGCATAATAACATTTGCCGCATTTAAAAGCATAATCCATGTCACATCGAGGCATAACATAAATTCATCTATACATTTGCATTCATCATACATCCATGCATTATAATTTATACATATCATATCCAAAATCCATTCATTCATTTATCATACTTTAGAATTCATAAACCATGCATCCATTTATTAAATCATTCATAACCATGCATAAAATCATTTGTATTCCATAAATCCATATCATTGATATATACATGTAGAAAATACAAAAATACAATGCATCTCATATCATTTGCATAACCGCATCCATCGCATGTATCATCATAAATTCATCGTTCATCAACACATAGAAGCATAACATCATCATCACATTAATGCATCCATACATAGAACATTGCATAATCACATAGAACATTGCATAATCATATAGAACATAAAATAAATGCATCCATACATAGAACATTGCATAATCACATAGAACATTGCATAATCATATAGAACATAAAATAAATGCATCCATCGTAAACATCCATAATAAAAGCATATAAACACATCATAGATCACAAATCATCGTAGCACATCATATATAACCTCAAAATAATAAGTCAAGTGTACAATGATATCAAATGAGAAGAGATACAACATAAAAAAATGTGGCAGTATCATGTCTGTGAATCAGTATACAATCAGACATGACCTCGGGATCCTGTCGTACTGCCCCCAGAGGTTGCAGGCCTCTCTGACTCTCCAACACCTCCTACCCCTGATGGCCTTGTCCTTGGACCTCTGCCCAGTGGAACTCCGCTTAGTGGACCCCCCAGAAGTGGCTGCGTGACACCCCTACTGCTGGTCCTAGACTGTGTCTGCCCTGATCGTGACTGAGCATAGCTGACCCGTCTCTCAGCAGGCACCGCCTCATAATATCTACCTCGATAATACTCTGCCTCCTTGGTGGACTCACGAAGCTCTTAGACCAAATCCCCTATATTGGCTCCCTCAGTCGCAGTCTACAGCCTATCGGCTACAGCCACCGCCTGCTCCCCCTGTCGTCGGGCTACATCCCTCTCTATTTTTAGGGTGGTAACTTGTGCCTGCATTTGTGCTGGTCCCTATGTCTACAGCTGTGTTTGGGCCTAGGTTAGCTGTCCCTATAAGGTTTGTACCTGTCCTTGGGCCTATGATAGTTGTTCCTGTAGTTCCTAAACCTACCCTTGCAATGTATGGACTTGCACCTATAATCCAGTAATCTGTGTCTGCTGCCTCTGGGAGGGCATGTGTAGTACAACAGGCCACTTTCCATTGGGTGTTGACCTCCTCCTCTAGGGTACTACCCCAAAATATGGCACCTCTCTCCCACCCCCTCTGCCTCCACCATCTCCCTCATCATCACCACCACCATCCTCCTCCTCTGCCTCCTCCTCTCCTTTGTCTCTCCTCCTCTATATCGCTTGCCCTACCCTCCTCCCTACCTCCAAAATGGGTGTTGGCTCATCCGAGCTAGATATCCATGGAAATGGATGAGTGTGGAAATACTCTACATAATCAATAGTCATATGTGCATTGATGATCTCTAGATGGTACTACCATAACACTGGTTGTAAACCATAATACTTGGCATAAGCTACATCAAAATCCAATGCCGATCCCCACTCTGGGATATCTTGTCTTTGACGGGCATCATGTGCCACTCTCTGCGACATACCCTGTACTCTACTGAACTGCCTATGTACTCTACCTACAAGAAATCTCTTGATGATATATGGGGTCCGCCCAATCAAATATCTGGAAATACATACATATGGCATCTCTGCATCATCCTCTTCCCACACCTCATAGTCAAGGTACGATCGCCATATAACTGTGTCCATGACATCCAAGAATCTACACCAATAATTTAACTTGCCTAGTTTATGCTGGACAAGTGGCCCTGTATATCCGAAAACATAGGGTCTCCCTGCTAGTCGAGCCCTCCCTACCATTGGTCGTGTGATCGCTATATGCTCCCAGGCCCAGAGTTGTAACAACATGCACCTTGTTGCAAGACTGTTGGAACAAAGATATACAACCTAATGTAGATCATGATATAAGTGTGTGAGCATGCACGAACCCCAGGCATATCTAGACCCATGGGCAATCATGCCCTCCAATACCTGACCCCAACCAACTGAGAAGCCCTTTGACCTACGGTTGGGGCAGAGAAAACCACCAATAAATCCTGCTAAAACACATGGTAATGGCTAATGAGTAGCAATCAACTCTCGCTAGGAAATCTCATATCCGCCTAGCTGATCATTGTGAAAAAACTCTCGGATAGAATCAGCCCCCCTTGCTCCTCATGGTCATAAATCACCAAGTCCCCCACAACTGGTATCCGCAAAATCCAGTAAATATCCTCTGGGGTCACTGTAATCTCATCGGTCGCCAAATGGAAGGTGTTGTGGTCGTTATTCCACCGCTCTACAAGTGTCGTCAACAACCCCCGATTAATTCAGTACTGGGGCATATCAATAAGTGAAGTCAATCTGCACTAGTCAATAATAGCTAAATATCCTAGGGTCAATTGTGGGATCATGTCCCATGTCCAAGGAAAGCGTTCTCGAACCTGTAGCACTCCTAAGACAACCTCCTATGGTCATAACATATATCAAGTCAGAAAATCAATCAATTCAACCTATCAATCAGAATATCAATCAATCAAATTAGGTCACGTGAGATTTTGATCAAATCTCAAGGAGCACCTATCTTATCATCGACTCTCATTTGTCATGAGATTGACCATCATCAATCAACCTGTCTCTGACTCTCATTTTTCATGAGTTCAATCAATCAATCATCCTTATCTATCCTATTATCGATCCTCGCCTATCATGAGGACGATCATTAACCTATCAAATCAACATCATCATAGCATCGGTTGACATGATCATCAACCATCGAAACCTAAGAGGAATCATTCAAAACCATCATTTTTGGCTCAATGTGCTAAAATAGAGTTTCTATGCGCTAAATTACTAAACGCGCTAGAAAAATTACCATATGCGCTATAACAGTATTTCTATGTGCTATTTCCTCGATGCGCTGGAAACAAGCCTCCATGCGCTAGAAAAAGGGTCCTTATGCGCTAAATGAATTGTCCTATGTGCTATTTTATCCCCTTTATGTGCTATAATTCCTATGCGCTATTTCAACAACCTATTGTGCTAAAGCAACGACTAGATGTGCTAATCTATTTTATGGCTTACAAGCTAACCTTATGCGCTATTTCAGTCTCCCTATGCACTATTTCTCTAGCCCTATGTGCTAAAACGTGTTTGGATTCGAATTTTTTAAAATGGAAAAAGTGGGAAAAAAATTCAAATTCAAAATCGACAAAGAGGATGTCTCGAGGTACGTACCAGAGGTCCGTATGCGACTGGATGTTGGTGGCAGCGAACTCGCTCGAATCTGTGGGTATGGCGCAAAATACTATCCATCTTTGCTCTCTTCAGTCTTTCAAATCTTCACAATGCAAGGTTACAAATGAGCTTCTTTTCACCCATTTTGACCTTTTAAGGGGTAATTTTGGTGGCATTTATTTAATTTTTCAAAATGGACCTTTAATCAACTAATCACCAATGAGGCTGGAATATTATCATTTTTTTAGGAGATAAATCAGGTTACCATCATCAAATTCGAAAATCATCAGAATCTCATTGAAAAATCATTTAATCATCAAAAATTCAAAAAATTCAAAAAATCACTAAAAATTCAAAATTCCTTGATTTATCTCCCGAGAGTTCATCCATTCAATCATCACTAAAAAAATCAGCGTCTGGGGCATTTCGATTTTTTTATCATCACTGTCTAACAAATTTTTCTTTGAAGCAATGTGTCTGCGCACATCACTTCAAAGAGGGGCAAAATGTATACACATAAAAAGGGTCTGAAGCACAAATTAATTAAATACTTGTTATTTAATTAATAAATCCTAATTCTTCTACTTATATAAATAAATTGATAAATTTATTTATATGGTTCATCCCTTAATTCTTCTATCCAAAAATCATTTTTCTCTTAAATTAATTAAATGCACAAATTTAAATAACTTGTCATTTAGTTGATTTCCCTCCTTCATTTAAATTTGAATTTTTAATTCAAATTTAGCACATTTCTCCATAATCTTCTAACTACTTCCAACTCATCCTCCACCTCATCACATGTCACCCAATTTCATTTATTTCTAATTTTTAAATTTGGAATATTCACTCCAACCTCTCAACCTCCTAACTTCCTGGGAGACACATGGCTCCTTCTTTCAATTGATGCTCTTTGACACTTGGAAGATTTGCTCTTCCAAATGGAGCAGCCTCCATGAATTCCTCTAACCTCTTTGTGCTCAACCGTTGATATCTGAGGATCACGATCTTGACCGTCCATCTCTGCCACCTCATCCCAAGCTTGGAAAAATCTATAAATAGAAGGCAATTCTATAGCTTTTCAGAAGGAGAATTGGATCATAAACTTATGCTGGAGAAATTGAGAGCAATTAAGAGCAATTGAGAGTTTGCATTTTCATATAGCATAGTCATCATGGAGCTTTTACTTTGGATCACTTTAGTATTGCATTAGATTTCATTGTTTTTCATAGCATTACATTAGAATTGCATTATCAATCCTAGGATCATCATATATAACAACATTTTTCTTTTCCGTTCAGCATTTAAGCATCAAAAATATAAAAATATAGTGATGTAGGCATGTATTTTGCATTACATATTATCTTCTCATTTCTTAGGTTGTCATCTTTGTAGATTCATGTGTAACACTTAAATAGATCTAAGAGCATGAATTCAAAGGTCCTTAAGACTAGAGAACCATGGAATGATTTGAAAGGATAGCAGTAGCAATTTGGTTTTGTTATTTCAATTCCTTTTATGTTATACATTTCATGGATGTGTGTGTTTAGTTTTACTAACTAATTACTTCACTACACTTTTAAAAACTACACAGTACCAAAACCTAATTTCTCTATATGAATCACATACATCCATGCAATTTTGGAAATTTTAGGAAAATTGAATATGTGCAAATGATAATTTTTAGAAATTAAATATTGTAATTGACTATTTTTCCCAGAAAATACAGAAAAGCAATGCTTTTTGATCCTTTGAAATGAAAATAATATGCAATTTCTTCACTTTTTCAATGTTTTTCATCAAAATTATATGCATTGCATACATGATAAAATAATTTTGCAATATAGTTCCTATTCTAACACCTTACAAATATTTTGAATAAAAATAAAAATGACTTGAAAAATATTGCATTGTATAGTTTAACAATGAGACTTGAAACTGAACCTGTAGTGGATGCAAAAATGTCAAAATACTATGATAAATGTGATGAAGCATTTGAAACCTTGTGTATGTTTGTATCTCCTAATTTAATCTTTCTTATTGAATCTGCCTCTACACCCAATGATGTATGGACCATATTGGAAAAAACCTTTTGTAAGCAAAATGAATTAAGAGGTCATCAATTGGAGAATGAGCTCATAGGGTTAAGTCCTACTAGTTTTGATATTATTTAAGACTTCTTAACCAAACTAAAATCCATAAGATTGCAACAGAAATATTATGAGACTGAGAAGGAAGATAAACAATTAATTTTAAGTATTCCCTTTAAACTTGGTTTAAACTATTGATTTTTTATTTCTATAATTTATGCTACTAAAAGTGCCTTGGAAACCTCCTACACAATGCATTCTCTTCATGCATTTTCTAATGATCTCACAAAGAAGTAGGATAAGTTGGTTCATATGAGCACTATACAAACTTCTAAGTCTCATGCCTTGGCTGCAAATTAGGGCACTAAATGTTAGAAAGGTTCCAACAAGAAAAATATGAAACAAATAAACCAAAGAGAGAAGAAACGAGATCATAATTTAGTGACATCCTTTAATTTAGATTTTGAAACCTCTTCCTTATAAGATGAAAAATATAAGAAGGAAAAGGGTAAGTGTGCCTTTTGTGAGAAATTTGGTCATGATGAGCATAAGTGCTTGATAAATAAAATAACCCATCTCACCCATCTTCTTGAAAATAACAAGGTCACAAATTCAACAAACTTGACATCTCATCATTGCTATAACTT
The DNA here is from genome assembly GCA_007115665.2 of Sequoiadendron giganteum. Lineage (NCBI taxonomy): Eukaryota > Viridiplantae > Streptophyta > Pinopsida > Cupressales > Cupressaceae > Sequoiadendron > Sequoiadendron giganteum. The sequence goes on along the minus strand of CM021108.1, from coordinate 520,537,844 downwards.
CTTATCCATAGTCATTTTAGGAAGCTTCTAGTATCCCCAAGTGGGATGTGGCTATGCAGAAAGAGTTTAGTTCTTTGGAGAGGAACCACATTTGAGATTTTTTCCTCCTTCCTAAGGGGAGGGAGCTTGTTCAATGCAAGTGGATCTATCATTTTTCTATGAATGGGTTAGTTGACAAGCATAAGGCTCACTTGGTTGCTAAAGGATTCTCCCAAGTTCTTGGGATCAATTACATTGAGAATTTTGCACTAGTTTTCAAAATGAATTCCATTCAAATTATTTTTTCTATTGTTTTAGCGTACAAATGGGTAGTTCATTAAATGGACGCGAGGAGTGCTTTTCTTCATGGTGACCTTCAAGAGGAGATATACATAGAGAAAACATAGGAGTTCATACAAGATCCTTCACTTTTTTTCATCTTTAAAAGTCTCTCTATGGCCTCAAACATGCCTCTTAGGCTTGGTATGCCAAAATGAACTCCTTTGTTTTTGAAAGTTGGGTTCACTCAATACTATTTTTATTTAAACATATATATTATATAGTGGGATGATACCCTCACATTTATATTTATGTATGTTTTTGACTTGTTTATCATAGGGAGCCACTCATCTACTATTCGGGTGGTGAAAACTACCCTCCATGATCAAATTTTGATGTTTAACTTAGGCATTCTGCACTACTTGGGGATTTCTTGGTCACTTAGTCTTTTTATGATATATTCATTACATAGCCTAAGTAGGCACTTGATAGATTATCTAGATTTTATATGGCTAATTGTAAGCTTGCACTTTATATCAACAACTTGTTGGGAGTCTCATCTACTTGACTCACACAAGATCTGATATTTCATATGCTGTAGGCATGGTTTCTTGATTCATGTAGGAGCCACATGAGCTACATTAGAAAGAAGCTAAGTGAATTCTCCACTACATCCAAGGTACTCATAGTTATGGGATTTAGTATGTAGCATGTTTGGATTTTGACTTCCAATGCGGAAAATATTTACATTGGGTGGGCGATTCTCAAGATTGCAAATCTATTTCAGGGTATTGCTTCTCACTTGGTCCAGTCTGGTTTGTTGGTTGAGAAAGAAGTAGTCTGCAATTACTCTTTCATCTACAGAGGTTGAGTATCAAGGAGCAGTTAATGTTGCTATTGAGTCCATTTAGCTTCAATTTTACTTTCATCTATTGATGTTGAGTATCAAGGAGTGGTTAATGTTTCTATTGAGGCCATATAGCTTCAAAATATTGTCATTGAGTTCAATATTCCATTCTAAAATCCCATATTCATCTTTTGTGATAGCCAAAGTGTGATACAAATCTCAAGAAATCTAATCCATCATCAAAGGACCAAACACATTGAGATACATATGCACTACATCAAGGAGTCAATTCATGGTCATATAATTGATATTTAGTACTATTTTTTGGATTAATTAGTATAATCACTTAATAATTAATTAACTATTAAGTCCTCTATTAATTTAATTACTTAAGCTAAACTTAGGAGTGTTTTATTATTATTAGATTGGGCTAAATATAGGTCTAGTTGTCTCATTGCATGAGATTAAGACACTTGTCACAATATAATGCAATCCTCATCTAGGGTTTGATTTTTTATACTTTTTAAAAGCATTCAAATTCATTATAATTTCATAAATTCAGATTAATACATTACACAGATCAGTTGTTTTTTTGGATTAATCTCTTTCTTCTCAAGGTTACATAGCATAATCATTGCTTTGTTCTCTCACGTGCAATAGGTGTTTTGGTTGCAAAGGATCATTGGGAGTTGTGGGGGTTCAACAATCAACTCCAATATGGTATTAGAGCACTAGATCTATGACTTCTTGTCTGAATTTTGAGAGATCTGGCCTTGAGGGAAAATCAGCTTATCCTAGGGTGATATGGGCATCACTATTGAGTCCAAAACAACCGAAAACCTAAGGAACACCTATTTTTTCATCAATTTTGGAGCATTTTAAAAAATCAAATTTTGTTTAGCAGCCAAAGGTCAACACACATGAATCCATACAATTGTACGAACCTCCATGTAAACCATGGCCATCATTATTACTCTTGGTATGCAAGGTCTTTAATATTTTGGGTTTTAAATTTTTTCGCTAGAATTAAAAAAGCAAAAAAGCAAATACAAAAAAACCACTAAAAAAGGAAAAAGGGGGTGATGGATTTTTTTTTTTTTTGCACAGGGTACTCCAGTACCATGATAGTGCGGAATGGTGGGCCCCACATTTTTTTTTGTCGCCAACTCTCCAAACACTTTTGACAGTGATTTCTTCCCCACCTTGCTCCCACCACTCAGTCACTTCATTGGTGTTCCCTGGTCGCCCTTTAACCATCACTTGGTGACTTCCAAGCCCCAACAGTTGGTCGAATCTTGACGGCTCCTCACAAATTGGCACCCAAATTATGATACCATCTTCATTGATTCCAACAAGAATATTCTAGCCAAAAATAAAATATTCTAATAATCGCAATTTTTTTCTTAGGGACCAAAGATTTTTTCTAGTGAAGGGTAATATTCCCCAAATATTCGTTGATGTTAGCATCCATACAGACGCCTCTTTGTCCTCCTCCTAGCCCTCTTTTTCCCTAAAGGAGCGACTTTTTTTTTTTTTGGCATAACTTGGGCATACGGTGTCAAAATTGGGCAAACGAGATATCATCGAAAAGTTGGTTCCATCTACTTTTGATTGGTGTAGGTCTCCTTATCAAATTTTGCATTGGTTCCTATTATTTTTTCAAAATCATATCTTCTTTTTTCACTTCTAAGCTCACAACTTTTTGCATGTATCTTCGATTTTCACTATTCCAGTGACATTGGAAAGGTATTTTAAAGCTCTTTAGATCCATTCATGCACTTTTTCTAGAATCTACCCAGGTACATTTTATTTAGTTTTTTGTGATTTCACATTTCTGTCAAGTACATGGACATATTGGCACCTGGAAAGGATCTATTTGTGTGAGATGACATTATTTTATTTGCTTTATATGTACTAAGGTTATTAGTCTTTGATTTTTCATTTGAGAAAGTACCATGGGTTTTTTTTGTTCATCCTTCTGTGATCATCCTGGCAAAGGATAACTACGAGTCTTGGCGAAATGACATTCTGACACATCTCAGGTGGCTTGATATTTTTCCTTATCTATATGGACTCATACCTACACTAGACACACCAAGGATTTTATCAGCATGGGATATTATCAATGATCATGTTGTAGGAGTTATATGTTCTAGTGTTGATCTTGACACTATGTGTATTGTATCAAACATTGATTGTCCCCACACACTTTGGACTCATCTTTGGGAGATCCATGAAGAACCTCAAATCTCTCGATACCTAGAGGATCTTACTGTAGATTGTCTCATCCCTCTTGTAGATGCATATTCCATACCCTGTGATGATGATACTTTAGAGGAGCTTGAGTATGACATAGGTCTTGCATGTTTCGATGGTTCAAAGACTTGTCTTCATGTTCCCACTCTTCAGATCGAGACTACATCACCATCTTCTATTGTTCCCGATCAACTTGGCACCACCACATCTTTGGACCTTATTGATTTAGTGCAGCAGGACATACATCTACTAGACATAGCTACTTGGGATTCGTATCTTGCATACATATTATCGTTGTTTGTGGAGTCCTATATTACAGATTTGGAGGATTATTTTGAGGACATCCATCTCCTCTTTGTTGATAGAAACATCATCATTGTAAGCCCACCATCATCTTCATCGTCTTTGGAGCTTGTTCTACATCAATCTTTACAGATTTCTAGATTGACATCATCTCTTTTTGACATGTGGATATGTGAGAAGTTTTCAAAGGTACACATCATGTGGATTTGGATTCCAGATTCACCAATAGTTTTGGATTGGCTTCTCCAATCACCAGTGGATTTGTTTCTTGCTAAGGGGAGAAATGTTGTTTGCAAGCCCAATGGATCATATTCTTTCTTCAGGCATTCATCATTGGCATGTGAGCTCTTTCTTTATGGGGGATTCATATCCTCATTTTCTCTCTCCTATTGGGGAGGCATCTATTGTACTTGTGTGATAGAAGAAACCCTCGGGGGGTCACATTGAGTCCTCCTATTCTTCTTTCACTAGTGTAGTCATTTATTTTTCTCTCTTTTGGAGAGGATTTTTTTCCCATGTGGTTTTCTCCTTTTCTTCAGTTACGAGAGATTCATTTGTTTGTACATGGGTACCTCATCAGAACTTCTATCTAAGACCCATCCATGCATCCATCATTGCATTCTTCATTAGGGTTTTTAGCTTCTACCTAAGTTGATCTTAAGGGGGGTGTTGGAGTAATTAGGATAATCACTTAATAATTAATTAATTATTAAATCCCTTATTACTTTAATTACTTAAGCTAAACTCAAAGGAGTACTTTTTTTATTATAAGTTTGGGTTAAATATAGGTCTAGTTGTCTTATTGCACGAGATTAAGATATTTGTCACAATCTAATGCAATCCTAATCTAGGGTTTGTTTTTCAATGATTTTATAAGCATTCACATTCATTATAATCATCAATTTAGATTAATACATTACACATATCAATTTATTTTTTGGATCAATCTCTTTCTTCTTAAGGTTGCATAGCATAATCATTGCTTTGTTCTCTCATGTGTGATAGGTGTTTTGGTTTCAGAGGAGCACTGGAAGCTGTGGGTGTTCAACAATCAACTCCAACACTATTTGACGTCAAAGTAAATCATAGACATCTTCACCAAACCCTTCATTGAAAGCAAGTTCCTTCATTTATGAGCTTTATTGGGGGTACACCATGTATCCTCTTCAAAGGGGACTTCTTAGACCTTTTCTTTTCTCTCTTTCTCTCTCTACTATGGGGATTGAGGGGGTTGTACTTTCTTCTTATAGGGGGGCTTCTTCGCTTTTGGGGGGTATAAATTTGTACATGGTTATGTCATCAAGCTTCATTTTTTGGGACCCATCTTTTCATTCACCTAAGCTACACTTAAGGGATGTGGCAATGTAGATTTTTATTCTCCAAGTGGGTAACTTATTTTTTCTATGTCCTAGGCTTTTCCTACACCTTTATTAAGCTTTCTTAGGTTAATAAAGAGTTTAATTAGTGGGTGGGTTGTTGAGGTGTTGACATCCTACAATTGAGCTACATTTACTATTTTTAGATTGCTTGGTGGTCACTCCCTATTGGTTGGACTTGCCACCTCCACCATCTCCATGAGTCTATAAAAACTCACCATCGAGCTTGTATTTTTAATTTTTATCCAACTTCTCTTTGTGAGCTCCCAATGCAATTCTATCATACTGCCATTTGCACATCTCTTGAAATTTTTGGTTTGTATTTGTGATTTTCATTTACAATCTTTGTAGCTTATTTGTCTCTTGAAAAGTTCTTGGTTATGCATTTGTTTCATATTTCTAACATTACATGTTTAAGATTCTTATCATTCTTATATCTTATGATTCCATGTTTATGATCCTTATCATGCTTATATATCATATGATTATATCTCATGATCCTTGCCATGCTCATATCTTTTACATCTTATTTGTTTTTTACATGATCCTTATCTAGCATTTATGACTATCTTTTACATTGAGGGCATTTGGCATTCCCCTTATATATGTACTACCATGATCACACCTTACCTATGTCCTTATTTGTTATCATATGATGATGATATCTCATGATCCTTGCCATGCTCATATCTTTTACATCTTATTTGTTTTTTACATGATCCTTATTTAGCATTGATGACTATCTTTTACATTGAGAGCATTTGGCCTTCCCCTTATATATGTACTACCATGATCACACCTTACCTATGTCCTTATTTGTTATCATATGATGATGATATCTCATGATCCTTGCCATGCTCATATCTTTTACATCTTATTTGTTTTTTACATGATCCTTATCTAGCATTTATGACTATCTTTAACATTGAGAGCATTTGGCCTTCCCCTTATATATGTACTACCATGATCACACCTTACCTATGTCCTTATTTGTTATCATATGATGATGATATCTTTGACCATTTTTACATGTCTTATTATGATTATATTTTTTTCTCCTTTCCCATAATTTCTCGCATCCTTTGTATACAACTAATTGGATGGGGCATATATATATCACTAACATTTGTTTTGTGAGTTACATTTTGTAGTGACAAGCTCATAATCATTCTTATGTTGAAGGGACCCTTACGAATATTTCCATGTAGTTAGTCTTATCACTCTTTTATTTGATTATTTTCAAGGAGCATTATTTCTAAAAGCAAGTTTTACTTAGCACATGCATGATAGATACTATTTATTGCATATTTTCTATGATTTGCAAGCTTTTGATGTTGTGTTCATTGCAAGAACTCAAGAATGACTTGTATTCTTTAAACAAATCGGTATTCTTTTGTATATTTGAAAATATTTAATTTCTGTGTTAATTGTTTATTTTACTTTGAGAAGCATTTGCATAGTATATTACATGCACATCAAAATGAGAGCAAAATATAATTATGAAAATTCAACATACTCATGATATTTTTCTTTATATTTTAGATGCACTTTGATTAGGATATCCTTAATAGAATAACAATTCTTCACGTGACATTCTTTTGTGAATTGAATTCATAAAAAGATCATATCCAAATCTTATCCTCGCCCATCCCTAAAAATTAACTTTGATCACAAGATTTTTTTTGTAAATTGAACTCATAACAAGACCATATCCAAATCTTATCCTCCCCCATCTCTAAAAAATAGTTTTGATCACAAGATCCCCAATTCCCCATTCACTACCTTGGATCAAATCTACAACATGTGAAATCAAACGTGGGTCACCATGAAAACACGGATTCCCCTCAAAGTCAATACACGTTTCAAATTATTCTAATTCCCTGAAATTACGTTCAAACTAATCTCATACTTATAGAAGGAAACGCAACTTTGGCGGCATACGTTTTCAGCCGCCAGACCTTTTCTATATGTTGAATTCATTATAAGAAATGGGTGTTGACACGAAATGCACAAAATATAAAGCCACTGTATAAATATCACAATCACGAATATATTACACCCCGAATCTCTTTTACTGCTACAAAGCACAAAGCTCATCAAACCTTACCTCTTATTCCACCGCTCTACAATGAACAAATAATAATTTAATGGCACCAAATACTTCAGTGAATTAAATAGCGACAAACCCAGACATGAATATCAGATCCTTCAAATACGAAGGCTAAATCATAGGCTTCCAACTGTGAATGGCTGTAGTTATTTTTTGAGCAGTATTGGAAGTAGTACAATGAGAAGTATAATAATAAGTATGATTATGGCAATGCAAGTCCACTTTCGAGTGTTCTTCTGGAGTTTTCTGGCTCCTGCAAGCTTCACTGTCCCTCTCTGAACAAATGAAGATGCAGCCCCTACTTGGGCTTCTATGTCGTTGAGTTGTTCCCCCTGAGTCTGGACCAGAACAGACATGTCAAGAAACAACTGGTGTAGTTCCAGCAAGTTCTTTTCTATGTCTTTCACTGCATCATGTCGCTCTTGGATCTCGCGGATCACTTCGATTATCTGACCTCTGCCCTGTTCTTGAATGGCCCTCTGCAACATGTTTTCGCTCTCCCCTGTTTCTATTATGTGTTCGATTGTCTCTTCATCTGCCTTTTCACCAGTGACAGTGAAATATCTGTTACAGAAACAAGAGAGAAATTATATTGGCTACCCATTGATTTCGTGGTTCCAATTGGCTAATTTTTCCCATTATCATAAATATATGTACTAATTCAAAAGAATTATAAGTGAAATGGGATTACACTCTGGTAAGGTGAAACTTTAAACAAATTAATTAGTACAACAGTAATTAAGTTTTGATTAAGTATAAAAGACGGGTTTTGAAAGGGTCCGGAACCCTTACAAAAGAGAGCAGCTGAAAAGAAAAGATAACAACAACAAACAGCAATCAGCTCACCGAAAGCGAGTCATCAGCCAAAAAACAGTCAAAAGGAAGCCAGCCAAACGCACTACATATTCTTCAGAGTCTCAACAGCTTCCATGTCCGTATCAGCCAACTTTTGCACCTCATAAAGAGAGGGTTTCCCATTTATAGAATTAGAAGAAGTGACTGATCACAATGAGAGGGTTTCCCAATTATAGAATCATCAGAAGTGACATTCATAATGAGAAGGTTTCCCACTTATAGAACCAGAGGAAGTGGCTGATCACAATGAGAGGGTTTTCCAATTATAGAACCATTGGAATTGACTGGTCATAATAAGAGGCTTTTCAAATTATAGAACCAGAGGAAGTGGGGATCATAATAAGAGGGTTTTCCAATTATAGAATCAGAAGAAGTGGTCGATCATAATAAAAAGGTTTTTCGATTATAAAACCAGAAGAAGTGACTGATCATAATAAGAAGGTTTTCTGAGTTTCCAAATCGTCAATTATTTGACTCCCACCCCATAGTGTTTCCTTTTCATTTTTTAAAAAAATTATGACACTTTCCTCACACAAGAAATGACCAAACTCAACTAATTCACAATTTTTTATTAAATATTTTAAGATTTATTGAATTAGTCAAAACATATAGATTGAAAAAAAATCTAAATTCTTCAATACAAAAAATTTAATTTACTGTTATTATATTAAAATATTTTATTGAATTCATTCTATGGTAGTAAAAAACAGCCCCAACATAGACTTATGATGGTTACATAGAGATGTGAAGGTATTCTTATAGTGAGACAAAGATGGGAATGCTATTAAAATCAAAATATATCAATAAATAAATAAACTATTACATCATGTAAATAATATAATATAATGATTAGATTATATGAATAAAGATAAAAATAAGTTTATTCATTATTATTAATTTATTATTAAAGTTTGAATGATTCAAAAGATTTAATAAAGAATAAATATCAATCAAACCTTTAAAAAAGAGATCATAATTTTTTCATCCAATATTACAATTACAAAAATCTTATTACAAAACATTTCAGATCTTTTAATAGTAATAAAAATTAAAAATTAAAAAATTATGAAAAAATTCATCGAAAACATACTCATAATTTTAAACCATTTTATAAACCTCAAAAATAAATAAAATCATGTTATTTGTGCAAAAATTATTTAACAAAATTAAACATAATATTATACTTAAAATTTTAATAAATTTAATTTTAAAATCTTTAACCATTCAACTTTCTAAAAGTTATTTTTAATATAAATAAAATAAAATTAGGATTAATAAACAGAATGCAGTCAGAAACAATACAATGTAATGACATCATATATATCTTGATAAGATTACAAAGCTAAGCAAGCAAATAAGAACTTATATTGAAGATATTATAGAACCTAAAAAATAGTCATAGAAAAAGAAGTCATAACAGTCCTGTCGATTCTACAACAGTGTCTTCCACGCAGGCAAATTAGACAATTCCTCCATTGAAGAGTGGCTCGGCCAGTTTTGTTAGGCTTGAACAAAACAAAGTTAGATTTCAACAAAACCAGGTTACAGGGGAAGATTTCAGGGAATAGAATATCAGTGGGCTGTTTATAAGCATCTCAAAGCCATAACTTCTGAATTTTTCTAAAGAAATTTTGCCATGGACTTGGGCTATGGGGAATTAGTAAGATTATGCTCTGGGTATAGATAAGAAATACAGAGGTTCCCTAATCCATGATAATAGAACCAAAATTTTAAGTTTTGATCTGTCCTGAGGGCTATGATCCCCTGTTAATTCCAAAGAATTTCCCATTTCTATAAGCTAGGGCCACAGTTCCCAAGACAACCTCAACCAAGCTTTTGAAAAAATCAAACCTGAACTTGACAGAGGGGAACCAGTCACTCTTATCTGCAGTTTATAATTTCTGAAAGGTAGTTGAGGACTAAAAACTGGGTGTGTCTCTGTTTTTTAATGGTGTAATGATAATTGGGTACCTTCATAAGTCCCCTGAATCTCTCATAAAATGGGTACTGTAAATTCCTATGGTGCCAACTGATGTCTTCAAATACCCACAAAGACAAAAGGAAGAGAACTGGGAAAAGAGTTTGAAAATACCTTCTCTCAACGGTCTCCTTATACTCAGAGGTGATGGCCTGTCTGAGCTTCTGAAACTCCCCCATCAAATTCTTGAGAGAAGTTCTGAGGCCATTGGTGGTGGCCATGCGAGTTCTGTCGGTGGAACTCCCTTCCTCACACCCAGGAACTCTGCGGTTCGCCTCGTTGGCCTTGTCCAGGTGCTCCAATTTTCCCTTAAGAACCTTAACCTTCCTCAACACCTGTTCCACATCTTTCTCCATTCGCTCTTTCAGAGCCTTCATAGCCTGGGCTTTGTGGATGGTTTTGCTTTCTTCATTGGCTTCTTTTAATTTGAGGAGCAGCTGTTTAATCTGCTCCATTTCTCCTTTGATGAATCCCACCTCAGAGAAAAATGGTGCAAGATTCTTCTCTGGGTCCATTTCGGCCATTTCCAAGTCTATGGATTCATAGCTTTTATCCTTCTCTCTGGAGAAAGATCTTGACAACAAATCATTCATGGTGATGCACAAATAGAATGAAAAATGATCAAAGAGAAACTAAATCTCAGAATATGTTCAGAACAGATGTTTTGAATGGAAGATTAGCCAAACTTTTTTATAGCTCTGCGGTGATAAAAAGATTGATTTCCAGGAATTTGACTGGGGAAGAGTACCTTCCTTGTTGCTTCATAACAGTGTTCTAGATAAAAGGGAGGAAGATTTCGTGTAGATGATGATGATCACCGGTACTTGTGTGTCCAACGCCGTGTTGAATTTTTCACTTGTTTAAAACAAGTCGTTGAAGAAGAGGACATATATTGGAGAAGTAGGTTCTCCTCCAATATGTGTGAGGTGGGTGGGACTTAGGAGGGTTATTGACAAAGTCTCCATTTGGTGGCCCATCTACCGTACATTATTGAATATCCGACGGCTATTGACTATATTGCCCCTCGTTTAAATCTAAATTAATATAGTAATAATAAATAGAATTATGTTTGCCCCTTAATGGGTCAAAAGTTTAGTAAGAAAAGTAGAAATTTTAGCATATGACCAAATTTTAAGGTAAGGATTATGAGTAAATATCTGAAGTTTAGTAAGAAAAGTAGAAATTTTAGCATATGACAAAATTTTAAGGTAAGGATTATGAGTAAATATCTTATATTTTGTATAAAGAAGTATCTTATACCATATTCACAAAAAGAAAAGGTGAGTCTAAAGGACAACACATCTTAAAGTTTAGGTAAGGTAAAGTAAAGTCTTAACGGAAGCATCAAAATAAGACCAACAAAGACAAGTGATTAAATAGTCAAGCAACAAAAGTTATTAATCCAATAAGCAATGGTGGTGGATCAGAGTCATTAGGCTTGCCCCAATCATTGGAAAGGTCTCGAGCATTAGGAATTTGATCCTAGCTCATAATGACTCCTTCATCATTATCATACTCTCCATTTGGTGGTTGAGTTCCATTCCTAGTGGGAGAAATGACCAAAACCAAGCAAGAATCTTTGCCATTGTTTAGCCAACCAAGAGCACATTTGTCACGGGTTGTGAGGTAATAGAAGGCATGTGAGCTTGCTAAGACCAACCATGTGGAGTGTAAACCCAAGCTTTGTGTTAAGACAAGAAACCATGAGAACCATGGCAATTGTCTTTATTAGCATTGTGATTATATCCATGTTGATGCCCATGAGGAGGGGACTAGCCCTTGTAAGAAGGAGAGGTTAGTGGGACTCACAATTGTACATGATACATTTTCCTAATAGTCAAGAAGTTATTGTAGATGGGAAAATTAATTAGCTTGCACTTGTATATGCATGGGAACATTAGAGAAAACAATGGATTTAGTATACATAGATAGATTAATATCAATATAAACATGCCATATATGGGTGAGTTTATAAATAATTCTAAAAAGGGAGCTAAATTTCTATCTTTCTAATTGCTAAATAAGATTTCCACTCTAAAAACATGCCATATATGGGTGAATTTAGAAATAATTCTAGGCCAATGCCTCAAAAGAATCAAATGCTAAGAAAAAGGCTTAGGTTTGAAAGGCTTGAAGAAGTCATGGATCCAATTCCAAGCTAATTAGGCTCTAGTGCAAAACCAAAAAAGATGGTTGAGATTTTCTCCATGTCCATAAAAAGGACAATGAAGGTTGAAAATTCCCAAATGGATCAATCTAGATCCAATGGGAAGACCCTAGTAGAGAATACACCAAACAAAGTGAGCAACTTTTGGTTCAAGAATGACTAACCAAACCATTTAGAATCTACATTGCCATGAGCCAATTGAAGACTTAGGCCCATCTATCATTGATTTTTTGCACCATATGTATACATGAAGAGAGCCATGGATATCCTTTGTGAGGTTTGTAGTTATGAAAAGGGACATTAGGATACCATTTTTGATCTTTCCACCAAGTTTATTGCACATAACTCCAATCTTATGAAGCATTTTTGTAAGTTGAAAGATTCAAAATCTTAATTGGAGAATTTAAATTTTATTTTTTCCTTTGGCAAAAATAATAAATGTTTGGTGGTCTTTAAAAATATCTCAACGAGGTTTAATGCCTTTTGGAAAAAAATAGGACACAGACCCAAATAGGACATAGACCCAAGGAGCTTTAGCAATAAGTCTATTATGGATCATAAGAGACCACCAAATGCATTGTTGATTGATAGATAATTTATTATAAAAAAATATTATTTCCATAGAAACAATGGTTTGATAGCTTCCTAAGCCTTCCATATGTTTTTGATCACAAATGTGATCTATATCTAAACAGGTTCCTTCATAATCAAAATAGATTGAAAGCCTAGATTTATCTAGGTTATATGACCATAAGAAACACCAAAAGTAATATAATATATGACTAGGAATTTATAGTCTTCATTCCCCTCTAGGCCTCTAATAACACATTGATTTAATTTCTATTTAAGGTTTGAGTTAACTTTGCACGTTGAGTTAACTTTGCGTGCAAAGTTATGGCTAATCCAGTAGAAATAAGTTTACTCCTAACAAAAAAACTTGAGTTACAAAAACATTGTTATATACTATAGTGGTTGAGGCAAAGCAAAGACATAAAAAATGCATAAAGAATATTTTCATATATTCATGATGTTACATTTATATACAAAAATATATAGAGGCTATGGTGGGAAGCAAGGTCCCATAATTAGGTGTTGAGAAGATGTGTACACCTAATTTTCTAAAGGTGCTTTGGAGTACAATTAGATCAAGCCATGAAATGTGGCAAGGCTTATTACTGAATTGAAATATTTGTTTACATAGTATAGTGGTTTGCATTTATACAACATGTTATTAACTAAGCCTTTTACAATAAACTAAAAAGTGTCATGTGTGTACAGTGTGCTTCTCATGTAACCAAGGTTGTGCTAGATATTAGTTTTATATGGTTCCATTTGGTTGGTACAATCATATGGAGCAAGCATGGCCATGTGTCACATGCGTATAGAGTCAAACCATGTGAATTGATTTAGGTGCATATACTACCCATGTGTAGGTTGCATATAATGCATAAAGGTTGTAGGAACTAGCAATATGTTTTTACAGAAGTACAAACTTCTAAAGCTATGTGACATGAATAAAGAGTGTCTAAATGATTTTCTTGCACTCTCTTGTGTTGAGAAAGAAAGGTAAAATTGCTATAATTAAATATTCTCAAAGTCATACAAATCTAAAATTAATCTCTTAATAATTGGATTACCATAAGAGATTACTTGTGTGAGCATAAATCAATAATAATCTAATAAAATGAATAAACCATATTAACACATAATTTATGTAAAGAAACCCTTTTAGGGAAAATATCCACAAGAGAAAGAGGACTTGAGTATATAATAATCTTCAAAGAACATGGATACAATATCAACACACTTACTTTCCATAATTTGACATCATTTTGGCACCATTTGTGTACTCATAAACATCATATCAAGCTACTATCTCATACATCTAATATATAGGAAAAGACAAAAGCTAAAACCATAAATGGTTTCGCTAAAACAATAGATACCGAAACCATAGTATTATGCAAAAAAATCCACACCCACCACAAAGAGCACCTTTTGAGAATATTAAATATAATCAATGACTTCACTGTTGGAGTGAAAAAGACACTAAGAGGGGGGGGTGAATCAGTGTCATGAACAGATTTGACAAAATTCTAAAAACTGAAATAAAACAGATTTATGCTTTCATTTATCAATGATTAACTCATCCATATATTGAATGCAATCACATATAACTGAAATGAGAAGTATGACAGTGAAGTATAGCATAACAAAGCATTCACACAATAAATCAGTGGAACCACAGATAAGTAAAGTGACACAAGATATGTCGAGTGGAAAACCCTCCTGGGGTAGAAAAATCACTCCTAAACTGCTACCTTTTTAGGCTTATATTTTAAAAATCACTTTTAACAATGCCTTATAGGCTAATCTCTGAGCACCAACTCAAGGAGCACCAACCCCTCATTTTGAAACACCAATTTCAAGGAGCACCAACTCCTTCTCTGTTTACTGAAAATACAATGATACAGAGGATCTCTCTGTTTCTCTATTTTCTCACAAGTGCCTCTTAACAGACAATACCTACAATCCTCAAAGTTCAAGAATGAACTTCCCGAATTCTAGCCATTATCTCATCTTGAGACAGCTTGTTATTGAACTTATATTTCAGATTTTCAATCTCAAAATCAAAACATGTCTTCCTGAGTAGACAATACAATAGTTGTGTTTTTCTCACTGTTTCTCTCAGTAATCTTTCATGGTTCAAAAAAATAGTTCTATAGCCCTCAGTTTTCATTTACAAATATACCTTTTTTACATACAAAAAATTACAACCCAAAAACATATATCTTTCTTTTCAAACAACAAAGGTAATTTTTAATGTACTCAACTTTTGTCGAATCTTTTTGCTAGGAATTACAGTGATTCAGAGAAGTACTCAACATAGAGGATTGCTTTTGATAGAATGGTCAAGGAATATGTATTTTGAGAAAGAAGACTTTGAACCCTGTCCACTCAAGGAGCCTGCACAGGCAATGCTTTCTAAAAAGGAATTAAACAATATAATCCATGCACCATATAAAATATCCTTGAGTACTGCTGCAACAAAATGTAACCGAACCCCCATTATTGTGCACCCAAGAACAACTACCACTGAATCCATGAGAAAGAATGATATTTTTTCAGAAAGCATGATTACCCACCAACCGAAAAACACAATCCCTTAAAGCAGGAGCACAGAGGATATGATATTTTTAACTGGGTATCTATTTTAGACTATGAGCAACTGAAATGTAGTATTTCTGACCACAAACAATAAACCCTATTTGAGCATTTTTCAGAAAAGAACAAACACCTGTCTTCTATTTTTGTGCCATGAGAAGTAACGGTTCCTCATATTTCACATGATAAGATGAATACCTGAAGAGAGTGCGTGAGAATATGTCATTGAGAAATTTACCAACCTGGCTGAATAAAAAAACAACAAAACTTCTTCCAAGTTCGAGCCTTCACCCAAAGACAAACGGCTGACAAAGACACCGACCATGGCATGGATCTTACAAAGAGCTCCATTTGCTATCATTGATTGTAGTAAGACAAAAACGATTGAGCAATGACTGAGAGATAATTTCCTTGGCGGCGGAAAAGATGCTAGGGTTTCAAACCCTCAAGCTTATGAAACACAATAAGATTAATGCCCTAACTTTCCTTTGCAACGCAATCGATGACTTTTCCAAGTCATAATACCATTTCAAGTTCGTGGCTTCATGCAATTTGACTTGATCAAATTCATCCATGCAACAAAAAATGACATCATAATTAAAAACATTACCATGTGATTTCCTTGTCTTTCCAACATGCCGATTACCTTAACCAGCAAGGCATCATTACTAAGGGTCGATGTCAGTCACTTTCCAAGTGACTTGACAAGTATTTCCTCATACCTGTTGTCGACCTTAAGGCCTAATGAAATCTCAAACATAAGACCCGATACATATATGAACTTTATTCAAAGCCATTTTCTATGTTATAAAGCCCGATTCCATGCTAAGAGAGGTTTAATTTATTGACCTTTCCAAGATAACCATACAAGGCCCAATACATATGACTCCCTTTAAAGTCATTTGTAAATAAATGTAAGCCAAAAATAATGCATCAAATCAGCATTACAAAACTGTCCATGATATTGCCATGTTAATGCCTTTTGCTAAAAAAGATGCCAATTGATATCAACTTATCATATTCCCATACAAATATCAAATATTTAAGGAAACCTGATAGGGTTTTCTTAATATTAAATGCCAACTCCAAGTATGATTCCAAAAACCAAGTTGTCTATTTGCATTACCTGTATGAGACTGAAAAGAAAACACAACTTATGATGTAGATCAAAACATTATCAATGCCATGCAACCAAAATAATCTAATCATGCCAATACCATATAAGCCTGTAGATCACCTTAGCACAGTATAGCTCAAATTGTCAAACCTATCAAACTAGAATTATACCACCTGAACATAGAATCATAATCCTGTAAACAAGATGCCTTGTAATCTACATATGGATTCAAGAGATCAGTACCATCAAAACCATCATCACAATGCCGAAGCCAAAACCAAGTATGCCAAGACAAAATATAAACAAGAGTGCCAACCATCAGAATGTAACCAGTGCAACTGATAATCAATCACCGAGATGCCAAACTGAAACATAATTTTGACATCAAGGACAAATACCAAAAGAGAAGTTTAACATTCACATGGACATCACATTGGATAAATCAATGAATCTTCAAATAGAAAAGTATCTGCAAATGAATTTTTACTCATAACTCATTAATCAATCACATTCTCAAGTGTAGCACTTAGTTTTGGAGTCCACTAACTCATGCAGGTCCTATCCATGGTGATAATATTTTCCACTCCTTCCTCTAGCACCTAGAATGGTGAATATGCCTTAAACAAGTCCAAACTCAAGTGTAACTTCCAATGTAGTACTCCACCTCCCTCATGACTACATATGATAACTTAGATAATAAGCATAGTTGATATTTTATAAACCAAAGCATTTGGTATTATTTCTTAGGAATTATGCATAATTTCTCTCAGGAATAAATACACTTAGATAGGACAGTTTTTTTTGTGTTTTTATGCTTTTATAGAAAGATTATAATATTATAAACATGAAATAGATTGAATATCCCAAGAATGTTTTTAAGAAAAATAAAAGTTACATAAATTGGAAAAACATAAAGAATGCAATCCAGGACTCTGAGAGATTATGCAATGTTGATATGACAAAATTGCATTAAGAGCTTCCAAGTTGAAAAGATTAATGCAAAAGATCAATCAATAGATCAATGCATGAATATTCAAATACAAGCTAGGTAGTAAGTTTATATAGAACTAAGAGGATGTAGGGGGAAAATCCAACTAATACGAATCAACCACAAAAAGTGGAAGATGTCATCAAAAGTGGAAAGTGTTCCCCTTTAAGGAAGGGGGCACCACATCACTTATCTCCTAGTAATAAACTCACTTTACTATCCTAAACAAACTTAATAAAAGTGTAGGAAAAACCTATGTCTAAGGGAAAATAAATTAATGTTGGAAGAATGAAGAAGACCTTTGGTGTGTTGTCATTGATGCCAACATTGGTTGGTGATTGGTTATCTGCCCATACGGTAAACTGTGTTTGTGCTACATTGATCCGGTAATTTGGTTTGGAATCGATCCTAGTAGAATATTGGCCCATATGATTTTAGTATGTTATTCAGGACTGATAGTGGTAGCCTTGGTCAGGGATTCAACAATTTTGGTTGATTAGGTGGAAAGAAACAAGTGATAGATGTCCAACTTACTATTTTCGGGTTGGTCTTCATTTGGCCAACCTAAACAAGTGGTAAACATTTCATGGTTGCTTAAAATGTTTTGTTTTGGTTCAAGTCAACCTAACTTATGCTTGGCACGTTTTGTTTTGAGTGCCAAAGATGTTTTTTTTTTAAGTCAACAAGATATTTTGAGTTGAGTATGCTTACATATAATAAGGCCGACCTAATTGATGTATAAAGATGTAACCATGTATATATGTGAAACATCCTTGTATTACATAGGTGAATACATGTGTTGATGAAAAAGGTGTGATAAGTAATGAGAAGTGATGTGAATTGGTGTTGTATTGTGTGAAGCTGTTGGTAGTAACAGTACACTTGCAACCGGAGCAAGACTTTTATTTTCCAGAGCTTAATTGGAACTGAAATCAACACACAAAAGGTGTATTCAATCAGTTCATACTTTTGGCAGTGAGCCATACCCTTTTGTAATCATTTTTTAGGTTGTGAGCCTTTCAAGGACAGTGTGTCTTGGTAGTGTGCCCTACAATATCTTATGATAGATTATAATATATTGTGAGCTAATCCTTAGTGTGGTTTTTCCCACTTTGGATTTTCCATGTAAAAATCCTTGTGTTCATGTGTTATGTGATGTTATGATTCCTTTCATGTTTTTGTTTACAACTACAATAAGATATGTTTTAATTATTGAATGGTTAGCAGTCAAATGGTTTTGTAGAATACTAATTCACCCCCCTCTCAGTATTCAAAATGTTCAACAATTAACCTAGGAAAATAAAAACCTATAACAACACCCCCCTTAAGCACAACTTAGGAGGATGTAAAAGATGATGGGTCGTAGAAAATGAAGCCATGTTAGGTACCCATGTACATATCAAATTACCCCAAAGAAGAAGAAGCCCCCCCCAACAAATAGAGAGGGAACACCCCCCCAAAATAGAGAGAGAAGAAGAAAAGGACTAAGTAGCCCCCTCAAAGAGATCCAATGGTAGATGCTCGAAACTTGATGGAGAAGATGGTCCACGATCATTAAACAAAGTTCCTCCCCTTAGGAAGAAATAAAACCAATGGAGTATGCAATTCATCTCCCAAAAGGAATATGTAGGAAGAAAGTGAAAAATGTATGAAGTATCTGAAGTCGGCTCAAGTATCCCCCTGTCGATGCTGAAGGATGTCACAATTAAATCAAGCATTCTAGGCCACACTATTGAAGATGGAAAATTAAAATCTCCTATAGATTGATGTAGAGCACAATCCAAAGACAATGATGGTTTGACAATAGTTGTGAAATGAATGTCATCAAAGAGGAGAGATAACCCCTCAAACGTATCCTCCAAATTTAAAATGTGTCTCCATAAACAAGTCTGAAATACGTGTCAATAGATCATCCCAAAAAGTTGTATCTGAAAGACCATGCATGTCCTATTATAAGAAGTCATTGGAAGCTTTCGAAGAAGCAACATTGAACTTTGTAGTAGCAATAGATGTAACGACAAAAGAGTGGTCCCAATAGATTTAATCTAGAAGACATAAATGACCCTATTGCAATGAATCACTGGAGGCCCTCAAAGAAGCATCTCTAGAATCTAAATATGCAACAAGTGATGTTGATGGGGTATCAATGAATTGATCATCCACAAAAGATGTTTCCAAACAGTATGAGGCAACATAAGTCTCATTATCATTCAAAATAGTTGGTTCTCCAAGGAACACTAGTACAAAAATAACAATAAACTATTGAAAAAACTACTAAAAATTGCTAATAAATGACTGAACATGGCCGCATGACAAGTAGTAGTTTATTTCCAGTCATTTATAACGCGGTTGAATTGATGAATAAACCATTTTTAGTCATTTGATTGATCACTTTGGTCTTTAATTTAGTTGTCTAATTGATCGATTTGGTTGTTGATTTAGTCATTTGATTGATCGATTTGGTCATTGATTTAGTCGTCTGATTGATCGATTTGGTCGTTAATTTAGTCGATTGGGTAGTGTGTTTAGTCATTAATTTAGTCGATTGGGTAGTGTGTTTAGTCATTGATTGTTTTAAATTGGTCATTTATTCAGTCATTTTTTATTCATTGGTATATTTAGTCATTAATTTAGTCATTGATTATTGTTAATTGGTCACTTATTGAGTCATTTTTATTCACTAATTTCCGTCCATTGGTAGTGTATTTTGTCATTGATTTTAATCATCATTTTGATCAATTTGGTAGTTTATTTAATTGTTTTTGTTCAATGATTTTTGTCAATTGGTAGGTATATTGATACATTGTTTATTAATTACATAATCATTATATTTAGTCATATTTATTCACTGGTTTCTGTTAGTTGGCAACATATTTAGTCAATTGGTAGTTTATTTAATTATTTTTCTTCACTGATTTCTGGCTATAAGTGGTGGAAATGAGACAATGCTTTAATTGAGGTTTAAACATATAAAAACACAAAAAATAAATCAATCATTCATTTGCACATAATGAAACGGTTATTAAGAAGGTAAAATACACAAATTTTATTGAGAAAACATGTTCTTACAATAGATACAAGACATAAATGTGTCTTTGCTTTGAAAAATGTACTATTACAAAGTGTGTTTCTCAGTGCTGTGACTGAGAAAACTGAGTTACAATGCCTTTTTTTGCTTATGCAATTTATTACAATTTTGATGTCAATTCTATATTGCAACTTATTTGCAACTGCACATACATGTATGTTGCACTCTCTGCAACTTTTCTTCTTCTCTGCACCTCTTTATCTGCTCTGTGTTTACTTTTTTTTCTGCACCCTTATTCTTTGCGTCTATTGCTTACACAACAACATATCCCCTCTTCTATAATGCACCAGTTTGAATGAGAGGAACCCAAACAAAAAGAGAGAAACATAATCAAGGGGTTTTACATTACAGGTGCAGTAAGATAGAACATTCTTTGTTCTACTCACAAAATATACACCCAAATCAGATTCTCTGGTTTTTGTTTGGGTTCAACTTATTCAGGCTCAGTACATTCTCTGTCTGTAACTTCACTCTCCACACTCTATTGTTGCTAACCCTTCTTTTTCTCTTCTATACTTACTACTAACACTCTGCCATTTTTTTCAAATATTTTAGTGGCCACCGTGTGAAGGTCCCTTCTTTCTCTTTTAGACGAACAACTCCATCTATTTTTTCTAGATAAGGAAGGGGTATGTTACTTGTGACTTGTAAAATACTTACATTTGAATCTCCCGTTCCTTTAAATTTGAATCCATGTACAATAGATAGTGAGTGAATCCACCCAATGCCTGCAGCAACACCATCAAATAGATCCAACACCTCAACTTTATCCCTTTCTTGAAGTTTATCAATAAATGTCTGCAAAATAAATAAAAATACACATTATATTAAGATATAAAACACACATTATATTATTTTTGATAGCTTTTTATAATGTCTTATGTCTTGGAACAAATCACTTTTTGTATGTGCTTTTATAAAACACTCTATTACAACTAAGCTCTAAGCTTCCATCTGTAAGTTATATGTTCTCCCTTATTTCCATAATCTATGTATACTAGCTAATTACACTTCATTACTATTCTAACCAACTTCTATCAAATAGGTAATGATTACCCTTATTTACATAATAAAACAACCATTACTTACTTGAATAGTACTACTTGCATGTGGTTTCATAACACTCACCTCGAGTTTAGCGTGCAACTACCACTATGAATATCATATGCATGCTCATCGAGTTCATCATCATAATCTGCACTATCAATGATATTGTAGACATGAAGTTGTATAACTTTGTAGAGAGTTCTATTGACAGGGCCTTTTTCTTTTTGTCCTACTTTCATATAATTGCTCTACATCATGCAAAAATAAATATAAGTCAAGTAAAGAATGCAAAAGCTATAAATTTTTGTCCCAAAGAATATTTTAAGCATGAAGAATGACAAAACATTGGGACATATTAACTTACAACTTAAATAATGCAAAAGCTATAAATTTTTGTCCAAAAGAAGAATGACAAAACATTGGGATAGATTAACTTACAACTTAAAGAATGCAAAAGCTATAATTTTTTGTCCAAAAGAAGAATGACAAAACATTGGGATAAATTAACTTACAACTTAAAGAATGCAAAAGCTATAATTTTTTGTCCAAAATAAAATTTTAAGCATGAATAATTCCAAAACATTAGGACAGATAACTAACAACTATTATATCAATTACCTCAACTTTAGGACAACTAAGACGATTGTGCTGCACATTCTTGTCCACTTCATCACTATCAATATCGACAACTCTGTTGACATTATGAAGGAATTTTTGTTTTCCTATTGCTCTGCATGTGGTTTAACCATCGTGCAAAAAAAATA
Source organism: Sequoiadendron giganteum (assembly GCA_007115665.2). Taxonomy (NCBI): domain Eukaryota; kingdom Viridiplantae; phylum Streptophyta; class Pinopsida; order Cupressales; family Cupressaceae; genus Sequoiadendron; species Sequoiadendron giganteum. Next base: position 520,515,525 of record CM021108.1, on the reverse strand, counting down.
CAAAGCATTCAATAGTGAAGTAAATAATACAAGCTATAAATTTATCCAAAAGAACATTTTCTGGATCACTCCAACAATAAAAAAACTGGGTTGGATTCTCCTGCACTCAAATTTCAATAATCTACATATTAAGATGCATTTGTATATAGAATTTCCAAACAAGAAGAAATGAGATCAATAGAGCCTCTTACCTAATTTGAATCCATGGATTTATGCTCATTCCATGCAGAAACTATAGGGTTAACAGATTGAACCAATTGCGTAACTTGTTGAGTGAGACTGAATAGCCAACTCATTAGCTTTTGGTACCCTAGTTCATTTGAGTTGACATGATCTATAGAGGCTCCTATTGGGCATTGAACAAATGGTTGCGAAATATCTGTTGAAGAACTAGATTTTCACTTCATCCTACTCTTAGATTTACCAGCATCTACTGTTGCCATATAATTGACAATATCTTTTGCACCTGTTTCTCTATTACAGTTTTCCACCTAAAATACAATGTTAATTTCAACATATCATCAACTCAATAAAAAAACAAAATAAATACAATTTAAATTGAACCAAAAATCCATACACTTACTGCAAATTTATCCTTTTTGGCATGCAACCCACCTTGACCAAATGTATATCCAGCCCTCACATTATCTCTTGCTCTCTTGCCTTTGTTACTCTTTGCCAAATATTCTTTAGAATGCATACTTTCTCTCAATGCCTCTCACTCTTTGGGAGATAGAGTGGATTCTAACCTCTCTTTTCCCTCCATGATTGTTTTTATGCAACTTTATCTATAATTGTTCATCAAAATTCTCACCTATGCTTGCAATATTTTCTAGAGATTTGTCCATCAGTAGTCTCAAAATCATTTTCCATTTTTTGTATAACATTTTCCATAGCTCGTAGATCTTTCTCTACAAAATTTGATTTGCAAATATCCAAATGGGCCCTACATCTTACACCCAACTTGGTGGACCACTTTGCAACATTTGGCCCAATGGGTTCACCATTTCTCGATACCTCAAGCAAGAATGGCTTCTTGCCTTCTAATTTCCTTTCTTTTGCATTCCTCTATGTAGATTTGTACAAATATTGACTCAATCTTTGTCTTTTGACAAAAGCATCCACATCTTTTATTAAATTATCACTACCAGTATTTCTGGCTGATCCACTAGTTCCATCAAAATTTCTAGATGCAATAGGTTCCCTCTAAGGCACAATAGATGCAAGCGACCTCTCTTCATGAATTTCATTAACCGGAACTTCATGCTCCTTGGCCACATCAGGTGTGGCATGAGTAGGTAGATCAATACCGGTATCCACAAATTTCACATCAAGTGCATCCCTTAGTGTTGAATAAAGCATTTGTGGACTTGTTGTTCCTTTGCCTTGATGTTTTTCAATAATCTCTCTTAGACTTAGTTCTAAGAGATCATCACAACGTTGCACATCACCATGTGCTATATCAGGCTACACATCACCATGTGCTATATTAGGCTGCACATCACCATGTGCTATATTAGGCGATACTGTATCTTTTCTTTCCTTTTGTTTTTTCTCCACATTTTCTTTGCACTCTTTTTGTTGCCTATAAAACAAAAAAAATCATATTATGTGTTATATACATAAAGATCTTGCCTATAAAATGTCATTAAACTATTAAAAAAATAATATACTACTTAGTGTATTTACAACTTGCCCACTTGTCAAACCAAGATTCAATAAATATTCATTATTTTTGGGCATTTTTTCACTACGCACGCGCTCATATTCTGTCACTGGAATTTCAGCATTATGATATTCACTATCATCTAATATGCGCCTTACAGTCCTTGTCTTCATTTCTTGAAGTACAAATAAACAATAATGTATAAATCATCAACTTGAATCAGTAAAACTTTATTGAGTTCATAAGTTGATAACTATTGAATTTCCAACCCATTGATAACTACAAATGGAAACTTAAATTAGAATTCAGTTTACAGATTAAAATGAATTTGCAGTAAAAACCCAAGAAGATGTTTACAATTACAGGTATCAAACAAATTTTCCTTAGGGATATATTCACATGAAAAGAACTCATAAAAACATAACACAAGCAGGATGAAGGAAAAACATAGTCTAGTTCATCATGAGGTGCGTTAGAACCTTAAAATTTTGCCTAGTTCCATCATTACAATTAACCTTGAGCCCCATGACCTGAGCCTTTACCCTTATACTCTTTTTTATATTTGACCGAGCCTCCCCACTGTAAACAAACATATAATTTTTTTAGGTCTGACTGAAGTTGAAAGACCTATACAAAGCCAAAAATTCATCATATATACTTAAGCAAAAAAATGTCTAACTAAAAACATTCCAAATCCCTTGACAGTCTGTTACTGTGATCCCTCAATAGTATTATGAACCCTTGGGGAGTTGGTAGTGTGTAATAGACAACATGAAGATATTTACTACCATATTGCATAAGTATTATAATGAGGATGCGGTTGGGCGGTATGAGAGAATTTAAATACATCATAAACTGCCATACCACGAGAAGGGAAAATGAAGGGTGCGGTATAGCGGGGTAACACACCATCCCATGAGGAAGATCATAAAGGCATGCGGTAGGGTGGTATGAATTGCTATACTATGGAAGGATGTGACGAAGCATGCAGTATGGCGGTAAGCCATATGTGACCATTAATGTAAATTGCAGTACCATGGGTTAAAGAAGTCAAGCTTGTAGTATAGAGGTAAGGATCCTGGTACCCCACGGTGAAATGCAAAGAAGCATATGATATAATGGTGTATAACCCTCTATCCCATGGAAGTTATAGAAAGTGGTGGTGATAAATCGGTATTAAATGCATGAATCACATCAACCCTCTGATCTTGTAAAATCAATGGTGCATGTTCAAACTCAAACTACGAGAAAAATATTTGGAGTAAGGTTGATATTAATGTTGACATGACTGAGCTCAAAAGCCATTAAACCAAGAATTCGACATTCTCTTTGCACTCATTTGCAAAAATTATCGTGCGGGGAGCCAAGAGTTTAAGGAGGTTAAGCTCTACAACCATCGTAACCTGGGTAAGTGCACAAAACACGTTTTGAATTAAGTTTTATGAGGACAAGATTGTTTCCAAAATTCTGCATTTCAGAAGTATAGGATAAGTAAGATAGTTAAACATCATGCCGCCCAAGAAGAAAGAACCTGAAACTAAAAAGGAAGAATCTAAGGTTAAAAAGAGGTCCTCACTAAAGAGGTCCTTACAACAATCTATCTTGGATATACTCCCTAAATCAATTGAGAAAGGATTTAAGAAATTTTTTAAAGATATGGCTCACGGTTGTAGAGATGCCCTTATCCCTATCTTCGGGTGGGAACTATTCTGGTAATTTTATGACAAAAGGGAGGGAAAGATTCCGATGTCAAATCCATGGGCATTAGATTTGGCCAAGTTAATTATCCCAGTTTTTTTTATATATGTAGAGTTCATCAGAGTATTGGCTCAAAGTTATTATCCTTCCACTAGGTCTGTGAGATTGCCACAAGGTTCACCATTAGTTGTGTTGTCTAAAGTGGCCATAATTGAATTTTTTGACCTAAACAAACAAGCGCTAACTAAAATTGATTTACAAAGAAGTGAAGAAGAGTATACTAGATTGAGGAGAACCCATAGAAGTGATGAACTCCTCATTTACATGAAAAGGGGTGTAAACAATAGGGTGATTCCTATATCCCCTTTTGCTACTGAGCCATTTGATCTCTCATATTTCCAATACTATTTCAAGAAAACCTACTTTGCTCTTTGTCAAGTACTTGGGATAGATGCAGAAGAGTGAATGCTAGTTAGTTTAATGATGATGGCAATGAGGATCCAAAACCCTAAGACAAACATTGAATATGATTTTGCCTCATATCTTGAGAAAGCATTGCATGAAGGATTTATGCAAGTCAAGGAAAATAGATCCCCCATAACATTCAGGCAATATTCTTTGTCGTGCCACCTGATATTATACCAGAATAAAGATAGATAGACCAAAAGGATGTGTTTGGGTAAGATTGACAAGTAGGGGAATTTGCTGCCAGTGCAACGATGGTGTTATATATGGGACAACAAATGTAAGAATTCAAATTATGTGATATTCCATGATGACTTTGTGTACATAATTATGAGTTCTTGGCCACCCACAACCAAGACTATACACACTTGTGCTACAACTGTTAAGACCTTTGGCTTTGAACCCTGAGCAAGGCCATACTTATAACTTCGGTGATTGGTTTTTTCTACCAGATATCACAATAATCAGGATTTATGGATGCACACATACCCCACATATACTACCAAAGTATATCCCCCTTTGATTAGATTTTTTAGAGTTCATGTGGAAGATTCTATGGATGGAAAATGATGTCATGCATAAACAAAGGAAGGGTACATTTTTACCCATTTTGACAACATGTGGGGAACTATCAGTGGGATGTGATACACTTGAAGAGTTGTAGAATTATCTAAAAGCAAGGTACTCTTTAGAGTCTGGAAAGGGAAGAGATTTTGACCCTAAGGGTCACATGAATTTTGTAAGACACACCATTGTTACCAAGGCTATGGTTACTCACTAGATTGATTATGAAGAAGATGTAATCAGAAATTGTTTCACTCCTCAAGAGGTATATGAGAGGAGGAGAAAATGGGAAATTATGAGAAGGATTGAGGAAGAAAGAAAGATGAATCACAATGATTTCTTGGGGTATTTCGTAGAGGAAGCAGATCCTCTCAAGAGGATATAAATGATGATTGATAAATTTCATGAATTATTTGTCTGTAGCGAAGATGGGGATGGGGAGACCTGCCAAATTGTCTCCCAAAAGGCCGAGTGGTATTGTAGTTATAGAACCAACTCTGGATACTATTTTAGTATGCCATGCTTCTCCAAGACCACCTCCTGAAAAACCACCTTCTAAAAAATAAAAGACATAAGAGATAGACCCACTTGTTTCCTATGAAATAAGTGAGGAGGTTGGAGATACATAAGAAGTAGTTAATGTGTTAAGACATTTCAAGGATGATGTTGAAGTGGACCAACCTATGCTTGAAACTTAAGACCACAGGCTTGAAGCTAGAGTCGATATTGAGGTACAAGGAGAAAGAGAAATGCATGAGGATAAGAGGGTGTTGTAGCTCTCAAGTTCTTGGAAGATGATGAATTTATCAAAACCCTTGAATTTAAAGACTTTTGGATTAAGATGAAAATGAGAGAGTTTGAAGTGAGGGTTGAAATAAATAAGATGGGAGATGAGGAATTCCAACATGACCAAATAGTAGCCCACACTTTTAATGAATTAAGGATTGATAATATTGATGTCAACCCACAAGAGGCTAAAAAGATGATTTTGAAAAGTAATATACTTATTGTCCCTGATATGGAATTAAAGAAAATGTTTTTACTTGATCAAGTGAGAAGACGAGAAGACCCAATGGTGATTGCTAAGTTTGACTCAGATGAAGGAGTAAGTGGCACAGGGTATAACCCTAAGATTGAAACCTTGGCATTTTGGGCCAAACAAAAGAGTACACAAAACCAAGGTTACTAGATGTAGTGCAAGAAATGAAAGGGAAAACTATGGTGAAAACATTAAAGGATACATCTCCTCTGGAAGATGCAACCCTAACAATGCATTTAACTATGTTCACTCGAGCTACAGTTAAGGGGATGGAAGCTAGGTTGGGAGAGTACAAAAAGGAAAAAAAGTTTTTAAATGATGAAGTCAATAAATTATTCATGGAAAATGTGAAGTTGAAGGAAAAATTGAAAGGAGCAGGCCCCTCATAGAACAAGGAAATAATGTTATACTAGCCTCTTCCTACTCCACTAGTTGATATAAAAAGTGCTTCCATTGAACAAGTGAGAATTCTTAGACAAGAGATTTAAGAGTTAAAGAAAGACAACAATGAGGGTAAGGAAGGAGTGAGAAAGAAAATTTGCAATGTTTTAGAGAAGGTCCTTGAGCATAGGATAAAGCTAATTGTGGATAATTTGGAAAGTGTGTATGATTTCTATAGCTCATTGACACAGGAAATTGGTTAGATAAAACCACATGTACCCATACTGGATCCCCTTTTTAAGAACTGGCATTGTTCATAATACCATGTATGATATAATAAGTTGTGGTCTCGAATTGTGGTATTGGATTTTTTTATGTATTTTAAGTGGGAATATAGGGGTATATTATGAATGCAGTATTTTAGATATCATTTTATTGAAAAGATTGAACATTTTTCTAATTTTACAATCTCTTAGTTTTAATTTTCAGTGTCAGTCAGACCTAAGAGATCATTTCTTTGTTTGTAATGAGGAGGCTTAGTTCACCTAATGTTAAGATATTTATATGTATTATTAAATCAAAGATATTCATTATTGTTTCCTTCACACAAGCATATTCAATGCATGTGGAGGCTAGAAGCTATATTACAAACTAAAGCTATCATCTAGGACATACAAGAAAAGTGCATCTAGAAAATATATAGGGCATACAAGAAATTATATTCTAAATAAACAAAATTATTTTCAAGCAAAGTAAGAAAACTAAGAAGAATGAATTACATTCAATAATAAATTACACCATACATATAATCAATGTTTAGGTGACAAGCTAGCCTCTTAATGTGACAAAACATCATCATAATTATCTACATTGCTGATTACATTGCTCTTTCAAACTCAAAGCATTACTTCACATTGCATAACTAATAACTAGATGCTGATAGATGACAAAATTTCAATTACAATATAGTTTTTACAAAGTCAACCTAAGTAGTTATGCAATTAATTCACATTGCATAACTAATAACTAGGAGCAGCTGCCAATTGCATTTTCTTGTCATGGCATTCCATGAGACCACATTTCTTTGAAGCATTTTTCAAATAGTTCACTGCCTTGTCTATGCTACCACATTTTTCATACATATTGTCTACCAAATCATTTTATCAAACAGTTCACTGCCTTGTTGCTATGGATAAAAGCCTAAAACAAGTGCTTTCGAACAAGCTGTGGATGCTTGGAAAAAATCTATCAAAACATAATAGTAAGCAATAACATAGAAAAGGCAGTGAACTGGTTGAAAAATGCCTCAAAGAAATGTGGTCTCATGGTGATGGAATTCCATGACAATCCATAACAATTCGCTTGTCATGGAATTCATCATGGCATTCCATCACCATGAGACCAAATTTCTTTGAGGCATTTTTTCCTAAGTTCATTGCCTTGTCTATGCTACCACATTTTGCATACATGTCTACCAAACCATTTTATCAAATAATTCACTACCTTGCTGCTATGGCTAAAAGCCTAAAATAGGTGATTTCAAACAAGCTATGGATGCTTGGAAAAAATATATCAATGCATAATAGTAAGCAACAAGCTATGGTCTCATGGTTTTTTTGGCGGGAAAATCAACGTGATTTTATTTGCATTTTTTTGTAGGTTTTAAACACATTTTTTGGAAATTTTTCTATTTGAAATGGGGAAAAATCTCTGTGGTCAATTTTGTGCATTTTTTCATTTTTAGACTTTATCTGATCTACAAATTGGGTCTATATTGTTGTTTATCTACACTGTACTATATATATGAAATATCTCAATTTGTGTAATAAAAATAGTATATCTATGAAATATATCCTAAACCTTATACCCTAAACCTTGAACATTATCCCTCAACACTCAACTTAAACTAGAAACCATAAAATCTCAACCCTTCACCCTATGCCATATACCCTCAATCCCTCACCCCTATACCTTATACCCTTAACCCAATACTTAAGCCATAAACCCTCAAACCTCAACCCTAAAACTTAAACCCTAAACCCTATACCTCAACCATCATCCCTATACCCTATACACTTAACCTTAGATATTCAACCTCAAACATTATCATTCAATTGTAAACCCTTAAAACTCAGCCCTATACCCTATACCATCAACCCAATACTTAAGCCCTAATCCCTAAACCCTCAACCCTATACCTTAATCCCTAAACCCTACACCCTCAACCCTCATCCATATACCTATACCCTCAACCTTATAGCCTAAATCTTGAACATTATCCCTCAATGCTATACTTAAAGCCTAAACCATGCAGTCTCAACCCTTAACCCTATACCTTATTCCCTCAACCCATACCCTAAACCCTAAACCCAATATCTTAAACCCTAATCCATATACCCTACACACTTAATCTTATACACTTCATGGGTTGAACATTATCCCTCAACCTTATACCCTGTACCATCGACCCTATACTTAAGCACTAATCCCTCAACCGTAGACCCTATACATCAAACCCTAAACCATACACCCTCAACCGTCATCCCTATACCCCATACCCTAAACCTCAAACATTTTCCCTCAACACTAAACTTAAACCAAAAATCATACACTCTCAACCCTTCACCCTATGCCATATAACCTCAATCCGTCACCCATATACCATATACCCTCAACCCAATACTTAAGCCCTAATCCCTCAAACCTCAACCCTCATCCCTATACCCTATACACTTAACCTTAGACACTCAACCTTGAACATTATCCTTGAATTGTAAACCCTTAACCCTCAACCCTCAACCCTATACCATCAACACGATACTTAAGCCCTAATCCCTCAACCCTCAACCCTATACCTTAAACCCTAAACCCTACAACCTCAACCCTCAACCCTCAACCCTCAACCCTATACCCTAAACCCTCAACATTATACCCTAAACCTTGTACATTTTCCCTCAACACTATACTTAAACCCTAAACCATACATTCTCAACCCTTCACCCTATGCCTTATACCCTCAATCCCTCAACCCTATACCATATACCAATATTATAAACCATAATCCCTATACCCTGCACACTTAATATTATATATTTGATGGGCTGAACATTATCCCTCAACTGTAAACCCTCAACCCTATACTTAAGCCCTAATGCATCAACCCTCAACACTCAACCATATACCTTAATCCTTAAACCCTACACCCTCAACCATCATCCATATACCCTATACACTCAACCTTATAGCCTAAACCTTGAACATTGTACCATCAATGCTATACTTAAGCCCTAATCCCTCAACCCTCAACTCTATACCTTAAGCCCCAAACCCTACACCCTCAACCATTATCCCTATACCAAATACCCTTAACCTTATACCCTAAACCTTCAACATTGTCCCTCAACACTCAACCCTCAACCTTCAACCCTATACTTAAACCCTAAACCCTACACCCTAAACCCTTAACCTTATGCCTTATACCAAAAATTCATACCATAAACCCTATACCCAATATCATTAACCCTAATACCTATACCCTAAACACATAATCTTATACACTCAACCCTAAACATTATCCCTCAACTGTAAACCCTAAACCCTATACCCTCAACCCTAGATACTTAAAACCTCAACCCTCAACCCTCAACCTTATACCTTAAACCCTAAATCCTACACCATCAACCCTCATCCCTATATCCTATACCCTCGACCTTATACACTAAACCCTGAATATTGTCCCTCAAGGCTATACTTGTGCTGAAGGGGCATTTTGACTATTGGAGTAATATTGCATTCTTTTTGGCCAGAAATATATCAAGTTTGTGGCTACCATCCACCATATAAGTCACTACCATTAGATCATGATAATGGTTTCCTTATGATCACTGGTTGTTGTTGATACAATCCATCATAGGTGCAATTGTTAAAAAGGTTTCATACAGCTAGTCACCAACTTCCACATATATACATTATATCATTATTTCTAGTGTAGTGTTGCAAGTTGGGGAACTCAAATATATGGTGGATCCATATGGTATGTGCAGCTCTTGTACTATTGTCGAAACAATAATCTGAGTTTGGATTATGGTGCACAACCCTTTAAAATTATTGTCACATCTAGGGATCATTGTGGTGACTTCATATTTGATCAAGGTATCAAGAATATACGATCTATTATTGTCGAGGTTTCAGGACTGCTGGGATGAAGATAAGTCCATATTGTATGCTTCATAACAACCTTGTTTTACTATTCCATAGACCAGTTTGCCTATCAATACAAGTATTTGATTTATTGCATCAATATTTTTATTTTCAAACTTATCTAATCTACAAATTGGGTCCATATTGTTTTTTATCCGCACTATACTATATCTATGAAATATCTCAATTTGTGTAATAAAAAATTCTAAAAAGGAGGGCATAAAATTGGAAAATACAAAAAAATAAGAAAGTTCTAGAATTGGGGACATTACAATGGTATTAGAGTTGGATCTTTTCGGCCTGTGAGATTTCCTTCTTATACAATCAAGTGATAGAGCCAACAAGTATTATCAAACGGACTTAGAAAAACTATCCATTTCCTAAGAAACAATTAAAGGTGCACAAAGTGAATTAGATGCGAAGAATTCTTATATTAGAATTTCACTTGGAAATTGGAATTATTTTGTAGCTTTTCGCAATGAGGAGGGATCCAAAGAATGAGGCAACACATCTTGAGAAGGCTAGAGAATTGTATTGTAAAGTGTTGGCACAAAGACCAAGAAATGTTTATGCTGCAAATGGGGCAACCATTGTGCTAGCTGAAAGGGGTCAATTTGATATTGCAAAGGAATTTTTTACATAGGTACAAGAAGTTTTAGCAGGAAACATCTTTGTTCAGATGCCTGATGTGTGGGTAAATCTAGCACATGTTTACTTTGCACAAGGACAATTTGTGCTTGTAGTGAAAATGTATCAAAATTGTTTGAGGAAATTTTATTTTGGCACTAACACCCAAATTTTATTATATTTAGCTCGAACACATTATGAAGCAGAACAGTGGCAAGATTGTAAAAGAATATTATTAAGACCAGTAGATTCTAACTACCGTAAGTTTCCAAGAAGAAATATGTAGATTTTGTGTTTAATGTAATGAGGGTTTCAAATTACTTTTGAATTCGCTGCAGAGGGCGTCCCCAAATCTGATTTCATTGTAGAGGGCCTCACCAACTTCAAATTCGTTGCAACAAACTTTGAATTCCTTGCCCTTACCCGCCTTTTCAGAAGTCTCTAGGTCCTCTCCGAATCTTTATCGCCCATGCAAGTAGCTGCTATAAATCATGATCAAAACTTCTCAGTGCCAGGCTAACCTGCAACTAACGAATGAAGTGAGGAGCTAGGCTAACCTACAACTAACGAATGAAGTGAGGAATATTTCTGCAATGAATGCAAATAAATGTGAATAAGCGCCAATACATCGACACACATAATGCATCACACCAAAAATTGGACGAAATGTTTTTTTTAAAATTTTGTCTAATTTATATTTGGTGACCAACTATTTAGTCATTTGTATTTCTATGACTAAATAATTTTTTAGTAAATGACCAAATTAGTCATTTATTTAATCATTTATAGATGAGTTGCAAAAACTTAGTAGAATTTAGTCATTTTTAGTTGTTGTGACTAAAATTTTTAGTCACCTAGTCATTTATTTGCCAAATTCTACTAGTGGAAACATCACTTTCAGATGAAGATTCAATGTCTTCATACAATTGTTGGATGATGGTCCAAGAAGTGAAAGGGCACTCAATGTGATCTATGTGATGTAGAGTATCCTTAGAAATAGTCCATAGACCATGTTGTTATTGTTAAACCATGCATTCTTTTCATCATAGTCACTTGGTTCAAGAACGAGTCCAAGGAGATAGGGTAATAAATCCCACTCAAGGAAATGATTCTTTAACCCTTGCTTCCAAGATAAATAGTTCTCTAAAGTTAATATGACAACAAAAAGATGAAGTTTAAGATACATGATTAATCCCCCTTAAATGGAACTTTATCTTGGTTCATGATTACAAATTACTTGTTTAATCCCACCAAGAATGAGTGTAAAAGACACCAAAAGAACACCAATACACTCCTACCCTTTTCACTATTATAAAATATCACCCTCCAAATATTATAAGGTTGGCACTTTATAGTTCAATGTGTTTACAAATCCTTTTCCAAGATACAATGCTCAATGGGCTCAAAATATCCAAAATTACAAATTTTGATATAAAATGAACTTGAGACAAAATCTAAAAAAATTAGCCTTATATCTGTGTAGTGCTCTTCACCTCCTTTCCAATGCCTATTTGTTTCCAAAAATGAAAGCATTGGGGTGAAATTTATGACCTATTGAATAAATTAGAAACAAACAACTTCAACCTGGAATATTTGGTACAAAATGGTAAAAAATATTTTCAATACCTCCATGGATGGAAAGTTCTTGTCTCCATCTCTTCGATAATATCTCATTTTCAAAAAAGGGCATTGTGGTGAAAAGTTATGCAAGTTTGAAAAAGGCCAATTTGGCCTATTAGGGGAGCCTTGGTGGCCCCCTAGTGGTTCTTGGGTGGCACAAGAGCGGAGATTCTAGCGAAGATTTCAACAGTTTGGAAATAACCGTTAGCAGTTAGAATTTAGCACCTAGCAATTTAAGTCTTTGACCAGTGGTTGAATTGGCCGCTTGGCGACTTTAAGTTGTTGGCGATTAATGCCTAGCAGGAGGACAAGGGTCGTAGGCATCCTTTATGGTTGCAAGCGGTTAAACCCTCAGATAGTGCTTTAAGTGTTGAATAAAAAAAATTATTATATATTTTTTTAATTTTTAAAAGACTGCCTAACAATTTAAGACTGAGGTCTCTTTGCCTTAACGAATTGAATCCCTTTAGCACTAACCTTGTGTTTTGTTGTGTGTCTTTTGTGTAGCTTCTTAGTGCTTGCATTGTGTTTACATCATGTTTGTGTTCACTTTGTTGTCATCTATATGTTATGTTATGTCATGTGTTTTCATCGTGTATGCTTCATTTTTTCGATATGTATGTTTGTGTATGTTATCTTGTTGAGTTTCATACATGTGTGTGTTCTTTTGTGCTCATGTTGGTTTTCCATGGGATCTTGGATCCTGGGGGCTAGTGCACTCCCCCTTGATCCTTTGTCATCCTATCTCTTCAACATTTGGACAATCACCCCTCTTGATATATTTTTCTACTTTAGTGTAAGTCTAAGCACAAGTTCATACTCTCACTAAAGTGGGGGGTAAATGTAGCATCATAAATTGATACCCTTGAAAATTTCACACTATGTTTTTCTCCCCTTTAAGTAATTGAACCTAATTGAACACCTAATTTCCTAAATTATGCATTATGTGGCCTATTTTAATCATTTTTTGATAATTTGCAACTACAAAACAAATGCATTCATTTAATGCTTTGTCCTTGACTCCTTAATTTCTAAAAAATAGGTCTAGGACACTAGCGCCTAGGGCACCTCTGTCCCCTTATTTTGGCTCCAAATTCAAATATTTCAATGTCAAAATTTTATTATTTGAAATTCAAATATCTAAAGTTGGTTGTCGAGATTTAATTATTGAGAAATTAGAATAATGCCTATAAATACCTAATTATTGCATCTTTTAAAAATTAATTGAAAAGATATAGCATTATTGAGCAAGAATTATTGTCAAGAGCATTATCCGAAAAGTCAAGAGAAACATTTCAAATATTTATTGCATAAATTCAAGATCCAAGCATCATGCCAAAGTGTATGTGAGTTTGCTCATGTTTATGTTATCATATTGTTTGTGAAGACTAACCCTTGTAGGTCTTCAAGCAATTCAAGCAAGCAAGATTTAAACCTTGAGGAGATTTGTATGAATTCAATCCTTCAAGGAAGCCATTGAAGGGTGGTGAGTTGCAACACCTTGTTGATTCATCATTCATTCCTATAATTTATCCATTTATCATTAGCATTGCCATTGTGTAAGTGGAAACACTAACACGAGGTTTAACTAAGGTAAGCTCCTAAATGGCACAACCTTTCTTCTCTCTTTGAATGTGCAAGTTTCAGGTTTGAAGAAGAGTGGAAGAAGTTTGAAGGTCAATTATCCATTGTTGCAATCAAATCCTACACCTTGATAAAAAACAAAAACTCAGTTATAAAATTATCCGATAGTGCAACAAGGAGAGAATGGAAGCTCTGATCTGGCACCAGGGGACTACAAAAAAATTGGAAATTGGTCAACAAGGACAGTGGCACCCCTGAAGGAAACATTCTAAAAAATCAGACTCAAATTTGTAGGAGAGATGCACAAAACTCTACCTTTCTTAGATCTAGTGTCAAAAATTTATGTTACAATTTCTTTGTTGTCCAAATCTTGCATTTTACAATTAGGGGATATAGTTTAATTAGGTTAATAAAATAAATTCAATTCTAATCAATTTCCAAGGCTCAAAAGGATCAGATCTAGGTCTGATTAACTCATCTTCATGGTTTAAAGTCAATCTAATCACCTTGTTGATTTGCATCCTAATGTTCTCTTAAAAAAGGATTGATGTTAGTGTTCTATACGTTAGACCTAGGATCCCTTTTTCATCAAAACAAAAATCAATCTAAAATTTGAATATATACTACTTCTTCCTCTCTTATTCAAAGGGATATAACTTGGTTATATTAAAATCCACCCGAAAAATAAACCTAAGAATATCATACATGAAGATAAGAGACCTCATCTAGGATATGTTTCTTACAAATAAATTTCTTGGGGTTGTACAAATATTTATGTAGAAACCTTCTATGTCTTCTTGGAAACAAAAGAACTTATAGGCTATTGAACTTGTAGAATTTTAACAAGATAAATGTGAATCTTCATAGGATTCTATAGATTAAATAAACCACTTGAAGCACCGATAAAATCAACTTCAAAGCCCAATCTATTGCAAGCATGAGTAATTAGTGTTGTCATTGATGTCAACAAGTCTGTTTTGTCATTGATGTCTATAGTTGAGTGAGATTGTTGCAAGAGTATGTGTAGTTGATGCCTTGATTAGTTGCATTATGTTGTCATTAGTAAAGTACTGGTGTCAACCTCTGGTGTTTCTTTGATATGCTTCTATCTATGGATGTGGAAGTGTTGAATATAATGAGGATGTGTCTCTGGTGCTTGGTTTCGAAGTGCTTTTGAGAAAAATTGATAAAAAGAGGAAACATTGTGTTGCAGTGACATTTTGGGTGAGATAATTTTGTTTTGGTTTTGCTTCATATTTCTTCTAGGTTGAATTTATACTTGTGTGATTTGAATATGTTGGTGAGAGGTGTTTAAAGGTGTTGTATTGAAGAGTTTGTGTACTAGATCATTGTACATAAGAATTTGTGTTCACCAGTGTGTGAATGTGCATTGTAGAGGTGTTTGGGAGAAATGTATTTGCTCTGTGTTTCTCCGTAGTTGTGTTTCAAGTCTTGCAATTTTGAAGGTGTGTTGATGGTGTTGGTAATTTACCTCAGTCAAGATGGTTTGAGGTTTGGTGCTTCAAAAGATGGTTTTTCAAGTAACAATGTATGGTAGAGTTGTCTGAGTGTACTGGGTTTGTACATTCTTTGGGTGGAAGTTGTTGCGAAGGAGTTTTTTGGATTTCAGGATGTTTGAGGAATATTATAGATCATGTTTGAGCATGGTGTGTGGTTTGCAAGTCATCCTTGGGTTTGAGGAAGAATGTACTTAAAATTTTAATGGTGTTTACATAGGTATCAATCGACCTGGTGTTTACACTACATGCGAAGGATAAATATTGCTTGTGATAGCATGTAGTTGAGTGGTGTTGTTGATTTGGGTCCCAATTAAGTTTTGATGTGGTTCGCATTCACTTCTATCTACCATGGAAGTGTTTTAGCGCTGACCTAATTTGAATTTGCACGTTTGAGGTGCATAGATGACCTTGGAGAAAGGTTTCAAGGTTGAATACGGTATAAGTATGAGTTGAATTATTGAAGGATGTCAAGACAGATGGGTGAGATGCGAATGATGCGAAGTGCAATGTCGTAGAATGCAAAAATGAGTAATGTAGTGCGAGCTTTGATGTGTTAGTTTATTGAATGCAGTGAGCAGAAGGTGACTAAAATTCTTTAATCAGACTACGAAGGTGTTAAAAGTCATTGTGGTGGATTCTCTGTTGCATTGAGATGCTTTTCTCTGTGTAACATTAATTCTCTATGTTCTTTTCTATTTTGGCAGTGAGCCTTTCTTCTTTGGCCAGTGAGCCCTACCAACAATGAGCCCTATTGTATTCGGTGTTGATATTAATTATATTGTGAGCTAATCCTCACTGTGGTTTTTCCCTTCTTGGGTTTTCCATGTGGTGTTCTCTTGTGTATGGTGTTGAATTATTCTAGTTTATGTTATTTTCTTTTCATGCTAATTCATCATAATAGAATTAAGGGTTTAATGAATGAATGTGAATCTGAATGTTAATGAGGTTTTTAAGTTTTAAGGAACACATGATTCACCCCCCCTCTCAGTTGTCTTATACATTCAACAATTGGTATTAGAGCAAGGTTCCTTGGAGAAAGCTTAACCGCATAAGGTATATCTTGGATGGTGCACAAGAAGGAGATCCCTATATTTGATGGAACCAACTATGCATTTTGGAAGACAAGGGTGGAAGGCTTTCTGGAGAATTTGGGATATGATGTTTGGAGATCAGTTTAGACTAGATATAATACACTTGCAAATGGTCTGAGAACTGAAGCTGAACTTAAGGCCCGTAAAAGCAATAGTAAAGATAAGTATGCTCTCTTAAGTAGTCTTACAAATTTTGAATTAGTGAAAGTTATGGATCTGAAAAACTGCTAAATCAATTTCAAAAAAGTTGGAAAGTGTTTATGAAGGAGATGATATGGTCAAACAAGCTAAGATGTAGAATTTAAAGACCACATTTGAGAACTTATGGATGTCTAAAGATGAAACATTACAAGCTATATGCAGAGGGTAGATGAAGTTGTCAGCTCCATCAAAGGTCTTGGAGGAAAATTCAAAGAACCAAAAGTAGTAAAGAAAATTCTTAGAAACCTTCCTAAAGCTTATAGTCATAAAGTTGTTTCTATTGAGGAATCTCAAAATCTAGATCAATATTCTAGAGATCAATTGTATGGATCTTTAACTGCATTTGAAATGAGAGATTTTGGTAATAACAATGGTGCAAAAGTTGAGACTACTTTTAAGGCTGCAAAAATAGAGAAGACTGAAGAACAAGATCGGGAAGATCTTGATGATATGGAGGATAACTTTGTGAGAAGGATGAGAAGAGGTAATGGTAAATACAAAGGTAAGTACCTTTCAAATGTTTTAGTTGTGGAAATATAGGTTTCTATTCTTCAAGATGTCCAAACAGAGTTGTGAATGACAAAAACAAGGAAAATAAAGGTAAGATGATTAAGAAAAGCTATTATGTTAGAGAAGATGCAAGTATTTATGATGATGAATTTGATTATGAAGATGATGATGCTGAATATTTTTTTATGGATTTAAAAGATGAATCTATTTTTGCTAACTCTAAAAGATGTGTGAAGGGATGCCCTCTGGAGAGAAAGGATAATACTGAAGGTACTTTGGTATCTTCTTTTCATGCTAGACATGATAAGAACTATTGGATCATTAAAAATGGTTGCTCTAATCATATGATCGAAGACAAGAGTAAATTTGTTAAACTTGAAAAGTATGCTTGAGGACTTGTTAGATTTGGTGATGATTCAAGTGCTAAGATAAATGGAATAGGTTCAAACAGTTTTGATGGTAAGCATGATACTGAAGATGTTTAATATGTTAAAGGTTTCAGACATAACTTATTGAGTGTTGGACAAATTTGTAGAAAAGGATACAATCTTATGTTTTAGGATGATGGATGTGAGATCAGAAAAGGGTCCATAACTGTGATTGCTACTGGAAGGATAGATGGAAATGTTTATCAGCTTAAGGGTGTTGATGGTCATTATTTTATGACTTAGATTAATGAAAGTTGGTTATGGAACAAGAGGATGTGTCACATTAATTTTGATAACTTGGTGAGAATTAGTTTAGTTCAAGCAGTGAGAGATCTGCCAAAGATTACAAAGCCTATCAATGTTGTCTGCAAGGAATGTCAAATTGGAAAGCAAACAAGAAGAAGTTTCAAATGAAAAGAACAATCTTCTATCAGATTACTAGAATTGGTACATACAAACCTTTATGGTCCTACAAGAACAAGAAGTCTTCAAGGTGATAGGAATTTCATGTTTTTTATTGATGAATATTCAAGAATGACATGGGTTACTTTTCTTAAAGAAAAATCTGAAGCCCTAGATAGATTCAAAGAATTTAAAGTTATGGATGAGAATGAAATGGATATGAAGATCAAATGTTTGAGGTCTGAAAGAGGTGGAGAGTTCACCTCCAATGAATTTAACTTGTTTTGTGAGAATCATGACATAAAGAGGCACTTGTCTACCCCTAAGACTCCTCAGCAAAATGGAGTGATTGAAAGGAAAAACATGACTATTCAAGAAGTTGCAAGGACTATGATGAAAGAAGCTAACCTATCGGAAGTCTAATGGAGAGAAGAAATTCATACTTTTATTTATATAATTAATAGAGTAAAAGTAAAGGAAAACAACACAAAGACTCCCTATGAGTTGCGGTATGGAAGGATACCTACTGTTAAATACTTTAGAGTGTTTGGAAGCAAGTGTTATATCAGAAGAGATGAAGAAAACTTGGGAAATTTTGATGCAAGCTTTGATGAAGGAATCTTCCTAGGATATTCTACTAAAAGAAAAGCCTATCGGTGCTACAATAAGAGATTGAGAAAGATTGTTGAAGGTGAAAGTGTTAAGGTTGATGAAGATTTTCAGAATTTAGTGGTGATAGATGGATATGAATCAGATGAGCTTGATTGCAAAGAAAAAAGAAAAATGCTAAGTAAAAGGAAGTACAATTTGAAGAAGAGGAAGAAGCTTCAGAAAAGACCCCAAGAACCCCTAAGTATGTGTAGAGAAATTATTCTGAAGAACATATCATTGGAGATAAAAGAAAAGGTGTATTGACAAGGAGGAAAGCTACTGAAGAAGAGGTAAATCTGTGTTTGCTTTTTGAATTTGAACCTAAAACAGTAATTGAGGCATGAAAAGATGAACATTGGATTAAAGCTATGGAAGAAGAACTAACGCAGATTGAGAAGAATCAAACTTGGGAACTTGTCCCAAGATCTACAAACAAGAATATAATTGGATCTAAGTGGGTGTTTAGAAACAAACTAAATGAGAATGGAGAAGTAAGGAACAAAGCAAGGCTTGTGTGTAACGAATATTCACAAGTTGAAGGAATGGATTTCGAGGAGACATTTGCTTTGGTGACAAGAATGGAAGCTATTAGGATGTTTTTGGCTTTTTCTACATAGAAGGATTTTAAAGTTTATCAAATGGATGTGAAGTTCACTTTCTTGAATGGAGAATTGGAAGAAGTATACATGGAACAACCCTAAGGATTTTAGTTATCAAATAAACCTAACATGGTTTGAAAATTAAAGAAGGCATTATATGGATTGAAGTAAGCTCCTAGAGATTGGTATGCAAGGTTCGATAAGTATTTGATACAAAAAGGATTCAATAAAGGTACCACATATAGTAATCTTTACTTTAAAGTTGAAAAATATCAAATCTTGATTGTAGTTGTGTATGTTGATGACATAATTTTTAGAGGTAATGAAGCTATGTGTAAGAAGTTTGCATAAGAGATGTAGAAAGAGTTTGAGATGTCTATGTTTGGGGAGATGAATTTCTTCCTTGGGCTACAAATCAATAAAATAATCAAAGGTATATTCATTTCATAATCAAAGTATGCCAAAGAGATGTTAAAGAAATTTGGAATGGAAGACTCCAAACTGGTATGTACTCCTATGGTTACTGGTTGCAAACTGAGCAAGAATGATGAATCTCCTAAGACTGATCAGAGCAAGTATAAATCAATGATTGGTGGACTAATATATCTAATTTCTACTAGACCAGATATCATGCATGCAGTTTATCTTGTGGCTAGATTTCAAGAAGAACCTAGAGAGTCACATGTTGCAACAATGAAGAGGATATTCAAATACTTAAAGGGCACTCTAGATCATGGCTAGAGGTGTCCAAAGGATACTAACTTCACTTTGAGTGTTTACATAGATGCAGATTGGGTTGGTTGTGTTGATGATAGGAAAAGTACAAGTGGTGGTGCATTCTTTCTTGGATGTAGATTGGTATCATGGCTAAGTAAGAAATAAGATTCAGTTTCTTTATCTACTGTAGAGGCTGAGTATATTGCAACAACATCTTGCTACACACAAGTATTGTGGATGAGGAAAATATTGAAGGATATCAGAGTGGTGTATGATGAGCCTATTTCTATATTTTGTGATAATACAAGTACAATAAACATTTCAAAGAATCCAGCGATGCATTCAAAGACAAAACATATTTCAATCAAATATCACTTTCTGAGAGAGAAGGTCGTGGAAAATGAAGTGAAGCTTGAATATGTACCTACAAAGGATCAGATTGCTAATATATCCACTAAGGCTCTTCTTAAGGATACTTTTGAGTATCTTTAGGAGAAGTTGGGGGTTATTGCCCCTCCTTCTCTGAACTAGATGCATAAGGAGATGCACCAGTCTAGTGGATCTCAAGATTCATTCTTTATTCTGGATTGATGTTGGTGGTTACCTCTCAAGGGGAGTAGGTAGTGGAATTGTTGATTTTTGCAGTCATAAGAGTGTGTGTTTCCATTATGAATTGGTTGTTGATTTAGTACAGTTTGGTGTGTGTTCTTAAGGGGGGGTATTCAGAGCAGTAAAGGAAAGTAGTTTCAATAGCAAGCAAATCATCAAAGGAAGAAAATAAACAATACAAACATTATGTGCTTTTCCATTGATGTCAAAGGAGGAGAGAGAAACATGTGAAAAAGAATAAGTAATAAAGGGGAGATAAAGTCATTCAGGGAGAGAGAAACAAGTAAAGAAGACAAGCTACAAAGGGGGAGAAAAGAGAAAAGGAAATTGGTATGGTAGAGAGCTATTGTGTCTTTGATGTTTTTTCACATCATGTGTTTCCATCAATGAGAAAGGGGGATATTTTTACAAGTATGAGAAGTTAGTGTTGTCATTGATGTCTATAGTTGAGCAAGATTGTTGCAAGAGTATGTGCAATTGATGCCTTGATTAGTTGCATTATGTGGTCATTAGTAAAGTACTGGTGTCAACCTCTGTTGTTTCTTTGATATGATTATGTCTATGAATGTGGAAGAGTTAAAGATGATGAGGATGTGTCTTTGGTGCTTGGTTTCTAAGTACTTCTGAGAAAAAATGATAAAAAGGGGAAATAGTGTGTTGTAGTGATGTTCTGGGTGACAAAAAATTTGTTTTGGTTTTGTTCCGCATTTCTTCTAGGTTGAAGTTTCACCTGTGTGATTCAAATATGTTGGTGAGAGGTGTTCATGAGTGTTTTATTCAAGATTTGGTGTGCTAGATCATTGTATAAAATAAGTTGTGTTCACAGTGTGTGATTGTGCATTGCAGAGGTGTATGGGAGAAATATATTTGCTCCACATTTCTTTGCAGTTGTGTTTCAGGTCTTGAGATTCTAAATGTGTTTTGATGGTGTTTGTAGTTTACCTCAGTCAAGAGGGTTTGAGGTTTGGTGCTTTGAAAGATGGGTTTTCAAGTAACAGTGTATATCAGAGTTGTCTGAGTGTATTGAGTTTGTACATTCTTCAGGTGGAAGTTGTTCTGAAGGAGTTTGTTGAATTTCAAGATGTTTGAGGAATATTGTAGATCATGTTTGAGTGTGGTGTGTGGTTTTTAAGTCATCCTTGGGTTTGAGGAAGCATGTACTTAAAATTTTAATGGTGTTTGCACGGGTATTGACTGACTTGGTGTTTACACTACATGTGAAGGATAAATATTGTTTGTGATAGCATATGGTTGATTAGTGTTGATTTGGGTCCTAATTAAGTTTTGATGTGGTTCGTGTTCACTTTTATCCACCACATAAGTGTTTTGGCACCAACCTAATTTGAATTTGCACGTTTGAGGTGCATAGCCAATCCCTTGGAGAAAGGTTTCAAGGTTGAAGATGGTATAAGTATGAGTTGAATTGTTGAAGGATGTCAAGATAGAGGGGTGAGATATGAATGATGTGAAGTGTAGTGTTGTAAAATGCGAAAATGAGTAATGTAGTGCGAGCTTTGATGTGTTAGTTTACTGGATGTAGTGAGCAGAAGGTGAATACAATTCTTCAATCAAACTATGAAGGTGTTGAAGTCATTGTGGTGGATTCTATGTTGCATTGAGATGCTTTTCTCTATGTAACATTTCTTCTCTATCTTATTTTATATTTTGGTAGTGAGCTCTATCGATAGTGAGCCCTATTGTATTCAGTGTTGATATTACTTATATTGTGAGATAATCCTCACCTTGGTTTTTCCCTTCTTGGGTTTTCCATGTAAATCTGGTATTCTCTTGTGTCTGGTGTTGAATTGTTTTAATTTTTGCTATTTTCTTTTCATGCTAATTCATCATAATGAAATTAAGGGTTTAATGAATGAATGTGAATCTGAATGTTAATGAGGGTTTTGAAGTTTTAAGGCACAAATAATTCACCTCCCCCCCCCTCTTAGTTATCTTGTGAATTCAACACAATCAATAATCTCACAAGTTTTTAACAAATGCTAAATTTTGCTTCCAATCATTTTGGTTTCTTTACAAAAAATTCATTAGGATCCAACAAAAATATGTGATATTTATTTAATACTATTTTTAGGGCCATTAAGTCTCATCACATTCCAAGAAGACTTTTATTGACCCACTTGAGGGTCCTTTCCCTTCAATATTGTGAGAATCTTCTTGATAGCATCCCGAGCTCCTTCATATATACCAAATTTAGCATCCCTTTATAAAAATTCTTATTCTATTTTATAAACTCTTATTTTTCCAAGACACAATGAGTTACGTATTTCATTGACAAGAGCTCTAGACCTTTTGTAGGCACATATAAAATAGATCTTTCATAATTTCAACTAAAAAACCAAATTTATTTTCTTATTCCCAAATTGAAGAAGCCAACCCTTAGATAACGAGCTATCTTCTTCAAAGTCTAAGACACATGAATCCGAAGATGAGAAAATAATAGCATTGAAAGCCAAGATTTTAGAAACACCATTCTAGCCCAACAAGGAGGGAATTTTTTCTTGAGAATATTAAATACATCTTACCTCTTAGACAAAGAGAGATTCTTGCATAATATAATATTTAACTTTTAAATTTATATCAATTTTGTAAACATGCTAAGAAGGAGCTAGACACCATTATTAGAGAAAAACTAGAGATGGTTTCTAAGCTAGAAAAAGTCTTTACTAATCTATGAAGCCTCCTTAGTTTTCCATACCTTTTCTAGAGACAAAGATTTGATAAAAATTATATAACACTTTTGGGAAATCATTTGGAGCAATAACTAGAATTATGTCACTTTGTGACAAACATAACAACAAAAAGGTAGTTAATTATAGTCTAAATATTGATAATAGAAACTAGCCAAAGAAGATAAGTAACTTATTTTGGAGAGGGGCAATCTGTAATACCCCTCCATTTTGATTCTTGTTCAAGTTGCTTTATGCTATGTTTGGTTGCAGTTACTTTGATACAGAATACATTTTGTTATGATGTTTTGATCGCTACTATTGAGCGACAACTATTACTGTGGATATAGTTATCTGATTTTTGTTTCGCATGTATTATGGATTAATGATGTTGTAGAGTTAACATGAGATATTATTATGAGATTATTGGAATTATGATGGAAGTGTCAGTTTCAATGAGTGTAGTGGTGAAGAGGACGGTTTCGCATCACTTGCTTGCGAGCGCCCTGCGAATCCGTAATTCCTTCTTCACGGTGTGTATTATATGCTGGATATATTGTATGATGTTGTTTACTTGGTTGCAGGATTGCAGGTACATGACATCGACTCCACCTGGTTTCACAGGTTTGAGCGTGTCGATCCAACGGTTAAGTTGAACGGGAGATAGTAGCTAGGTAACATGTGTCAAGTTTACACCCTAGCCTTAGTGTGTCGTCAGTTGTGTGTGTCGAGTCATTGTCTGTCTTGCTTTGATGTTATTTAATTATGAAGAATTCTTGATTTGGAAATAGATATTTAGAATAATTGCATTTAAATCATGTTGATGGTTATTTAATTTAAATAATGCAATGTGATAAAAGTTTATATTTAAATTAATTAATTATATTTAGTTTATTTAATTAATTAAATTTGATCCAAGGGGTTGAATTTAGTTATTAAATAATTAAATTAATTAATTAAACGTGATGCAAGAGAATGAAAAGGAAATAAAAGAATTAGAATTAATTTTGGAATTTAATTCCAACGTGTGGGAATTAAATTAGAAATTGTAATTAAATGTTTATTTGGGAAATTGGTTGCAACTTTGGAAATTAATTTATTATTTGAAATTGCATTTTAAATTGAAAGTGGGTTTTGAAAAGTGAAATTGAAATTGAAATTGAAATATCTAATTTGCATGTAATGTGAATTAGGGTTGTATTAGGTATTTTTGATTTATAAAGAATACATGTTTTAATTTGAGGGGAGGAAGTTTTTAGAAAAATACATTTTTACAACAGGGAGGAAATTTTGGAAAATTGCACAAGGGTTTGAAGAAAGTTTGATTGTAGAATTGATTGAAGGAAAGATTGTTTGCATTTGTTTGGTTTTGGATTGGATTCATTGGAGGATTGAAGAAAATTCAGGAAATCTTTGGAGGAGGCTTGCATCAAAAATTCATCTCTTCCTGTAGCTTCTTGTACCAGGTTTTCCTCTTTGTGTTTTATTGTTCTTGATTGTTTTTTTTAAATAGTAGTGATTAAAGATTTGTTTGTTAAATTTGTTTTAGAAAACAAACTTGATATTAGAAGAAAAGAATTAAATAAATTTACAGCCTTTGCTTGTGAAAATTCTTGAGTGAAAATTGTGAAAACCTTAGTTGAATTTAAATTATTTGGAGAAATTGATTTTATTGTTATTGAAATCAAACATAGAGATTGAACAATGCATTTAGAATGATTTTAGAAAATAAAACCCTCTGTTTGTTATTAAAAATCGGATTTTAAAATCTGCAGTATAGTTATATTTTTCATGGTAAAATGGTCTGATTGCGTCGCCTATAACTTTACTTTCACAAACTGGGTTTTCAGAAAATTTAAATGGTTTTTGCATTTTGAAATTTTCTTACCCTTGTCCAAAAATTGTAAATACCCAGATCGTAGTTTTTGAGTTATGCTTGAAACATGAGACTGCTGTTAAATTATTTTCCCATGGCTGTTCTGAAAATAAAATAATAATAAATTGATATTTATAAATATTAATATTTTATGTATTGTTATTATAATATTAAAGTATTATATTTATTTATATTATTTTTAAATAAAATTTGTATATTAGATTAGTGGAATTAAAATTATAAACATATGAGAAATTATTGTTATTTTAAAATGGCTTGTTAAAGTTTAATTGAAAGAGTTAAATATTTGATTTAAAGAATGCAATATATTATTGAATAGAGATTTAAAATTGGATTGATTAGTGGATATGGAAAATGGATAGAGAAACAATATGTTATTATATTAAAGTGATTGAATGTGTTAAATAGAAAATTAAATGAGATGTAAGATTTGGTTAGGAAATGGAAAGAGTTTACTTGCATGGATTTGTGTCGATTTAAAAGTAAATTAAGAAGTTGTTTTATTGATGAGACAATTAATTATGTTATTTATTAATTTCTTTTTAGATTAATTGAATCATTGTGATTGGATTATGAAAGAGATATGGATTTAGTATATTCAAAAGTAGTATCTTCCTCATGCTTATCTTAAAGGATTTAATTCTTTGTATTCAGTAAAGGGAAGTAAGTTTAATTGTTTTAGATTTCCAATAATGAAAAGAGAAATAGGGGTTATGATTATTTTAGATGATCTACTTATCATGTCTTTGACTTTGTCAACACTACCTATTGAATGAGTATGGATTTAGGAAATCCAAATATTATATTTGATTGATGACTTGAATGCTTTTGTTGCTATGTCGTCAAGTTGCATTGTTGGTTTTGGGATTTAGTGTCAGTCCTAAATTATAAGTCTTCCAGAAGAACTTAGAGAATAAGAGTTTTTGAATCTTTGTGCCATCTAGTTGTTTTCCCTTGGGTAGTGCATGGCGTCTTTTCAATTTTACCCGGTTTTCACGAACGGGAATGTTTGCACCTCTTTGGTTTAGGAGCGGATTATGGGATCCGTGTCTCCTTGAAAGGAGTGGACTATGTGATTGTTTCCTCCAACATGTTTGGAGTGAGTTTCTATTATTTGTATCCTCCTTGTGTTGGAGTGGTTATGATGCCTAGTTTGTATGCACTTGTGTTTCCCTTGGTGATTGGTTGTGAGTGTGTTGTCGATTAGAAGAGTGGCTTCTGTTAGGCGCCAGAGCCCAAAGAGGTAAACTGGATAACCTTCAGGAGTGATTTAAACAAGTGATAATTAAAATAATGTACTTAGAAGAGTAGGACTAACTTCTCACATTAATCAAGATAATTTAATCCTCACTCATAGACACAAGGGCTTGTTTAGGCTTGGGATGAGTGGGAAGGCTTGGAATGGCAAGATCAACTATCTTGTTCTTGCGAGAGGTAGTTGATTTCGCATGAGTGAGTTTGAGTGCCGGGATTCGGTTGAGGCCACCAGGATTACTTGTGCCGGAGCCTATGAAGAATGCCCAGAGGAGATCTCATGACAAACCTTGCGATGACACTCTATCTAGGACAACTATTGTTAATTATTTTATGTGTATGGTTATTTGAACATACTTGATCTACTTTATGTCTGGAAGCAATGTGACCTATGTCAGTGATGTTGGAGTTGTACTTGTATTGTACTTTGATTTGTACATGTACATTGTATTTGATTTGTACTTGTATGGTGAATGAGTTGTACTTGTTAATTCATTTGGTTGGTTATAACAGTATGAGTCAGTTTGAGTCTACCTTTGGTTAGAGGTAGTAGAATCTTTGTCCATGTTACTTTGTTACTATCTCCTAGCATGGGGGGTGGGCCTTCGGGTACCACATTGGTTGGGTGGAACATGCACCAAAACCGTTGGGTCCCCTTCTATTTTCAGTACTTGGTGGCGAGACATCCAGATGGACAGCTCGTGGTTCTCGTTGTATTATCTTGCATTGTAATATTTTAATTTGTATAAGTTATTTTATCCCTCTTATGATTATGAGGTGGAATTTTGTAATTGTAACCTTGAGTACTATTGCCTCATTCTGGGAATGAGTGATGTAACTATTGGTTTAAGATAATGTTTATGAGATTGTATCATGGTTGATTATCTTATTATGTTATGTGGTATTCTTATGATGTATGATGTTTATATCATAAGGTTCATAATGCTATGGTTATATGTAATATGTATGTGTGGGTTTAAGTAATCCTAACCTTGTAGCCTTAGAGGTTGTTGTTAACTAGTAAGTGAATGTGTATGTTAAATGCACTTTATAAAAAAAAATTGGTTCGCTTATGATGTAATTGCAACTTCCTTTTAAGGTTACTTGGCGGGGCATTACACAATCAAGATCCCTACCAAGATTAATCCACACAAAATTAAAATGAGACAAATCTAAAGCCTTAGAATCAACCTCAACATACTTACTTAGTGAATGATTATTATATTTTAAGGAATTCAAGATCCAAAATCCAAAGGGATGCATATAGATTAAACCAAATCTTTGAGTTTGATGTTAAAACCAAATTATATATTAAAGATTTAGACTCCATTTTGATGAGGAAATTAAATTGATAGAGAGTAAGTTTGAGACATTCTTTATGTGATTTACCCAAAAAATAATTTTATAATAGAATACCATTTATATAAAATTAATCTTAAACTCCTCATTCTAAAGGCCCATTTCTTAAGATTGAATAGAAGCATCAAACAAGCAACCCCACTATAAGCTCTAAATACTCCTAAGTTCATTATTTGTTGTGTTTGGCCTTTAACCTTAGATTCATCCAAAACCACTATAGTATAATCTATTGAAACCCCCAAAACATGTGGTGATTCCTTTCGGATAAGTCCTTTATTACCATCATCATGCCTAATCTTTATACCAACAAGGATTAAAATTAGTTTAGTAACCAAGGAGAAAGGTAAATCTAACCATAAGGGCCCACATGAATATTTTATAAATGCCAATTACTATGGGAATCAACCAAAAACTATACACCTAGAAATTCTAACTAGATGAACTTAAAAAATCTATGATGCATGCTCTAGGAGGAACACAAAAACTTATTTTTTGTTATAGCATAAAATATAGTTATTGTACTAGTATCTAACATTAAATAGAACACATGTTTTCCCCCCAATCAAAAACATTAAATAGAACACACTATCACATTATTATATAATATATATAAGACACGAACAAAGGTTTTATATTAATCCAACAACAAAATATAATAAACCAAAATTGTTCTAAAAGGGGCAAATATAAATGATCTACGACATCTATGAATATAGAAACCCACCCAACCATACCACTATGGAACTCAATCCATTGTATCAAGTGATACTAGTCAATTTGCATCAACACTTATACACATGCTCCTAGTGCCTAAATATTTTCTCCAAACTTTGTGATGAACAACCCTTATCAATCTATACATCCACAAACATACCAACGTAATCACATGATAAAGTACACCATTTAATATGACCTTAGTTATAACATATTATGAGAAAGATATTTCATTGTCTGGCTATAATGACAAACATCCCTAGTGTATTATCCTTATCACAATATAAATATTACACATAAATTTAAGAGAAGAGCACTCACAAACAGATCATGAAGACCTACTTTCCTCCCATCAATTAAGAGGTGGGAAACCAAGTGACTTCAACTCTCGCTAGTATTTTTCTTTGCATCAATACTAGAAAATTAGAAACCAAAAACATGTAGCACAATGTTGCTATTATTGAGAATCATAATGTATTGAAAATGAAACCCCAAACTAGAATAGAAACTAGAATTGTCATGCTAGAAAACTAAAATCGTAGCTAAAATAAGGAAACCATCTACTCCTATCATAACATCTTCTAAAGAATTATTACTCAATCTCTAAGTAAGAAGTTAAGTGGAGATTAAAATATTCCTCCATCCTCTTGGTGGGTCTTCCAACCTTCTCTTTGACCTCTAAATCCTTTCTACTATATGTGGTATGGATATGTCCAATAATTAAGTCGAGGTGTTTGATCATACAATTTCTTAAACCACAAGCATAAGACATGAAAGAAGATAAAACTACAATAAGAGAAATTCTCATTTATAAAAGAAACATGTATTAATTTTAACCAATAATAAACCTACTAATATAAGAACTTTTATACCTCAATTTCAAATTATGCCTATTACATTATCTAATTGCTAAAATACTAATTACACTAAAATGCAATAACTATATTACCTTTAATAATATATATCCGTTATAATATTGTGATCTACAATTCATAGATACTGTAATGCATTTTGTTGCATGATCCCTCTTTCTTACCATCATGGTTGGGATATAATTCAATTTCTATCACTCTTTTAAATTCTTGTGCAATCATATGCGGCTATGGCCTACACCTTGGGGCTTATCAACTCCCAACAAAAATTTCAAATGGCCATTCATCTTCATGATGGGTCTTCCAACCACCTCTTTGCCCCCAAAATCCTATCCACTAGATATGGCATAGATAACTTCAATAATTAAGTCAAGGTGTTTGATAATACAATCTCGAGAACCACAAACATAAAAAAAAAAAAAAACTATAATAAAAAAAATACTCATCTGTAAAAGAAAAATATCTATCAATTTCAACTCATAATACTCCTATCAATACAAGAACTTTTGTATCTCTATTCGATTTCCAATTACATCAATGATCTAATTAAAAAAAAATTAACTACACTAAAATATTCCTATTACCTTAACATTATATATCCATTCTAATATTCTGATCTACAATTTATAGATACTATAATACATTTTGCTGCATGGTCCCTCTTTCTTACCATCATGATTGGAATAGAGTTCAGTTTCTATCACACCCTTCTAAATTCATGTGTAGTTGCATGTGACCATGGCCCACACCTTGGGGCTTGTCAACTCCCAACAAAAGCTTCATGTGTCAGGCAAACTGACTTCTCAGCAGAAATGGAATGAAATTGACATTGCAAGAAACAGTGCCTTTTAATGAACAGAAAACACGGTAGTTATAGCCCTTTACAGCATCATATGCACGGTCCCCCACAAACTGCCTAGGCCTCTTCGTTAACCAACCTGCTGTTTCAATTACCCCTAGTCTGATCATTCTTCACACCTCAGTAAAACATGGAACTTTGAACTTCTTAGTATAGTACACTTCCTATATCATCATTTGTTTCTTCTTATACAGTTTTGCATGCAATGTCTCCAAAAACTTGCTTATACTCCTTCAGGAAAGTCAATATTATGCCTATTATGCCCACATTCTTAGAACTTCTTCAATCCCCCAACATAACTTATTTCTAGTTCTGGGTGGATTGATCTACAGAGTGCCCAAAAGAAGAAGGCAATATGTAACTAGTATTGTTCTGTTGTTGCTGTTAGACGTCAAGCAGTTGATATATCATCTCTCAGACAACTTCCAAAGTGGCTTTAAAATGGAAAACAATTAACTTTGGAAAATCTTCACTGTACACAACTGTTTCATCCACCTTCCAGCTTTCATAATGTCTAATATCACATGTAGGAAACAAAGAAAATCAAATTGTATAGAGTTATAAATGCTTATAATTTTATGGAGTAAAAATAATTATACTATGGACTAGTTTTTATTAAGAAATTATATCTTTCGACCACCTAATTATATTATAACTTGTCATCAATTGTTTTTCTATTAATTTGTTAGTATAATATTAAATATAATATATTATTATAATATTATATTTGTTTATACGGAGAAATATTTTTCAATAACAATAAGAGACGAGTCTCATGTTATAATCATGTATATAGAAATTAAAATATAATTAATTAGAAAAACCTTCTCTTGAATCTAAATCCTTACCCTTTGATCCCCAAGGACTTTATACTTCCTCCATCTAACCACACTTCCATAGAGGATGTCTAATGACTTGAATATGATGGGCCAAATGTGGTGACCCTCCATAGTCCTTCAAAGCACAACACAAACTCTTTCAATGGTTTGATGTAGAGATTAATAGACTAAATATCAAGATGGAGATCACGGCTAAGAAGTAGAGGGAGGAGATGTATGTATATGTTGTGGAGGACATGAAGATATTTCAAAAGTAGGAGGATTTACCCCAAGTGAATAAGTTGATGGAGGATATCTCTAATCAGAGTGAAAAGATTGTTGTCTTAGAGGAGGAGGTTATAAAAGGACAAGAGAACCAAGGTGTTAGGTTGATGGCTCTGAGTATGACATTGCAAAGATAAAGGAAAACATAAATAGGTTTGTTAAAAGAAGTGCTACGAAGATTAAAGGCCTCAGAGATAAGGTGAAAAAGATGATTGTTGGTTCTGGTCTTGTGATGACTACCAAAGGGGATGTTGGTTCCAACACTAGAACTAGAAGTACTAGAAGGAAAAATGATGAGGGTGACAAATAAAATCTCAAGACCATCAAGAACTTCAAGAAAGCTTCTTCTAGGTTGAACATGAAGCTGCTAACACCCTCAAGAGAATGTAATATGTGCTCTATTGGCGTTTCTTTCTATCTATGCTCTATGTTTTGTTGTTTTTTTATTCTTGTTTTGTTGTGGGTTGGCTATGCTTGTGTCGATATTTTATCTCGTATAAAGTGTTTCAAGATCCCTTCAAAACCTATTTTTAACTCCTTCAATCCAAAATATCTATTTAAAAAACTAATCTCAATAATTTTTAGATAGATATCTTATATATACCTGAAATAAAAATTAGATCACACTAATCATAAAAACTATTTTAATTTTAAATTAATTTTATTATCTTTAAGTTTATAGCATAATTTAATGTATGAAAGAATCTAGTTTGATATGAAAATTTTGATATCTAAATATATTCTTATTTTTCTTATTATTTTGAATATATTTTTACATTATAAATTTATTATATTTTTCTTATAAGTATATATATATATATATTTGATACGTAAGATTTAGTTTTTAATTATAGATTAAAGGGAAAATACAAGCGTCTGCTAATGCAGGTAATTAACCAGATAAAGTTCCAAACATTCTACTACAACACCTACCATGAAAATACCATCCCAAAAACCAAGTAACAAGCTCCTGACCATCATCCCAGCACCCCGACTACATCCACCACTGCTATCACCCATCTATTCACCATTGCTTTCATATACAGAAAAAAATAGCCATAAAGTATTGCTAACCAACTACCTCACAAACTTCACAGCCACAACCAAACTAAACCCGAGCACAAACTAAGCAAAAAAGAAACCCTACACCAACCCAAACTCACATAAAGCTATTGGCCCTTGCAAAGGCCTCAAAATTCACAATCCAATCAAAATATTTCATAGGCATAAGGCCAAAAAATTTCTTCATGTATTCCACAGCCACCACAACAATCTTTTTGTTCCTCATGAGGGCCATGCCCTTTAAATCTAACAAAAAAGGAAAGAACTTTACCACTTCATCCGTTGACCATAGTAGTTCCATGTCACCTGGATGGGGAATGCCCTTCCCCACTATCGCCGCCTTCAACACCTCTTCGACACCTAGTAGCAATTCCTTCAGGAATATCTTTTCCAACAATACCTTGGCCTCCGCCTTTGGTACTCGGTTATCCAAAAGAGACACCAAAAATATGGAGGTGACATAGGTATTGTCCCTCCCATATTCAGTTTTGGCCAAATGCTCATCTCCCAGCACCATCTTAACCGCCACGACCAATAGAGAATCAGTATTTAGCATAATTCTCTTGAGACACTGGTCCGTGATTTCCCTGAAAGTCGTCTAACGCGTCTTGGCCTTCAGAGAGATCGGCATATCAACGCCGAACCACACTAAACCTTCGACCGAGACTTCAATTATGAAGTGCGAGCGCCCAACCATTTCTGTGACTAGACCCACACCCAACAAAACAAACTCTACCAGAAACACAAGCAAAATTCCAACTCAATGCCAAGAGCTGAGCGGACAATGTCTTCTACAGACTCCACCAATTCTTTTAAACCATAGAAAATTGGAAGGTTGTCATTAAAATGATCACAACTGGGAGGGAGTAAATATATGAATCCTCGCAAAAAGGAGTCTGTCCTCTTCCTCGAGAACCACCATACAAATCTGTAGACTATCTTATCAATGCAAGGGCTTGTACCCAACAACCGCCACCTGAACGCCATGCCATGTCTAGTAATAAGTGCCCGAAATGGGTGCTACCTTGTCAAATCCTCCACGGGAGCTCTCCTGCCAAGGTTTAACCTACGTGGCACCTAAGGTTGCCACCCCGATGCAATTAAGACCTTCCACCAAAGCCACAACCATCCAAACCTCACCCTCATCAGCCTCCATGTGCCCTCCTCCACACATGGAGGGCAGCCCGCCCATCCACCCACTCTTATAAGTATATTTTTAATACTATAATATTTTTATTTTATTTTTTCGATTAATAAATTTTAAAAATATTTTTAAATTTTAAATTTTACTTGTTATATTCTATAATAGAATATTCTTGAATTTAAATATGTTCTATATATTTTATGTTAAAAAAGACATGATTATTATGAAAAGTTGAACTATCCATAAAAATAAAAATAATATATATAGTCATGTTGTGAACTTCCTTCTCTCCTCGTTTGTTTTTGTTCTACAATGCTAATATGGATGGCATATTCTACAAATATCATACCTCACAATAACATGGAATCATAGCTCATTGACTATAGAATTTTTGATATTAGTTCTTACAATTATACATGAAGAAGGTTTGAAATCGAAGGAAGACTTTTCACTACAAAAGAAAATTTATTAAGAGTTTGATTTTTTTTTAGGAAATTCAATTTGATAAAGTAACTTAAAACAGTTTTAGTGATCAATGAAATCTTTTTAAAGGGAGTGAAGCTTGTTTGAGGAGGTTTTTAATTTTCAAATGTTCATGCAAAAGGATATTTAGGGTTTTTATGTATAAATAAAATATTTAAAATATGATATATATATATATTTTTGGTATTTTTGTTGCATAAAAAATAATTTTATTGATTCTTCAAATTAATATTGAAATATTTAAAAATTAATGAAGTTTTAATCATATCATTTTTTATGAAAATAATAATTATAAAGATATAAAATATTATTCGAATATGAATAAAATAAAAAGATGTAAGTTAATAAGATTACTAATTAAATAAAGTAGGGGTCAAAATTAACAATTAAGAAATGTATGAAAAATGAAGATCACTTTTCATAGGATGAAGGAACTATATTCCAACACTTATTAGACAAAAGGCTTAATTTGGATGGAAAACTCATAAAAACTTATGCGTTTGAGGTCATTAGTTTGAATCCTAGACCTCTATCATTAATTATTATGGTTAGTGAAGTAAAATGTGAGGCTTACACAAAAATATTTTAAACCAATACATGTAAATATTAATTCATCCATACATATTTTGATGTAGCTCATGACATATGAGAGACAACACAATTTGAAAATTGGTAACACTTGTTAATATGTATTTAATTGTCATTGGTATACATTTTACTATTTATATAAATATAGACTAGAAAATTCTAGCAAGTTACTTCTTGATAACCAATAGTAGAGTAGAGTAGAAGTTGGTACTTGATATGCAAAGGCATTCTCCTACCAATATTTTTTAAATATTAGTATTTGAAAATAGTTTTAGTACATTCAAAGACTAATACTTGAGTCATCATATTTTATTCATACAGATTCTAATTTTTTATATTTCAAAGCATTTGAATGTTTTTATTTGTATCTATAAAATGGTATAAACCAATAAAGGATTTGAGTATTGGATAAAAAATCTCTAGTTAAGGAATATAATTTTGTTGAACTAGTTTTGCATGGGTATAACTATACTTGAAATAAGTAAAGGATGAAAATTAGGGTAAGTAGAAACAATTCCAACACCAATCTAAGGAGGAGAGTATTATGCAAATTCTTAAATCTTTTCAACTACAAAAAGTATAACATTTGAACATAAAATAAGCAATATACCGTAACACAAATATGCATAGGGAAAAGCCTTTTAGGAAAAAATACACACTCCAAAGAAGTCTAATGTATTACTCAGTAAACCAAAGGAATACTATACACTTGCAAAGCAAGCTATTATAGGAGTGTCACTAACATGCAAAAATAGAGTGAATTCAACAACATAACAATACCTACAAATCAACTATATAAACTACAACTCCAAGCACCAAATAAATATACATCAATTCAAGCTAGAAAACATAATGGTTTAGGAAAACCATCAACAAAACCACAAGTATGGTTCCCAAACTTGGGTCCAAAATCCAATGCCATCTTCTTGGTCTCCTAACTAATTTGATCATATTCCTATCATATATTACAATGTCATAAACTCTCACATTTGAGCACCCAAACTTGGGCACTTGAAAATTTTCTCATTACACAATTAAAAAGACGCTCCATGATAAGTGTACTATCCTATCATAATTCTAGTCAATATTTTGATGTAACCTACCTCTTACATGCTCTTATGTGTCATATAATTTAGTATATGTAACTCCCTTCATGATAACCTTACACACACTATAAGATGTTGACATGTGGCCAAACCATGTCAGCTCAAAATGGGACACCTACCTCCTCATGTGAGACCAAAATACACTAAAATATGAAGTCTAGTAAGCCTCCAAGTGGAATTCCAACTTTCCATAAGAAGAGAAAATCACTAGAGGATGAAATAGCAAGTGTATACATAATATATTAAAATGAGCATTAGGAATAAAAGGTTGAGACACCTTTTCCCAACACTCTCCAACTTGTCAAACACCTTACAAGAGTGAAAGGGGAACCCACCAATATTAAAATCTATCCATTAGGGGATGAGAGGCCCATAAACTCAATGCACCACCCGAAATTCTTTGTGTGCACGAGATTTATCAAATCATATGCAACATTTATCATCAAAGTGTCAACTTTCTCCAACACTATCCTCTCATCCTATGCCATGTCACAAATAAAGTGGGGCTAAATATCAATATTATTTTTCCTTACATGGAAAGTAAAATTATTTGCAAGACATATGGCACTTTGATTGTCACATATAACTATAATAGTCCTTTCATCTAGCCCAATATCATAACATAATATCTTAAGCAATGTGGATTCTTTATAAGCATGAGTAGATATCATATACTCTAGTTCTATAATAGATAGAGTGATCATAACTTGTCTCTTACTCATCCAACTAATGGCACTACCAAAAACTCAGAAAATATATACACTAATAGATCTTTTGTTATCAATATCACCTACCCAATTCAAATCCATATACCCACAAATATAAGCTAAAAATTAGGTCCTTGTAGGATAACCATGATAACATAGAGAATACTCAAAAGTATCTCACAAATACTCAAAGACCCTTTTTAGAATATCCCAATGTACCCATTGAGGAGTAGCCATAAATCAACTAAGGACTCTCGCTGCTTGGGCAATGTCTAGTCTTATATATACCATAGCATACACTAAACTGCTAACAAAACTAGCATAAGGAACTCTTCTTACATCTTCCATCTCACTATGATATTTTGGAAACTAGTCGACTAATAACTTTATTTCCATCATAAAATAAACACATAATGGTTTATAAGATTCCATTCTAAATCTCTCTAACACCTATTCCACATACTTGCATCTAGCCTAACCATTTTTTTTTTTTTGGATCTATCTCTTTTGTCCCCTTCCCTAATATGCACCTTACTATTCCTAAATCGTACATTTTATACTATGTTGAAATATGAGACTTAAAATCATAAATGAAACTCATCCAATTACCAAAATACATGTCATCAACATAAAATACAATAATGATAATACAATCACCATCTAACTTGTATCAATTATTTTTGGGTCTCAATTTGATAATGCCAAAAATTTCAAGAGTCCTATTCTATTTGTGCATCTAGAATCATTTTACCCATCATAGTTAACCAAACTAAGATAACTCCAAATGGGCCCCCCTTGGTCAAATTTGTATACGTGTTGTTCTCCTTCATTCCCCATGTGCATATTATATGTTGGAAGTTACAAAACCAAATAATATTCTAATTTTGGAGTGTTTTGGTCATGTTCTAGTGTTTTTGTGAAGTTGCAAGATTTTGATGAACTAATAAACATTTTCTACTAGTCCAATATCTAGTTCTTACAAGTTCTACCACAACCCTTTTCTTCCTTCATTTTCCTTTGTTTGTGGGATCATGATGTCCATCTAGATATTATTCCTTTCCCTCTTCATTCTAACCTCCCATCCTTCTCTATAATATCCTATCTCTTTGTTTTTGTAGGCTTTCAAACTAGATCGAGATATTTTCCATTTTCACTTCATCTATTTCCCTTGTCCTATTTTTGAAGTTTTTCCTACACCATATCTAGTTCCTCTTGTATAATCCTCACCTACCTTTGGAGATGTAGAACCTCATTCTAATATCATATTCCAACATCCACTTTTACATCAAATACTCACAAAAAATCCTAATACCTTTTTCCTTTCCTTTCTTCTTATGTGGAGTTAAACCTAACTTTCAAACATCAAATTTCCCACTTGAATATATCATCTTGATGTCTAGTTCCTCATACTTTTTTTTGCATTTTGTCTCATTTTGTATCCACCCCTTTTACCCTTTTTATGGGATTTCAAGATACTTCTAGACTTCATTTCAAATGTCTAGTTCCAATGTCCTATTGTGCAATGAAATGTTGCATCTCCCTTTTTCACCTCTAATTCCTCTTCAAACTTCTATATTTCTTCCAAATTATCCCTCACACTTGTCAAATATTCCTAGAAGACCCATTAGTATTTGATTGGAATCTTGCAAACTACTAGATTGGTATTTTTTTTTGGAATCAAGGAACACTAAGAGTGGGGGTGAATTAGTTTTCTGCAAAAATTTAACTTTATTACTATGATCTTTAAACCACTTACAACATTGAACCAAAAGAAAGATGCAAGAACACAAAGCAATCAACCACAACACCATAACACAAGGATTTTTGACGTGGAAACCTTGTTAGGGGAAAAACTATGATGGAAGGCCAATCCACAATATGAGTATACTCAGAATAAGTGTTTACAAATGGGAATGCACATGCATTCAGGCACACTGCCTAGAGCTCACTACTCAGATACAAAATGAAGACTCACCATCTTACAAAACATTTGGATTACATCCAGAAGATTTGAACTGAAAGAATAACATCTACTAATGCTTGATTATAGTTTCAGTTAAGCACATCAATCACATTCTTGACCTTCTATCTAATTTTGCTCTTCTGATTTAATTCACATCACAAATACTTTTATGCACAAGTGAAACTATGCATAATCACTCTATAATCCTTTTGAATTTCACAACACACTTCACACATTCATTCAGATGATAATGATCGCTTATATATATCCGCAACTAAAGATTTAATCAACCACATGTCAGCTTCAATAAAACATAAAATATTTACAAACTGTTAGCTCAATCTATAGATAATTTACAATACACACCAACCAAAGTTGGCCACAACATAGTGAGGACCCAAAACAACACACTTGAGCACAAAACACTTCAAACAATTACCCCTCAAGGATCCACAACACGCTATGTTCACTTAGTCAGCCTTCTTGCATGGTTAGACATAAAATCAATCAATTGGATCTTCTAACTTGCACACGAATCAATATGAGGCTCTATAATTCAAGGATAACATAGTACATACATTGAAATATCTTCCTTGAGATCCACAACTTAAAATTATAACAGAGAATTGCTTATGAATTGAAAAACACAATATGTCGGATACCTTGTTCTAGCTTTGACAGATAATACATTTCTTCAATTTGGCTTCCGGTATAAGAAACTACTAAAGTGTGGATCGAATCACTGACTAGGGTCGCCATCAATGACAACACCAAATGACATGTGTAGTGTCTCTTGCCAACAATCTCCCCCTTTGGCATTGATGGCAACACTTAGTGAAAAATGACTAAGTTTCGGATCAGTAGCAACATGAATACACTGCCAACCTTTAAAAATTCAAAACACAACTCCCCCTGAGATGAATATGACATTTTTCACTATCCCACTCTCCCCCTTTGACATCAATGGCAAAGACAGGAATCTACATACCAAAAATCAAACAAAATTGCAATGAGAAAATTGCATATGTACAAACATGCTTCTACAACTTACATAAACATGAATATGTTTGCAAAATTTCTCTTCAACATGCTCGAACTTGTATCCCAACCCTTTTTGAGACTCTTCAAAATAGTCATGTGACCATATAATAAGTAAGATTGTATCTCTGTTGACTCAAGGTTTACCGAATCACTGACAACCATAACATCATGCACTTCCTTCAATGCACTAAGCATTGTCTCCATCTTAAGACCAATTAGTCCTATAAGCTCACATACTCTTTCAACAATTTTGCCTTCTTCATGCTTCAAAATTTTGATTTTTTCAAGCAGGGATATGACTTGACCTTCATGCTTGTTCACAGAAACTGTTAGAGGATCAAATGCTTGAGAAATATCTGCTAATTGTTTCTCATATTCCTTCATTTTCTTTTCAGTGTCCTAAGTGAACTTAGACAATGATAAGCATGACTTATAGATGTTTCCACCTTCAGACAAAGTAGCTTGAATATTCTTTACACAGGTAGCTAACAAATATTTATCATTTGCAGTCATTCCCTTCAATCTACTCAACCTGTTTGCATCAAATTCCTTCTGAACCTTATCCATAACTGACTTTTCAAGAGACTTAAAGTGAGTACTTACATAATTGACAAGTTTCTTCAGCTGACCAGATGGGGAATCAGATGAATCCTTGACATATGTAGGCATGATCTTCTCCACAATACCGGATGCAAGATTTAACAATTCACTGTCTTCAATATGAGATTTTTGAATCTCCTCCCTTACCTTGGCCTAAGAAAACGATGCTACCTTCAATTTCTCAATAGAAGCTAGAGTGGCCAAGTTGATAGGACCTTTAACTAGTTTAGAATCAAACTCCTCCTGTTGTTCTTCCAAAAAATCCTTTACTGCCTTAGTAGTGTCTCTTACTTCCATAGGAATCTCCTTTGCTTCAACCTTCGTTTCTTCAATCATTGATTCTTCCTTAGCTTTAGGAATCTCAATTTCATCAACTAACACAACTTTAGGAGCTTCAGTCTCCATAGGAATTTCAACATCTTGCATGTCAAGAGGATTCAGACTATCCTCAAATGTATCTTCTTTTCCTTCTTCATTTACCGAACCAGATGGAGCATCTTCACTATGAGCTTTTTTAGAAACAACATTATATCCATTTTTCAACAACACTGCCTTAAGGATTTTCTCAGTGTCTTTTGCAACTTCTTCAGTTTGTCCAATCACCATCTTGTTCACCCTTGTTTTTCTCTTAAAATCCCTTTTTGCATCACTTAGGATCTTCTTCATTTCATCCATTGACATCACCAAACATAGATCAACAAGTATCTGTTCTCTCATTTGCTCTTCTTCAGTTCTTGCATTCACTCTCCTCATTTCTAAAACTTCATATAGACCTAATTTGTCATTTTTCATCTTTTTCTTTTCTTTCTCTTCATCAGATGGCTTGTCCTTAGAGACTTTTGAACTCTTTTGCTTAATTTCTCTTACCTCTTCATCAAACTCAGTTTCTTCATCCTCTGAAACAATGACATAGACTCTTGTGCTTTTATCCTTCTTTCTCTTTCCTTCTCTCTCAAATGTGTTGACTTGAGCTATTACAGGACTTGATTTCTTTGTAGGATCAGATGAGGGTGCAAAGCTCCTTGTAGTTGTAGATCAGGAAAAGGATGTTGCTGGACTAGCTGACTCAATTCTAGTAGGCTCCCCTTTTTCAAATTCTTCTCTTTTCTTCCTAGCTTCCCTCACAGCTTCAACAGATATACCGAGGCTTTCTGCAAAAGCTTCAACTTCCCTTCTCACTCTCTTGACTATCACAAGCTTCCTTAGTTGATCATGAAATTTTATATCCTTTTTTGCAAAGGTACCAAACCTTTCTTCTATCGGATCCCAAGGTTTACTCAACAAGTGTTCAACATACAACTCCAAGACGTGTTCTTCAACCTCATATCCCATAGGCATTATCCAAACTATTCCAGGTTTTGTTGCTTCCATCAGACACTGATCAATGTCAACCATGAAGCAAATAGTGTCCTTAAAATTTTCCACAAGAGAGTTAGGAATGCTTTCCCTAGCTTGTATTACACTTTGAAAGTTTTTGAAGTAGCCCCAGATAGCAGTTTTCCTTGCTTTGATATCTCCAATTATGTATAAAATATTCCTGATTTGAACGGCTACAGGTCTATCACTTTCCCATTGCACTCTACCAACTCCCGAAAATTCATATTTGGACTGATCAAGATCATCTAGTGCCACCAAAAGTTTTTGATGAAGACTGCCAAAATCCATTGAATCACTTTCTTGGATCTTCCCCAAGATATTAAACTTCTTCTGAGGAACTAGGTTCTGATACCAATTGTTGGAATCAAGGAACATTGAGAGGGGGGGTGAATCAGTGTTATGCAAAATTTAACTTTATTAATCTGATCTTTAAACCACTTAACACATTGAACCAAAAGAAAGATGCAAGAACACAAAGCAATCAACCACAACACCATAACACAAGGATTTTTTACGTGGAAACCCTATTAGGGGAAAAACCACGATGGAAGGACAATCCACAATATGAGTATACTTAAAATAAGTGTCTACAAATGGGAATGCACATGCATTCAGGCACATTGCCTATACCTCACTGCTCAGATACAAAATGAAGACTCACTGTCTTACAAAACATTTGGATTACATCCAGAAGATTTGAACTGAAAGAATAACATCTACTAATGCATGATTACAGTGTCGATTAATCACATCAATCACATTCTTGACCTTTTGTTTGATTATGCTCTTCTGCTTTGTCTACTTTAATTTGCATCACAAATCCTTTTATGCACAAGTGAAACTATGCATAATCACTCTACAATCCTTCTGAATTTCACAATACACATCAACACACTTCACACATTCATCTAGATGATATAAATGATCGCTTATATATATTCGCAACTAAATATTTAATCAACCACATGTCGGCTTCGATAAAACATAAAATATTTACAAACCGTCGGCTCAATCTATAGATAATTTACAATGCGTACCAACCAAAGTTGGCCACAACATAGTGATGACCGAAAAAAACACGCTCGAGCGCAAAATACTTCAAATAATTACCCCTCGAGGATCCACAACATGCTATATTCACTTAGTCGGTCTTCTTGCACTATTAGACAAAAAATCATTCAACCGAATCTTCTAACTTGCACACGAATCAATACGAGGCTCTATAATTCAAGGATAACATAGTTCATACATCGAAATATCTTCCTTGAGATCCATAACTCAAAATGATAACGAAGAATTGCATATGAATCGAAAAACACAACTTTGTCAGATACCTTGTTCTAGCTTTGACAGATAATACATTTCTTCGATCTGGCTTTCGGTATAACCAACTACTGAAGATGGATCAAATCACTAACTAGGGTTGCCATCAATGAAAACACCAGATGACATGTGCAGTGTCTCTTGCCAACATTTTCTTACCAAAAAATATTGTTTATCCCAAGGATATGAATCCAAGTTTACAATAATGGTGCATGATGAATAATTCCATGCCACATTAATGTCATGGTTGAGTTCTTGATGTACATGATTTCCATGTCATCTCTAGGATGCCATTTTAGAAAATTTTAAGCAATATTGACTTGTTTCACATGCCACTTTAATGATATATGGTTATGAGTTAAATTCTTACAAGAATTGAATGACCAAACTAAATGCTATAAATATGAGTTCATTTAATAGAATAAAAGTAGGTAATTTCTCCATTTCCCCATGAATATAATGTTGAGTATATTCTAGGGTGATGCAAGAGCATCCTAAGTTGAAATGTAATGTTACATCAACCAAAAATATTTCTTTTCTTTTGTCTCAATCAATAGGA
This sequence comes from Sequoiadendron giganteum, assembly GCA_007115665.2. Classification (NCBI taxonomy): domain Eukaryota; kingdom Viridiplantae; phylum Streptophyta; class Pinopsida; order Cupressales; family Cupressaceae; genus Sequoiadendron; species Sequoiadendron giganteum. Next base: position 520,472,258 of record CM021108.1, on the reverse strand, counting down.
ATCTTAATACAATTCATCGTATTTCACTACATAATATCATTTCAGCTCATGATAGGGAACTAGAGTTTTGTAACAACTCATGCACATTGTATCTATATTTCAAGATATTTAAATTATTTCTCAAATATTTATCATCTCCGTAAGTGACATCAGGTTTACAATTTATAAAAATCAACACTCAATTCAATATGCATAGTTTGTGGGACTTTCATGTGACTTGTGGAATTCAACTAAATATTTCACAAGGAAGTATGTGACTAGAGAAACTTTTGATTGGAACCATATTAAAATTTCACTAACTCTTGGAACTTCATCATTAGATTTAGACCAACCTATATGTTTCATAGGACATCAATATTTGAGACCTCTTGTAGCCAACTTGAATCATTCTTAGAGCATGGAACTGCTATATGAACTTCTATTGGATTCATTTGGAGGGATAGCACGAGAATTAGAATTAGATTAGAAGTAGAATATTTGAAAGAATTTTCTGTCAATTTGTAATGAAATAAATTACAAAATGGAAGATATGATATAAAATATGCTTAAAATACTTGAGGGGAAAACCTCCAACTATCTCCAATGAGAACAAATTCAAAATTTGATGATGAAATAAGACTCGCTACTTCCTATACATGCCTTATTTATTCCTAGGATATCACCCAGACCGATTTGTATAACCCTATATAATCCTTACACTGACCTAATTAGCTAAACAACAATATAATAATGATAATATGACTTAATTAAGAGTTAATATAGCCACAAGTTGACTATTCATAACCCTATGTACACTAATATTAAGGGTGTAGCATGCCCCCCTCTTCAGATAAGAATTATTCTCAATTATAATCAAATGTATATGATTTTGAATGAACTCCTCATCCTCTCATGTGGTATATTCAAATGGTAAATTCTTCCATTAGATAAGATACTCAATGAGTGTTCTAGTTCGTACCTTCTTTGTGTGTGTTTGATGAATGAACTTTGGCTCAAATACGATTCTTCCTTCTTCATCGAGCTCTAGTAATATTGTCTAAGTAGGGATATTATTCCCAATTACCTTCTTCAAACAAGAAACATGAAAAATTAGATGTATCTTTGTTGTTGGTGGAAATTCCAACTTGTAGGCGACACTATCTATCTTTTGCATGATTTACTATGGACCAAATATTTTGGAGACAAATTTTTCTTTTTTGTTGCTTTAGTGAAATTTTATTGTAAGGTTGCAATCTCAAGAAGACCCAATCCCCAAATTCAAAACTTATTTCACTACGGTGTTGGTTTTCCTTCTACTTCATTCAATTTTAAGAGTACTTGTTGATGAAGCAAGTGGTCCTCCACTACCTAAACTCTTGATGACACCTTCAATGATGATGTGATGGAAGGAGGTTGATATCCATATAGTGCTATAAATGGATAATTTTTTATGAAATATGAAAGGAAGTGTTTGTGATGTGGGAAAAATGGATCTAGGGTCTAAATCACACTTTCTCCTACATTATATTGGAAGGAACCAAAATTGATCACATACACCCACTTGGCTACTAACCTCAATGGAAGAGCCAAGATGGTGGATCAATTGGGTTTTGGTTCTTTATTTAGGGAAAATGGGGATTTGATGTTGATTAAATATTAATTTGATTTGATTATGAAAATATATGTCTAGGTCAACTATGAAGCTACAAAAACTGATATTAATGCAAAAAATTATAGAACTAAATGACAAAAATTGACAAGAGAATAACAGAGTGCAAAGACAAAGGAACTTGGCATAGAAATTAGGGTTCAACTTTCTTGGATAGTGGTACTATCATCATAGTCTCCATAATGAAGATCTTAGGAATCAGTGAACAGATCTCAAATGGTTGCGATTTGTAGGTTCTTCCTTTCTAGATTCATCTTTTGAACTTCGTTTGTTGATGATTGATTCCACTTGCCCTAATTCATTGAAGTATGGAGATTGAATGCTTGATCTTGTAATTAGGTATTCAATCTTCTCCCAAATCCACTTCAAATCTACCACCTACACACAAGAGATGGGAGAAAGGGTTGTGTTGTATAGGGGCTTTCTTATGTCAAATCCCATTTTGGTGTTTCCACCTCCACAATGGCCATGTTAATGTAAAGAATGCTTACCCTCGATCAGGAAAAGGAAAAATGGATCAAACAAGTGATAAACTGACAAGTGTTACAACTTATCACTCATATTTGCTTTCCTTGATGGACTGAAGTCATTGTAATCATCTCATCCAAGGAGAAATTGGTTGCTTGATTGGAAGTCCTACAAGTGTTAGTACTCACAAAATAATGAACATAAAACATGCATAAAATCACATATGAACTTGATGCATTGCAAACATGATTCTTGATCGATAATAAGTGTTGTAAAATTTTCTTATATTCTGCTCTCGATTGCTCTTTAGGATGCTCAATTATAATTGTAAAATTTTTCTAGGATTTCAAATGGTGAAAAGGACTTGTATTTATATGCATTTCTTGATTTTTACAAAGTTAATTATCAAAGTCCAACAAATGAGATTGGATTTGTAAATGTAAAAATGTCGACAAAAAAATATTAAAAATTGAGCCAAAATAGGTCAGACGATGGAGGTACCCACATCATCTGAACCAATTTTGGGGATTTTTGTTACTGTTTGATGAGCATTAAATATTAATTCTCAATTTTATTCCGACTTCCCGAAAATGACCACAAAAAGGAAAATTTAAAAGCATAATTAGGTTTAATCACATAGCGGGGAGCTAAACCTAGTGTGAAATTGTTTGGGGTGACAATTTATGATGCTACATTTAGGCCCCACTTTAGTGAGAGTATGAAATTATGCTCATGCTCACACTAAAATAAGGATAAGCCAATAAGGGTTCTTTTATCCAAACATTGGAGAGGTAGAATGACATCAAATATAGGGGATGTGTTAGCCCCCAAGCTCAAGATCTTATGGAACAAAAATATAAAGACAAAAGAGCACACACACACACGATGTGCAATGCAACATGACAAACACAAATAATACAAAACAAAGACACAAAGAAAACATAATGAAGGCATGAAGAAAACATAATATAAACATGATGCAAACATGATACCAAAAAAACACAATGCAAATACAATACAATACATAAAGAAAACACACCAAAGACACAAGGAAAACATATAGCAAACATAACATAATATAAGATAAACACAAGGTTAGCACACAAAAAGGATTTGAGTCAATAAGGTAAAGACACCTCAGTCTAAAATTTGTCTCAAATACCAAACACCATCCATTGAATATAATTTTGGATATAACGATGCTCTCATAAGGACCAACAAGTTGCATTATGCTAGATCACCCATGAGATACATAGATCCACTAGCTAGCAAGATGCATTATGCTAGGTGTCCATACAATATGATGGGTTTCACAAGGCTAGAAATTTGTGTTATGTTAGGTGACTCATGAAAAACTTTGCTTCACTAGCAAGCAAGTTGTGTTATGTTAGGTGGCCATATAAAAAGGTGCTCAAATTCATAGACCAACAAGCTTTGTTATGCTAAATCTATGGACTAATTTTCAAATCATGCCTCAGAGAGTGCATACAATTTTAACGTCACAGGGGACCATTTAACGTCACAAGGGATGAATCACCCTAAGGGGTATATAAAATTTTAATGTCGCAAGGGATGAATCACCGCATGGGGTGTATAAAAGTTTAACATCGCAGGGGATGAATTACCTCAAGGGGTGTACAAAAGTTTAACATCAAGAGGGATGAGTCATTGACCATGCCTCAAGGGGTGTTATAAATAGCACCACTACAAAGGGTGCACATGAATAAAATTATGACCACACGTTAGGGAGTATTATACATAATACCACCACAAAAGGGGCACATGAACAATTTGCAAGGCCACATCTTAGGGGATATCATGCATAATACCACCACTAAATGGGCACAACATGGATTGCATGGCCACATCTTAGGGGGGATCATGCATTATACCACTGGGTCCACCACTAAAGGGGCACATGAATGAATTCCAATTCCACACCTTAGGGGATACCATGCATAATACCACCACTAAAGGGGCAGATGAATGAATTGCAAGGCTGCGCCTTAGGGGACATCATGTATAATACCACCACTAAAAGGGCACATGAATGAATTTAAAGGTCACACCTTAGGGGATATCATGCATAACGCACCACTAAAGGGGCACATGAATGAATTTCAAGGCCACGCCTTAGGGGATATCATGCATAATACCACCACTAAAGGGGCACATGAATGAATTTCAAGGCCACACCTTAGGGGATATCATGTATAATACCACCACTAAAGGGGCACATAAATGATTTTCAAGTCCACACTTTAGGGGACATCATAGATAATAATACCACTAAAGGGTCACACCATGGGTTGAATCCTTAGAAGATTCCACAATGGACAGGGGAATATGCACCCCCTTAAAATATTAGTGTACTTGCTATACTAATATTTTATAGAGATAGTGGATGAAGAGGGGATCCTTTAGAAAGGATACACACCTCACAAGATTAGTTATCCTTGCACCTAAAGTGTAAGGACAAGGACAACCATTTCACATATTATCATGTTGCTCCCTATTGATGAAATATGGTTGCACAAAATTCTTTTGTACCCCCATGCATGGAAATGAGCATCATATGATACTACAAATGCCACATAGCAAGGAGAAACACCACCATAATTAATTTATTATTTTATATGGATCCACATTGATGTCATATATTTTAATTAACCATTGCATTTTTCTCTTTAAGGCACAACACTCATCAATATAATTCTCAAACATTTGATGGTATGCACAAAAGGATGATTTTTTTTGTTTGGTTGACAAGATTTTTCTGACAAGGGTGTGGAAGGGTGATTAATTTTATCCTCAAAAGTGTGTATAATGTATGGTCTATCTTGGATAAGGTATGTGAAGTGGCAAGTAGTCCATTTCTACTTGAACAATGAGGTGTTGGTGGGGTGGAGGATAGAATGAATGCCTTATGCAAAGGTGGAGGGAATTGATAAACAATTCCTATTATAGAGGAATGTGATGCATATTCTAGTAAAGTTTGAATTCCATGATCATCATTTGTATCAAAGCCTTGTTTAGAAAGGATCTTAAATCCATGATCGTAACACTTTTCTAAATTAATAGGTGTATTGCTAGTTCCATTTGCATGAGATGGATGGATAGTTTGTGGCAAGTTAGTGCCATTATTGATATAGGAATTGGAATTATATTTATGTATATGTAATGAGAAAGGGATAAATTGTAAGGGAGTCTCTTTGTGAGAGGAAGAAAGCACATCGACTAATGGTATAGTAGGTATTGCAAAATTTTGGCGAAGGCGAGTGGATAAATTCAGAGGATGGTATACAGATTTTTCATGCATAGGTGTTATGTTGTTAAGAGGAATATTTTACTGCAAGGTAGGTAAGGTTTTGTTTAAGAAGATATCAATGATCTCCTCCTCTTGCACCAAGATATCCTCCCTAAGAGGGAATTCATTGGGAGAGAAGGATACATGAGCTTCATCTTCTATTAGAGAATTATTACCAAAGGCACAAAACAAAACATCAACCAAAGACTTCAAAGAAGACATCATTTTCCTAAAGCACTCAAACATTTTAAAATTTCTTTACCAAAAGTAACACAATTATAAATGTTGAACACAATATGACTGTTATAGATCAATGCAACAAAAACTAGAATAGATCTGGACAAAAAACTCGGAGAAAGACTGAAATATGGTCCAAAATAGTCTAGAAAATGGTGGTGGTGTCATTGACTAGAGAAGTTAAATTTTAGTGGTTTAAAAATCTAGAAATGAATTACAAAGTTTGAAGATCTAGAATTGTAGAGGTTGAGGTTTGGAAGTAAATAATTTTTTGAGAATACTTAAAACCTAATTTTCCTTATGTGAAACACAATCAAGCATGAAATTTTATATTTTTAAAGCAATGTAATATGGTCAAAAGACCATTTCTAGAATTTAAATTGTTATAATTGACCGAGTTCTTGAAAATACAAAAAAAAAAACTTTTGTATCTTTTGAAATGAAAAACACTATATAATTAATACTTTTCAGTAAAATATGCATGCATTTTTGACAAATAAAAATAACCTAATATTGCAATCAAATTTAAAAATGACAAACTTAAGATTTCAAAAGCTTTGCAAATATAAGAAGCGTCGGGTTCACCAAAATGTAATGTGGGAAAAAGGGGTCTAGGGTCTAAATCACACTTTCTCCTACATTACATTAGAAGGAACCAAAATTGATCACAAACACCCACTTGGCTGCTAACCTGAATGGAAGAGCCAAAATGGTCCAAATCAATTGGGTTTTGGTTCTTTCTTTGAGGGAAATGGGGATTTGATGTTGATTAAAGACTAATTTGATTTGATTATGCAAACATATGTCTAGGTCAACTATGAAGCTATAAAAAAATGATATTAATACCAAAAATTATAGAACTAAATGACAAAAATTGACAACAGAAAAATAGAGTGCAAAGACAAAGGAACCTGACATAGAAATTAGGGTTCAACTTGCTTAGATAGGGGCACTACCTCCATAGTCCTAAGAATATAGGTCTTGGGGATTAGTGAATAGATATTAGATAGTTGTATTTTGTAGGTTATTGCTTTCTAGACTTAGCTTCTGCACTTTTTATTTTGATGATTAATTCCACTTGCCCTAATTCATTGAAGTATGGAGCTTGAATGCTTGATCTTGAAATTAGGTCTTCAATCTTCTCCCAAATCTATGGTGGCACAAAATACATGTATTTTTAGTGTTAGTTACATCAGAAGAGTTACTTAACTTAGTGGTGTTTAACCTAAAAAGATTCCCTATCTGAGATCATTTAGATATCACCAAACTCCCTCTTACCAACTTGCAACCCAACAAATCAAATGTCACATGCATTCTAGAATCATTCAACTTGGACACTGAAAGTAAATTTCTTCTAAATCCTGGATTATGCAAAACATTATCAAGAGTTTTAATCCTCCCATTACTGAAACACAACTTTAACTTTCCCTTACCAACAATCCTTTTTGTGTATTTGTCACCAAGGAAAAATTCTCCTCCATCATATTCTCTGTAATTAGTAAACCACTCCTTGTGAGGATTCATGTGGTAGGACAAATCTGAACCAATAAGCCAAGCATCATTGCTAATAGTGTTAGCTGAAATAAACAAAGCATCAAAATCATCATCAAATGAATTTTCTATGGAGGAGTCAAAATTATTTTTCTTATTCCTACATTCCTTCTTCACATGCCCTATTTCACCACAATTCTAACACTTTACTCTTTTCGAGGGTTTTAGAACGCCCTTTAGACTCATCCCTCTTATTATCCACTTTAGAACCTTTCTCTTTGGACCTAACCCACACATGCAAGGCATCTTGGGAGCCAACATTCATGGAATTTATCCTCATCTCCTCTAAAAGAAGTATGGATATCATGGATTCCATCTTTGGTTCTGCATTACCACTACTTATGGAAACAATTAAATTTTCCCAAGATTCATGCAAAGAAAAAAGAAAGAAGATACATTTATCTTCATATTCTATTTTAACATCTACAAATGTAAGTTGAATTATAATCAGATTAAAAGCATTTAAATGATCCACTATAGATTCACCATCTTTCATTTTTAAGGAATATAATCTTGTTTTGAGATATAAGTTGTTAGACACACTTTTAGTTTGATATATATATTACCTATCATTTTCCACAAATTATAGATGATGTATTCAGTGGAGCTATTCAATAGGATGGAATCCATAAGCCACAACTAAATAGATCCTTATGCCTTCTTGTCTAACTTTTTCCAATCTTCATCACTCATTGCAGTTGGTTTACTTTCTTGTGAAACCAACAAACATTGACCTCTCTCTTCTAGGAGATCCTTCATCTTTAATTTTCACATCTCATAGCTCATTCCATTAAACTTATTAATATCCTAGTAAGAGGTAGAAACCATGGTATACAATATTCTTCAAAAATATGCAATATACCACAAAAATAAAAGCTCTTGATACAGGCAAAAAACCTCCAACACTTAAGAGAAAGGTGTCCCCTTCTAAACAGAACTGTTAGATCTGATACCAAATGTTGAAAACAAGGTGTAACTAAGTTGTAATATTAGATTATGTATGTGAATTCAAATCTGATTATATGTATGTGATTGCACATTCACCATAATAGAAAATTTAACAAACAAATATGACACCAAATTTATGTGGAGAAACCCTTTTGAGAAAAACTCCACATGAGAAAAGAGGGAAAGTATATTATATTTATCTTCACAAAAGAGATACACCACAATACACTTCCTTGATAATATCCTACAACTCAGATGCTTCCATACACCTACAAATAAACAAGATGCAACTACCATCTCAAGGCTCAAATTTATAGAACTTGTGGGAGACAAAACCATAGTGGCAAATTAAAATAAGAGGTGCCAAAACCACTTGCAAAAACCCATGACCCTTCCTTGGAAAACCAAGATTCGTGATAATTAATTAATTAATGTGTACAAGGCTTCAACATGGATGCCTAACCCATAGCCCCTTCAACTTCTGGCATTCAAGATAATTTGGTGATTGGTTAGCTTCTAGATGGAGAACCAATGGACACTTGTTTCCCTCCAAACTTGGCACCCCAATCAAGATTCTTCACATTCCCAATTTGAAAGTGTAGGAGGGATAATTTTGTCCTCTAGTGACATGTAACCTCCACCAACACCAAATTTACTCTTGAAAATACAATTACAATATGTCAATATTAAATACATTTCTCACATGTTCCCTAGAACACTTCCCAAGAAACATGAACCCCTAAGACAACCACAAAGGAGAACAAACCCTACAGTCAGAGATATAGTTAAAATAGAATTGAAAAAATTACTTGATGCAGGCTATATATATCCCATCTCTGATAGTCAGTGGGTTTCACCTCTAGTAATTGTTCCAAAAAAAGGAGAAAAGTGGAGATTATGTGTAGACTACCGAGAATTAAATGTTGCAACTAAGAAGGACCACTTTCCACTCCCCTTCATTGACCAAGTACTTGATTCATTAGTAGGAAAAAAGTACTTTCTAGATGGATTTAGTGGCTACAACCAAATTAAGATTTCCCCAGAAGACTAGAACAAGACAACATTTACATGCCCTTGAGGAACATATGCTTATTTTGTCCCGTCATTTGGCCTATGTAATGCACCAACCACTTACCAGAGGGAAGTATTGAGCATATTCTCAAAATTTGCACATGATTCCACGGAGGTTTACATGGATGATTTTACAACCTATGTGAATACATATGATGAAGCACTTAGAAATCTAGAGAAGGTGCTAAAAAGGTGTCATGAACACAACTTATCCCCGAGTCATGAAAAATGTTTCATGATGATGACAAAAGGGATTGTATTGGGACATTTTGTGTCAAATGAAGGAATTCAAGTGGACCCCAACATAATTGAAGTAATCTCAACACTCCCTGTGCCTCAAAGACAAAAAGATATTAGAAGTTTCCTAGGACATGTTGGGTATTATAGGAGATTCATCCAATATTTTAACAAACTTGCAGCTCCACTATTTATTTTACTATCCAAATATGTAGAATTTGAATGGGCAATTGCTTGTCAACACTCTTTTGAAGCACTCAAGGCCACATTGACTAAAACCCTTTTCTTGAGAGAACCAAATTGGACCTTACCTTTCCATATCCATATAGATGATTTTGATTTTTCTATAGGATTTGTACTTAGGGAGAAGGAAGGCAACAAGGAGTATGTCATATATTACATCAACAAAAATATACAAGGTACAGTGACATAAAAGGAGAGGTTGGCAATAGTATATGTAGTAAACAAATTCAAGCATTATATTATAAGATATCTAGTGTCCATATACACTGAATATACAACAATCAGGTATTGAATGAACAAACTAGTGGTTGGTGCTAGGCTTGTAAGGTGGTTACTGTTGCTTTAGGAATTTGACATTACCATTGTGGACAAGCCAGACAAAGAAAATGTGGTGGCAGATTTTCTATCTAGACTACCAACCAAATCAAAAGAAGATGTTGTTAATGATTCATTCCCAAATGAGCATCTATTTTCTCTATCTCTGCATACACCTTGGTTTGCATACATTTCCAACTATCTAGTAGCAAGATATACACCACCTCATTTTTCTCCAAGAGAAAAGAGACAATTGGTTCACAAGAGTTTTCCCTACTCTTGGATAGCTAGATACTTATTTTACACAAGCCTAGATAACATTATGAGGATATGTATCAGAGAAGATGAAATATATGGAATTCTTAGAGCATGTCATGATGAACCCTGTGGGGGACACTTTGCAACAAAGAGGACAACTCTTAAGATTCTCACCACAGGTTATTATTGGCCAACTCTTCATAAGGATGCAGTGAAGTACACAAGGGGTTGTGATAGGTGTCAGAGAATGGGAAGGCCAACAAAAATAGATGAAATTCCATTGCAACCACAATTAGAAATAGAACCATTTGATAAATGGGGATTAGATTTATTTTCCCAATATCACCAAGGTGATCCCACAATACTGGTTTACAATTTTTGGCCAAACTAGACATTGAACTGATTTTTTTTAACTAAATCTTCACTTTTGAGCACCTATAGCTACTAAACCATGATAATTTGAAGATGATGCAAACTAGTGATTTGAGACATTTTTTCTGTAGATTCTAAACATATATTTTTTTAAAAAAAATTGAATCATATTGCATTTCTTTTTCCATCTCCTTTGAAAACTAGTTTTTAGTAGTAAACACCATTTTTAAAGATGACGCTCACCGCAAACAACATAAATTTTTTTCTATGAAAGATAAAATTCTATTTTTTTTGAATTTAGCTTTGTAACTATGATATTAGCACATTGATTTGGTTTCATAATATTCTATTGAATATTTTTTTCTTAATCAAGTTTTGAAGTCAAACAAATTACAATTTAGACATAGGCGGACTGTAAACAACATAACTTTTTTTGTATGTCTCGAAATTCAATTTTTTTTTTTTTTATTAGATCAAGGACATCAATACCTAGTGAGAACATATTTTTCAAAAAAAATTTGTGATAATCTACTATTTTAACACATGTGCAGAACAAGGAGCTTGATTTTCGGTGAAAAACCTACATTCACAAGAAATAAAAAATAAATATAATAATCAAATTAAATATATTTTAAATTATACTTTTTGGTAAGCTTATAATAAGGAATACATGCTTACAAATAATAAATTTTAAATGAATTCATTTGATCACCCAAAAGGTAAATCAAAAGTGGTTTTTTGTCAGCATTTTGATAAGTGTAAAGGAGACTCTGTTATAGGTATGGTTTAAAACTAGCAGGGTTCTATCCAAGGGGGTTTGATCTAAGGTGGTTTGATCAAACCGTCTTCAATTAGAGTCCTTTAAATGAAACTTTTCAAGGCTTAAATCATTATATTTTTTAAAAATATGTGATTTCAACAAAAAAGAGGATGTCCCAAAAAGTGTAAACCACTATTGTGGGATCACCCACCAACATTCAACAATAAGTGCATACTGGTATGCACAGATTAACTCACAAAGTGGGTGGAGGTTAAGGCTTTAAAATTTTCTAGGGATGGTAATGTGGCAAAGTTTCTCTATGAGGACATATTTACAAGATATGGAGTTATGAGGGAAATTGATACAGACCAAAGACTCGGTTTACATTAGAGCTGATCATAAAATTGGTTCAAGAGTATGAGATTAGACATAGAAAGTTCGTACCTTACCACCCTCAAGCTAATGGAAAGGTAGAAGTCACAAACAAGGAGATTGAGAACATTCCAACCAAAATAGTACAAATTCATAGGAAAGATTGGGCAGCCAGGTTGCCTGAGGAAATTTGGGTCTGTAACAAGACAACTTGGAAAACCACAATAGGATTTACACCATATGAATTGGTGTATAGAAAGAAATTAGTACTTCCTATTGAATTTGAGTACAAAACATTAAGAATAGTTGTTACATTGGGCATGGACTTGTCAATAACACAGTAGGAGCGATTACACAACCTCAACACACTTGATGAAATTAGGATGGAGGCCATACACCACACTAAAATTATTTAGAATCAAAGAATCAGATGGCATGATCAGTTCATCAAAACCAAGGAATTTAGTGTAGGTGATTGGGATTTACTTTATGACTCAAAATATCAGGACTACAAGGGAAAGTTACATACAAGATGGCTTGGTCCGTATGAAATCAAACAAGTGTTTCCCAATGGAGTAGTACATTTTCACACAATTGATGAAGTCGAGTTCTCCTTACTGGTTAATAGACAAAAACTAAAGCTGTATAAGAAACCACTGTAGAAGGATGATTTCCTTCTATCATTAATTCAACAATTTGAGCCTTAACTTTAAAATTCAACTATAGAGCCTACCAGTTCTACACACGACTTAGTAGAAGAGCTACAAATGTTACCTAATAATGTTACATAGGTATAATCTCTAACACAGTTCACAAGCACACACTGCACAAGGTGATGAGCAACAATAATCATTTTCTGCCAAAATGAAGATGTCTCTCTCTATTTTGAAGGAGAGTGGACATCTTCATTTAATTTTTGTTTTCAATCCTTATGTAAATAAACCTCCGCCCAAACCTATATAGTTGGATCGATGGTTGAGGAGAAAATATAGTTGGATGTGATATGTTTTGATAGTTATAGTTTTATTGTATAGATACTATCTTTGTTAGTTTCTTGTTATGCATTCATGAATGAGAAATCTGTGAAGATTCTTGTCAGATTGTAGAGTTCAGTTATATGCAATAAAGATGTTCCAATTTACTGTTATGATAAGTTGAATCAAGTAGCATATATTTGGTTTCTCTTGTGGGTACAGTAGCTTGAGCAAGGGCCACTCAAGGTATTGTTCACCCACCTTAATTTTTGTTGATTAATATATATGTTTACATTATTGCATTCATTTCAATAGATTCTTCATTACATGCACGTGAATGATATTTAGTCTCATAATTTAAGTTCTGTAATGCATCATTGAGTCATCCTCCCGAGTGAGTCAAGTAGTTAGAAGTAAGAATCAAAATTGCTAGTGAAATTGCAGAGTTCAGGTTTAGTAGTTAACAATTATAGTGTTAAGTTGAAGGCGACATTAGTAGCAGATTAAGTTATTTCCCTTGTTTTGCAGTTTATGCTTTATTTTCCTTTTCCAGCCTTTGTTGCTCTCCTACACACATGTAAACCACCTATACTTGATGATATAGGTCGTGTCTAACAGAGTTTGTGAATGCACATACAATGCCAACATCATTAAAATCTTACAAAGACCTGGTTGATAATTTAATGGATTTTTTGTAAGGGTTTAATGGATTGTTCAGTTAGGAACCCTTCCTATGAATTGTGTTTCTAACACCAATTTGACTAGACATTAATGAGGCATTACACTAATTTTATTTTTTTTCTAGTAGAACTGATAAATTCTTAAAGATTAAAATTCTAATAGCTTACAAGAGAGTGATCTCAACTCTCAATATAGATCAATTATACTTTTAGTATTTTTAAATACACTTTGGAATCCCATAAACCTTCTTATCTAATAGAGAAATAGATTACTTGAGAAATTTTGAAAAGTGTTTTAGTTTATGATAGACACATTATTGAACAACTCTAGGTCATATTTCATCTATAAATTGATGGATCAATGTAAATTATAAATAGGATGATAGTGCATCTTTTTGGGGTGTACAATTTGAAGAAGTAAAACACTTGGGATGAAATATTTATTTTAATTTAGCATATATACAATAGATCTCTACACAAATCTACCATTCACAATCCTTTCAGGTCTACTTGGTGTTTCCCAGCCTTTGGCACCTATTGAAATAGATTATCCTAGTTTTCCATCAAGAACAATAATTCCTTTAGCTCAAAAGAAATTTAAAAAAGTTGTTTCATTCATTTAACACATTCAAAAAACAATGCAAAATATTTTAGAATAGGCTAATCCTAAATAGGAGAAGTTTCATGACAAGCATTAGACACCACACAACTTTCATATTCATAATCAAGTCTGACTACAATTATAGAAGGAAAGACTAGCAAGACCTCACCACAAGTTTCATCCACTTCAATACGATTCGTACACCATGACCAAATAATTAGGAGATAATTTTTTTCTTATATTGGGTAGCATCTAGTTTTTAATGCATATCACTGGTGCAATGTCTTTCCCCTTTTGTTAGATACATAAAATATTGTTGAGACTCTTGAGAAAACATATTTTAATTTAAATTGTAATGTTCCTATAGAATTAGACAAAGTCGTTAACATTAGGGTCAAATAAACATATTAATAAGAGATCCCTCTCTTCTTAAAAATCAAAGCAAGTTACATGCCTTCTTAGGAAAATGGTTTATAGAGTCTAGCTTGCCAATTTGTTTCTACTTATTTTGCCATAACTATGTGTAATGGGGACCATTACTCTTCAAGGACAAAAAATTGATGTAGGAGGATCTAATTCACTATATTATACCATGAATATCGAGTGTTACTTGATAAACATTATGGTCTCATTAGCATGGTCAATACCCTACTTAGCACCTACATATAAAATCATAGGTCCTAACTTGGCTTTAATGGCTACATAGTAGTTGTGAAAAATATGAAGTGGGTATGAAATAATTTGGTTCAATTGGAATTTCATCTTTCTTTTCTATATATTTTAATGTTTATTGATATTCTTTGTAGTTATTCCTAGAATATTGTACAGAGATAAACAAGACATAGATACACATCTGTCACGACTCTTTTCTACACATTAGTAATTAATAATTTTTCTTTATGGAGGGAAATGGAAGTTCGAATAAAGGTTCATGTTAATGGGCGTTATTTTATGCATGTCACATATGCCATGAATTGTTATATATGTTGCAAAACGATATTTAATGTGTCATTATTAAATTCATTACTTAAATTCGTGAAGTTTCCACAGTCCATGACAATATTGTGAAAGATCTCTGGATTAAAACTGTGTGCTAATTTTTACATCAACGTTTCGGATCGTACTCCATGATCCATCCTTACAAATAAGGATGGATCATGGAGTACAATCCACTGTGTGCTAATTTTTACATCAACGTTTCGGATCATGGAGTACGATCCGAAACGTTGATGTAAAAATTAGCACACAGTTTTAATCCAGAGATCTTTCACAATATGTTATTACGTCAAAGACATTTCCTTATTTGAGATGATGGATCATGGAGTATAATCCGAAACGTTGATGTAAAAATTAGCACACAGTTTTAATCCATAAATCTTTCACAAAATGTTATTACGTCAAAAGAAAGAATTTCCTTATTTGAAATTTGCGGACCTCATTTGTCTGTGGACGGTGGAAAAACAAGGATATGCCTTGCAAGAAGGTTAAATCTTTGCCAATCGTCCATTCTTTTCACTGCGGAATATAGACCTTATCTACACAGTACCACTACCACCAACTTGTTGCAGATGATTAAATGAAAATTAGATTGAACAATAGTACCACCAACTTGTTGATAAAATTGTTTGGCTGCATTTTTTTCATTTTCCCCATTCAGATCGTGACCATTCCTTTTCCTTTCCGTTTTTCACATTCGTCGGTGTAGGAAACTTTACCTTTAGTGGAACCGTACTTGATTTTTTGGTGTATCGATGAGGCAGTCCATCAGTTCCACGTATTGTGTGACATGTTCAAGCCAAGTGGCATCGTTGAACTCTAGCGCAAGCAAATTCCTCATCATTACTTCTGTGTAAGTATTTGATATTATAAGAAGAAAAAGAGTATTCGTATGCTTGTCAAATATGATTTTACCAGACCCAAATTCAAATTTAATTCTAGCCTTTACGAGCTCTTTTGCATTGTATTTGTTCAGGAAATCATTGCAGCCTTTCTTGGCTGGGTGAGTTAAAAAGAGAGTGAAGATGGCCTTAACAATGTCGCCAATAGTTGTCATGAAGCTCTCCAAGTATGTTGAATTCCTGTCATCCGTCTTATGAATCTACAAGGAGGAAAAATATGTGTGCTGTGTGCATGCAACCTAATGGATAATGTTCTCCTTTGTAGTCAACATCCACATCATGAGATACTATGAAGCAAGAGAGATGAGGAATACCAGAGCTGAGAACTTGAAGGGTTTCCTTGTCGATTTTTGTGAGAAGGAAAAGAGGGATTTAATTTTCTAGCTTCATAAGATCACATCTAATACTTGTGAATGTAGGCGTAAGAATTTTAACCGTATCTGTTGTGTCTTTGACTTGCCTCATATTGAAGAAGGTGAAGCCCATTTTTGAGAAACTGGTAGAGGGAGAGGGCGTCAACCACCATCATCCACCCAAGCTTTACTTCTTCATCGATCTTCTAGTCGTCGAACATCCCAAAGTTTGTCATCATCCCTTCTACTTGTGCGAAGAAGTCCTTGATGGGCTTGTTTTGCGTTGCATCTCTTGTAGAGTTGAGCTTGTAAAATCCATCTGAGAAAGATGGCTGAGTCATTAGTGGTATGGGCTCATGGGTTCTTCTTGTAGGGAGTGGTGGTGGTACGGACCGAGAGGCACCATATGAGGAATGTATGTCTCTAGCTTGGCTTTAATCAGAGCTTTTGTCACCCACAAACTCAGTCTATGCAAAAGGTTGAAGCATTGACATGGCATGCAAATTGTTTGATATAATACACTCATTGCAGGAAATGTGCTTCCATAATCCCCTACCCTCATGTATCCTCATATTCAACATGCATGCAAAAAAGTTGAACATAGTCAAAGCACGTGGATCGTTCACATACAACTGTGGGAGTATAGACAAGACACGTGAAATGTTCGCAAGATGTGGAAGCATAGTCAGGGCATGAATTTCTGTTATGGTTAAAGGACAAAGGATTCAAATCATGTTTTCTATTTTTTTTATGATGTTTTAAAATATTAATAAGTGCCAAATGTTTGAAACCTGGCCCTGTTTGTTCTCTTATAGATGATTAAATCATAGAAGGTTCCTTTAAAATTTGGAGTTATCAATTATCCTCTGAAACAAAATAAAACCATTAAATTTATGGATTTTTTTGATAAGTAGGAGATATTTTTCATAGTGTGTCAAATTATGATATTGCTATCATGATTCAAACGTGTAGTTTTATAAGTCAAACTCATTGACCCATGTTTCATGAGTAGTGGTTTACAAGAACCCATCTCTCATGATAATGAATGGTCTACATAGCACTCATTGCATCTGGTGATGCTCACAGAGGTAAAGCACAGCTCAAGCGCACTTAACCATGGAGTTTCCCCCAAGATTAAGCTTGCTTAGCTTACAACCCCATTTACAAAACCTTTAGCAAGTGTTGTGCCTTATGAACCATTCATTATAGAGCCCCTTTAGCTTGTCAATTGATAAGTAGGAGGTATTTTCCACAGTGTGTCAAATTATGATATTGTTATCAAGATTCAACCGTGTAGTTTTATGAGTCAAACTCATTGACCCATGTTTCATGAGTAGTGGTTCACAAGAACCCATCTCTCATGATAATGAAGGGTCCTCCCTTTTCCTCTATCTCTCTCTATTTCTTCCCCTCTATCTCTCCCTATCTCCTTATTGTAAGCATAACATTATCCTATTGATAATGGAGCCTAATTATCTTCCTAGTTCAAAAGTTTTTTTTTTTTTTTTAGTTGTGTTTCAATCCTTGTAGGTGAATACATAATTGTTAAATGATCTACCATTAGATCTCATGTATTACACAAATGTATGCAAAATAAAGACCAATTTTTTTCATAATTAACCTTCCACACCTCTTCAGCATACCTTGGAGGTGCGATTGCTAGTTTAACCTCCTTAGTATGGAATACGTTTGGAATGGGAGGAAAAATCTGTCTTCTCATCTTTCGAGGACAGAAAGAAAAAAATAATATGTATGTAACCAGAGAGAGGATAACTTCAAATGGTTGCATGGGAGCAAAAATACCTGAAGATTTGTTTATACTGGATGCATGCTTATAGTTTAAGACCAAGGAGCAGGAAATCTGAGAAAAGTTACGTTGAAGGACTAAGGAGGTTTTATTAGGTATGCATCAAAATAGATAGCTACATTATCAGTTTGTATAATTTCCTACTTGTCTTTCGTGATTTGTCTGTATCGTATCTAAATTTCTTTAGATGCTTAGCTCTGCATTAAATGGTTCCTTATTGGCCATCTGAATTGTCCAAGCACACGTTAAGAGTCTGAATCTACTTGGATACATCAAGGAAATTTCTTTGTTGCACTGGGTCTAGTTCTTAACACTTCATGATCGTGGCCCGCATCTATTCATTCATTTCATGCATTTGTTTCTCTACACAATGGTTTTTGACTTTGGTCCATGTGCCTTGTCTATACTTTTGCATTTTGCATGCATGTCTACCGAGTAATTAGCTGATATGAAGGCACCATTTGTTGTTTATTGCAACAATTCCAACAATTTGGCCTACCATATTATTGCATTTTATTATTTCAGACTTGATTGATTTGTACAGTAAATGGAATGAAAATATATAGATTTGAGGTAGCAAAACATTCATAGGCCACTAATACATGCAGGCCAAGGTTCAAAGCATACTAACCATCATACGATAATTCCAATGAATTGAAAAGCTTCACTGCCACATTTAGTGTCACGTATAGATTTTTCATTAACTTATTTAAATGCAGACATTAATTATCATGTCGAGATTTAGATAGAAATTGAATGATTATTAAATGATGGTTAAATTGAAATGAGATTAAAATCTAAATGCAAAGTATTATGATTTGAATTATATTTATGTTTATTTTGGGGTTTGTCATTACTAATGAAAAATCAAGTGCAAGTGAACACAGGAACAGGTGAACATGGTTGAAAGCGAGAACAACGATCAGGTAGAGTTGTTTAACTGATTGATGTTTACGAATAGATGGGATCTCACACACTCACATAGATGAATATTTTAATTTAGTATGCGTATATCATGCTTGCAAATTGAAAATCTAGTTTAAATGTGATTTCTCAAAAATTGCAAAAAATGCATGTGATTGAATGATGATTTTGTTAAATTGATGAAATTTAACGTAAATTCAATAGATAGATTGCTTGCTTGAATATTTTATTATTATTTGGAAATATTAAGTTGAAATTTCGAAGTTTAAATGCAATAGATTTTAAATTCAAAATTTGATTAAATTTAGCTAAATAAAGAGTATTTGGAATGAAATGCCTTTTGATATTAAAATTTTGAAATGAATGGATTTTTAAATTATGAAATTGAATCAATATCTAAACATAGTTAAATGTGAAATTGAAAACAAAAACTCACGTGAGCTTTGTTTATGCTTTCAAAATTTAAACTTCAAGTTAAACATGAGAAATAAAATATCTAAATTTATCAAAAGGCATTCAAAAATTGAAATACTTGGAGTTTTAATTGTTAGTGTTTCATAGATCAGATAAATAACTGAAAGCACTCAATATATTTGCAACACATAAGACAATATACACAACAAGATACCCTGGGAAAACCTTCCTCCTGAGGGAGAAAAAATCCAACAAATAATCCTCTTATATAATGCATGAATGAGAGCAGAAATCTGCTTTACAATACAAGCCCAGCAATGGCTGAATTTGATATAACAAATAGTCGCACCTCTTCTAGATGCAAAAGATACAAATGAATATGATCTTCCTTGAAATCAGACTGTTTCTACAAGTGCAAACTTCTTCTATGCTGCGAATTGCTTGAGTGAACTTGGTTGTGTTGAAATGACAAATGAGACCTTGTATATATATACAATTGAAGCACCTCTTCAATTAGGTCGGCTCTCCTAAAGAGAATAAAACAAACTTAATAAATGCCAAGGGGTCGGCCCAATATAAGACATCATATGCGAACCTAAGGGAGGGTCGGCCCTTATGTTAATTAGATCAATGACAATATAAATTAAATAGCCGGGGGGGCTATCATTTCATTTATGTCTTCTTCTTGAAGTGTGTGCATTGGAAGTGCAAACCTAAGCTGCTTATAACATCAACATTCCCTCTCAGCTAGGGATGATACTTCCAGCTGCACAAAAGAAACATATCACCTCATTATGATAAAGAAGCTTATCACCTCATCGTGAAAGCAAATAAGATATCACCTCATCGCGATATCAACAATCATGGCTACCTCCATAGATGGTATGTACAAGTGCTCATCACTCAATGTGATGTTGTCACCTCAATGTGACTTTCACCATGGCTCCCCCAAAGGGTGAAACACAAGTACATCATCACAGACTCCCTCACGTGATGTTGTCATGGAGTCACACACATAACATCCACCATGGTTCTCCCAGAGGGTGGAACGAGGGATTTCACCTCAAATCTCTCTCAATAGAGAAATGCATTAACAAGGGCTTGCACCTCAAATCTCTCTCAACAAAGAAATGCATTATCAAGGGCTTGCACCTCATATCTCTTTCAATAGAGAAATGCATTAACAAATCTGAAGATCACTGATACTGAGACTCCCTCTCAACTAGGACTTCATTCTCCACCATATCAAGCTTGTCTTGAAGGTACACAAACATTATCCTGAAGAGATGCTTGATGAGAAGGACTTCCATCTACTCATCAGTGTCGATATACCTCAGCTGAATATCTTTTCTCAATACCATATCTCTGATATAGTAGTATGCTTAGTTTCATCATGAAACACATGGAAAGACATAAAGCTTCTCAAAGCTTTGATTAACACAAGGGATGACAGTTGGCTTCAACGATTGTTCAAGCAATCCTGCAGGGAGCTTTCAAAGCCACACTACTTCTCGGGCTCCCACAAAAGACTGCTTCATCCTATAACAGGATATCATCGTAGACATCAACTAAGACAACATCCAAGGCAACACAACCATCTTCTTTAGGTTCATTAGGCTCCCTTTGAATCTTCAATCACTTGCATCAACCACTTGACCAAGATTGCCTGCAACGCTTGCTTTAGAGAAATGGTTTCCAACGCACACCTCTGTAGAGATTCAGGGTTGTCCTCTTCGACCGCATCCCAGATCACTCTATTCTGAATAGGTTTGTGGAGCTACCAATCTAGGTTGACCTGACTTGAGCAATTCAGAACCCAATTGCTGAAGAGGTACTTTAACAATTTAGCATCCAGCCTTGCAACACTACAACCCTTACTTATTCTCAATGAGTCATAGAACTCCCTCTTAAGGTTAATTCTTCCTCTTCGAAAAAGATGACTTCAGCTAATCACTTAGCCTCATAGCTACAAGTAGAGTCTCCATCCTTCAACCTATAGGATGCATCAAGCTCTTCTTGAAAGCAATCTCTTACGCTTCTTGATTTATCTTGAAATCATTAACAAGAGATTACTAATAGTTCATGGAACTCAACTATCTCAAATAGACATACCATAACTAGGAGCATACATGATTGACTATATGAATAGCATGAATTAGTAGCTATAAAACAATTCATGAACATTATTCAACAATGCAATACTTCAAAATCTCCTAAGTAATAGATAATTAATTCATCAATCATGACATGAATTTCTTTCAATTTCTCAGAAGAGCTAATCTCAAAAGACAATCTTCACAATTTAGCATGATACAACTTGCAATGAATAAATCTAAAGAATCTTATCACAAAGATCACTATTTATTGGTCACACATAATCCTAAGTAAATAGTGTTAGATTTGCACAACTCAACAAACTGAATTTTAGCCTAGAATGATAATCAAAACAAAGAATACTTATCTCTTAAATATTTTGAAGGGTGGACACGGTATGATACGCTGCTCTTGCACTCAAATCAGTACACAACCTTCACAACTTGAACATAGGCCCATGACTAGAGTAGAAATTCAATAGAATCATTTTGGGGAGAGATCTCAATCACATCCGCAAATGAAGCATGTTGATTAGGCCTGGTAAGACAATCCTTCGCATAGTGACCAAATCTGTCACATCTAAAGCATTGAACACGAGAGAGAGGTCCCACTTCTTCTTGAATGCAGGAGCACCATTTGACCCATTATCTCGATTCCTCTTGAAGAATCCTTTCTTCCAAACTTTTCCTTTCTTCGATGAATGAGAGGTGAGAACATGTAAATCTTCATTCTTTGAACTTTGACCAATGCCTCTAGCCGCCAACCTTGACTCCTCTTGAATGCAGTCTGCCCTTAATTGATCAAACTTGGGAAGTTTCGATCTTGCACTAATTTCCTTGAATGTAAGACTCCCAAGATGAAGGAAGACCATTAAGAGCCAACATGGTCAAATCCTTGTCATCAACAATATGACCAATGGTAGAGAGTTGATCTCTCAATTCGGAAATCTTCATGAAGTAGGTGATGACAAACTCTCCTTCCACCATCTTAACGTGAAGTAGTTGTTGCTTTAGTGCAAGTGCCCGACTGGTGTTGATTTCGTACAACTCTTCCAAAGTAGCGAACATCTCCCTTGTGGTATCCAACTTGAAGACAATCGGAACAACATGATCTTTGACGGAATCAACCAACACTTTCTTTGCCCTAGTATCTTTCTTCCTCCACTGCAACTTCTCTTCTTCCTCCTCAAGTTCGAGAACTTTTGTTTTCACAAACTTAGCCAAATCAATCTCTTCCAAGGTGAGCAAGATCCCAAACCTCCATGAAGTGTAGTTAGAAACTCCTTCGAGTCTATCCTCGATTTTCAGACCATTCACCATCTTGAAATTTGAAATAGGAGATAGACTGAAAAAGATTAAGTTGAGTGCTGCAAAATAAATCAGATCACGATTTTTTTCAAACCCGCTCTGATACCATGTTAGTGTTTCCTAGATCAGATAAATAACTGAAAGCACTCAATATATTTGTAACACATAAGACAATAAACACAACAAGATACCCTGGGAAAACCCTCCTCCTGAGGGAGAAAAAACCCAACAAATAATCCTCTTATATAATGTATGAATGAGAGCAGAAATCTACTTTACAATACAGGCCCAACAATGGCCGAATTTGATATAACAAATAGTCGCACCTCTCCTAGATGCAAAAGATACAAATGAATATGATCTTCCTTGAAATCGGACTGCTGCTACAAGTGCGAACTTCTTCTATGCTGCGAATTGCTTGAGTGAACTTGGTTGTGTTGAAATGACAAATGAGACCTTGTATATATATACAATTGAAGCACCTCTTCAATTAGGTCGGCTCTCCTAGAGAGAATAAAACAAACATAATAAATGCGAAGGGGTCGGCCCAATATAAGACATCATATGCGAACCTAAGGGAGGGTCGGCCCTTATGTTAACTAGATCAATGACAATATAAATTAAATAGCCGGGGGGGCTATCATTTAATTTATGTCTTCTTTTTGAAGTGTGTGCGTTGGAAGTGCAAACCTAAGTTGCTTATAACATCAACATTAATTGGTTAACTGAAGATCAATGAGGGAATGGTAGATCTCAATTCTTGTTTTGATCAATGCATGGAATCAAGAAAAGGAGATAAATATCTCATTGAAAATCCGAAATTGGGGACAAGGAGAGAATTTGGTTACACAGAAAAGTTCATTTGAAGGTTCTTGATCAAAAATCAAATTGATAGATCTGAGAGGGAGAGTTTCTCATTTTTTAATTAGTTGCTATACATTTCTTTTCCCACACACTGTAAATTGTGAGAGAGGCGAGTAGAAAAGACTGAAGGGGACGCGGCCAGACTAGAGCTTCCCCTATCCACGTAGGGGAGAAGGGTAGAGAGGCGGCCAAGGAAGGCAGTCCTCTTCCACAGAATTCTTGCACAACCAGCTAAGAAGGCATAGGGGATGAGTAGGAGTCCACGTAGCTACAGGGACCTGCACACCCCACACATGCAATTCAGGGGAGGCGCAGCCAAGGGACACCTCTAACTTCCATGCAGCCACCAGACTTACCTTGCTACACAGCCAGGGAGAATGAGAAGTTAGGTGCGGATAGTGAAAGATTCCATCTACTAAGCAGCAAATAAAAGACACGTCCCCATTTCTACAAGTAGTTGGTGATTGGTGAATGCGCAACAACAGGAAGTTCTATCTTCCAAAATCTTTAAACAAAAACAGAAAGACAAGGTAGGGTGCATCCAGAACAGAGGAATTCAAAATAAAAGACAGAGAAATCTCATAAGAATACTTCCAGAAGATGAATTTACCAACTAAGAATTCGTAAATTTAATATTTCGATAGATCTTTCAATTCTATTCTTAAATTTTGGAAAATCAATATCAAATTATAGAAGAACAAAATCTTGATTGATGAAATTAGGAAAGAGAGATTTATAGGACTGTTGCAAAAACTATTCTTTAAATTTTTGTTTAACTATAAACAAATCATACCGAAATCATTTTTCTAGAATATTAGAATTGAACTTAGAAACAAAGGAATATAGGAAATTCAGATTGAAATAATCAACTGAAGAATCTCTGTTTTTGTAAACCAAACTGTATTAATTTCCAAAACTTTAGATCAAATTTAGAGATTGAGATTTAGGAAAAATATTTGATTAAAATCATCAAATTTAGGGACAAACTCAAACAGAAATCTAAATTTTTGTCTTAGCTTTCAAAACATATTAAACAGTGATTTTATATTTTGCTGAGAATGTAAGATTTGCTGTTTGGAAATCTTGCAATAAACAGTAAATTGAATTTAAGAGAACTTATTAAATTTGAAACGATTTTTCCATTTTAGAAAATGAAATAATCATGAACAGAAAATAGATGAATTTTATTGGCAGAAAATAATGTTTGTTGACTGAGAATTAATGGCAGAATTTAACTTCGATTTTTTAACACAATTTTGAAACCAAAATTATTGGAACTTGCAAATCTCGTTTTTCTTTGAAATTGTCAAAACATAAATTGTTAAACTAGATATATTTAACTTGATAAATGATTGTTATTTAAACGCTGAAAATTGGATAAACTGGAAATAAAACGTTTTAACTAGAGATTTGATTTATTTTTTAAAACAACCAAAATGATATTGGAACAACATTAATTAAATGAGAGTATAAAGAATGAACGTGTACTCTTTTAATTTATGTTTTTATATGTATTATTTAACATACTGGAGTTACACCTTCATTTGAAAACTTTATGGATTATTAAATTACTATATTAAAACATTGATTTTATGACTTTTTGTGAATATGAACAATGGAAAGAAGCTCATTTTTATACTGTTTCATTTTAAATGATGTTTTCAGTTTGAGGTTTTGGAAAGATTTCAAAAGACTGTATTTGATTGTTTAGACCATGCATGAATGATAGATAATTCTGCATGTTATGTTTTTGGGAAAGTTACCTTCCGGGACGGGTGCCAAATATCCAGGTAAATAGAGAGTGTAGTTTTGTTTTTTTCAAAACTGCTTTTATTGTCGTGCATGACATTTTACTTGGCCAAGTAATTTTTGTACCATTGAAACAGATGGATTATTGAACTCTCTACCATATCCTAGTACCGAACTTGCTTATTTCTTAAATGAATTAGAAAAATGAAAATGCTTGTGGTTTACTAGTAGTACTAGGCATGCACCAGATTCCATCTTGCTCGTAGACTGCTTTTTGCTAAGCAATTTGTGCAGGGTCGGGTATTTCTTGATTGACTAAGAAATTCCGGGGAAGCATAAGCTTCGAGGTTGGGTGGAAAAAGCGCCTGATCCTTGTTCTCGTCTTCTTATTGAAGATTTGTTTTTGGATGGAAGATCGATGGACTGCATCTTCTTTTATGCTTTATTATTTTTGATGTATGTAATGATGAGCTTATGGCGACTGAATGCCTAAGTCTCAAATTGTAAATGATTTTATATCATTCATTGTATTTTTAACTGAATTTGTGTAATTCGACACTTGTATGATTTAGATTGAGTTGTAATGAAATTATCTTATCGACTTTTATGTCGTGGTTGTGTAATCGTCTAGTTCTTTGATGTCTAAATGAATGGAATGGCGACTTTATTTTGAAAATAATGGATCTTATTTGAAGTATTTGTCAATGTTGTTTTAAAGAGATTTTCGCTCTTTACATTTAGGGAGAGTTATAGTCCTTCACCAGGGATGTTATTGTGACCATAATGTTCTTGCAAAGCCTGCATTCAAATTCATTTGAACCAAATTTATTCAAAATGAATTAGATTCAAATTTTCAGTTATTTCATTGAGTCCCTATCAATCGATTATTACTCAAATAGAATTCACCTATCTGACAACTGTAATAATGCCTTGGTGACCTTATTAAGCCAACATGCAGAATGTTGGAAGTTATTTTTGTTACCACTAGATTAATAGTTGATGTTATGAAAGGTGATCACCTATGTGGGTCTTCTTCAAAGTTTCAAACTGAGATATTGTAAATTTATCTCTAGCCAGGGGACATATTCTATAGACAGTAGAAATGATAAATGATTCAATACCCAACATCACCTACAAAAGAGCCCATTAAGATTATTGTTGTATCTTGAGAGTTCTTTGTAAGATTCTCATGACATCCGGCAAATTCATCGAAGGAAAATTTATCGTCATGGAAAATTCACCTAATATTTTTAATAAAATCAAAGTTTTTGAAATATATATTAAAAAATATTAGTGCGGTGAATTTTCCGTGACGATGAATTGTTGACAGTGAATTTTCTTTCGATAAATTGCTGGTGATGAATTTTCCTAGAACCGATTCTACAGCTACCTTTCTAATATTTGATCTGCTCTGCTCTACTCTTAAATGTGCATATCGTGCAATCATCTTAAAAAACCATTATTGGCGAGGCAGATTGTCATACCGTTTGCTTGCCTTGTCTATGCTTCCACATTTTCATGTATGTCTAGCAGAGCACTTGCTTCTACAACGCATGACAAAATTTCCCTTTTGTTATGCTTTGATGGGTGTCCCTCCATTATTACTGGATATTTGTCTCGGTCCACATTTTTATAGTGTAAGCCTATTTTTAGTTTGTTTCATTTAGCATCACCAATATTTTCCACAAGAACGTTGTCCCTATTTAAAATGATGGAAATGGTTCACATCTCTCAAAACATACTCGAAGGTCTTAACAACTCAGCATTTCTTCAATTATTGCGAACCCGTGTTCTCAACAACGCATTTTCTCAAGGATCCCCGAGTTCAAGTCGCAACACGACATGGTCGTTTTGATAGCAAGCCTCCTGATCATATCCTGGCAAGACATAGGAACTTCCACAGTAGAAAATCAAGAAGCATCGGAGTTAATAACGTATCACGCCCATGATGTGAGTATTATATTTTTTAAAAATAGCTAACCCCATTATTTAGAAGCAATGTGGAAAAGTATATCATTGTTGTTAATCATGATTTAACTATGTCGAAAACCTCAAAAGAAGAGTATATTCTATCTGTGTTCGGAGTCTGAATATCCATGGTTGTGTCGTTTCTCAATGAGCCCTGTTTCAAGCATATGAAAAAATCAAAATCGGGTGTGTTTTTTTAAGCATATATTAATGTTTTCAATAGGGGAGAGGATTCAGTAGTTGTGTACTCTAATTTCACGCTTCTCAAAATTCTATATGGAAATTTCAAATCACTCCCAATTTTTTACAGTAGCTTACTTGGCAAGTCCCCTGCTTATAGCTTTTGTTTCGGGGCCACATCAACATGCTTTTTGTCAAGGTGTCCAAAAAAGCCCAAAAAAAAAGTGAGACCAATACTTGTGCATTCATAGCATTGGTAGTTGAGCGCTGATGTGGCATCACATGATTGGTTTCTTTTTAGATCAAAGTAATACATTCTATTTAATTATGGGTAGTCAAGTCACAACTATTGGGCATTATATAAACAACTACTATCACATCTATTGGGCATTATATAAACAACTACTATCACAACTATTGAAACATGCTCAACTACTGGGTCATCTCCCCTAGTTGGAGTCCTTCCTTTGTTTTGGACTAGTCTTTCTGAGCATAGCGGGCGTGCCTGAAGATTGTATGTCCATAGGGTTATGTGACTTATGATTATCCTTGGGAGATCATTTAATGACTATTTTGTAAACATTTTTTCTATGTTTCATCTTCTAGGTAGTTACTTTTCTTTTAACTGTAGTGAATTATAGAAAATCAAGGAAACTTCTCTTAATAATGTGTTTGAATTTCAAGAAATTGTCTAAGATGGGGGCATATGTTAGGCTCAAGAAGCATAATTAGGAATTATGATAATAGTAGAATTTGAGGATTTAAAGTATTAAAGATAGAGTCATTAAATGAATAATAGTGATAATGGGATACTAAATGACCTTTACCCTTTTTACTTACAAAAAGAATGTGGTAGTGAAATTATATAGAAATTATGACATCATAGGCTATGAATGATTCTTTTTACTTAAGTTGCTTAAGAGGTATTTATATATTTTTTTATCAAGTGTATCATTCTTTCAATCATTAGTATTAATAATTACAATGCAAGCAATAATTTTGAATATTTATTTTAAGATATTTTTTTGTATTGATTATAAAGTAAACATAGCATATTACATTGTGTGTACAAATAGGCTGCAAAAAGTTAAAACCAGATAATATGTAACTATTATGCCATCTCCCTATTGGTGCCTATACTACATAGTACGTTTGTTGAAGATACATTCTCTTGGATACAATATTAGCACAAGAGGATCATATAGAAAAATAGATACAACTTTTTCAGTGAATTAGTTTAGGTGTCTTTTGGAAAGTTCGCTCTCTCACTGCAGGATTCTTGATCCTTCCAGTTTACCAAAGTCTCAATAGCGTCCAAATCTTCATTGGAGAAGACTTCTTCTATTTCGTAGTTTTGGTTCGTATGCAGCCTTGAATGATGGTTTCTTTGATCATGCTTTTCTTTCTCTTCTTTCTCTAGCAGTTATTTCTGAAAGTCTTTGAGTGCCTTTGTGAAAAATGCAAGGCTTGGTTGCCCCTGTTGCCAAGAATGTCCATACTTAACCTCTTCTTGATGCAATAGTACAATCCCATCTCTAAGAAGCTTTAGGAACTTCCCCTATGAAGTTTCTAGCGTAGCAATCACCTGCATGGAAACATTAAAAAGTATGAGTCTTTTTGAAGACTCAGTAAGTACTCTATGTATCCCATTAAACCTGTCATCATTTCTTGCCCTCCAAATAACCCACAAACTTTAGTAGAAAGGATAAACCAAAAGAATTGAAACTCTTTATTGATTTTTAAATTGACTCCCATTAAAATTTCTTTCTAGCTTAATTTCCCATTCCCATCCCAAAATCTTTTCATGTTACAAAATAGTTTCCAAAATTCAAAAGCATATAAGAAAATTCAAAAAAATATGATTGATGGTCTCAGGCACCCTACAAATATTATAAATGTCAAAATTAGTGTGGTTGATTTTGTAAGGAACCTTTTGTAAAATAATCATCCACCTAAAATAGGCTTTCTTAGCCTCAACCACATAGTGCCACATAGAAGAGAAAGCATTTAACCAACATTTGTCACTCAAATCAATGTTCCACACTTTGTTGAGGTAACTAGTGATAGGTCTGGACTTAAGGAGTTCTTTATAGATTAACCTAGTAATTACCTCAAAAAGTGGAGTGGAGCCCTTCCAAGAGAAGTTTAGATTAGTGGAAGAGTTAAGGGCCAACTTGGACATGGAAAGGAAAGGTTTGCAAGCTTCCTTGATGATGGAGTATGTTCTGAAACTGGATTGGGGCAGATTTTGATCCAACTTCAGTTGAGGCCAATCAACCAAGACCCCATCCTTGATGATATTCCCAAAGGTTCTAATGCTAGCTTTGGCCCACTTTTTGGCTGAGCAACCTTGTAGGAGGGCCAAGGGTTTGCCATTATGTTCAAGGTTCCACCACATAGATCTGGAATGGTGGAAGAAGTTGGAATTGTTCTCAACAAAGAGAGGGCAAAGGATGCATTTCCTAACACTTTCCCAGGCTTTCCAAATGCTTCTAAAAACTAGGGAACCTACATACACTATTTGTTGCTTGGTGATAAGAAGATCACTGAAGGGTAGAGCTTTCCAAGATCTCACCTTTTTGGGGACAACGAGCTTAATGTTATTTCTAATCACCACTTGTCATGGTTCACCACCTTCTAGGGCCCCTATTATCTAGTTTACTGCCAGGGTTGTACCATGAATTTAAAGATCTTTGAGTCCCAAGCTTTCATGGGATTTTTCTAAGCAACACCATTTCCACTTTACAAAGTGTTTTTTCTTCTTTCCCTTCCCATTAGACCAAAGGAAATTTCTGATTTTCTTCTATACTTCATTTATTTGATAGTTACTAAAGAACCAAACAAAGGAAAAGTACAGAGTATAGGATGACATGATCTTTTGACACACCTGTAGCCTTCCTACTAAAGAGAGATAGTGTCTATTCCAATTGTCCAACTTTTTTTCAATTTTTTCCTTAATCCAAAACCACATGTCTTTGAGGTTTGGACTAAGAAGGGGATTCCTAAATATCTGACCTATTTGTGTGGACCACCCCATTGGAGTTCAAAATTTTGTAACCAACTTGGAGGAAGTTTAGACCATCCAAGCATAATGGATTTCATTTTGTAGATCTTGGATCTTGAGGCTAGACAAAATAGATCAAGTTTATTCATTAGATTGGCCAAGTTTTCTTCTTTTAGCTCAACAAAAATTGTCATGTCATAAAAAAATTGAATATTAAGAAGTTCATTATTTTCATAAAGAGTAAGTACCTTAACCTTAGGAGAGGTAACTTAATCCCTTAGAATATAGTGAAGTGCATCTGAGGCAAGTAGCTCATATGATAAATATTTCATAAGATGGTTTGGTGTAAATATCAAAGGAAGTAGCTCAAATGCTAAATCTATCATAAAAACTTTTATTAATGATTCCACTATTCCTTGTTAATCATATCTTTCACAAGAGTGTTATTTTTTTATGTGAATATGTAGTCAATAGAAATAAGGGACTTCGATAAATATATTTCACTCATTTTTATTTTTATTTTTGTTGAGGCATATCTTGAAAGGTCATTGCATGATAAAACTAGCTATGTGTGAAAGGATAAGTTTTTAGTTGATATTTAAAATTTTATGACAAAGGGTCTTAATACGTTTCATTAAAATGTGTGTTGATAGTAAAAGATGTTAAATTTTAAAACTGAATTAGAAGAATGGTTACTATCATGATTAATGGAAGTGGTTAGAAAACCCAAGTGTTTATTTATCTCTAGTTTTTTTAACTTATTGAGCACTTTGACCTTGGTTCCATTGAAGTTTATTCATCTATTCTACCTTATGTTCAATTGATATATGAATTCTAGAGTGTTTTGTGTTTGTCTTTTGAAATTTAATGGTATCATTAGATTTAGATTGTGTCATGCTTCACTATTCCATTACTCTAGTCAGATTTGCATTGCTAGTTTTCCTCGTGCTGGGTCGGGTATTCTTCTTTCAAGAAGAATTCTGGGGAAGTTAATCACTTTGTGGTAGGGTGGAAACACACTCCATAAATGTTCTCGCCTTTGAAGTGTTCAAAGGAGTTTAAAGTTGGAAGAATGTTGCCAGGAAAGTTCCTTGTTATGAATCTTTGTAATATCTTGTTTCTCGACCAAGTGGTCTATTGTAAGGAATACTTCCCTTTATGCTCACCATAATATTAGCATTTGTACTTCAAAAATTATATTTTAATATAGTTTCTTGTCTCTATTCATTAACATGGGACATGTGTCATTTTTATATGCTTACAAGTTTATGTGTAATTTGTTAATTTTTATAAATGGGGGTCGTTACAACATCTATTATCACACATATTATACAAGTATAGCATAATATAAAATTTCTATAGTTATACAAATGTTGTCAATTGTTTTCTCTACTTTCATTATTCATTTTCACTTTGCATATCTTGAACCCCTATCATTCATAAACCATTTATGTAGATGACCCTATTAAATCCATTTAATTAAGGTTGTCGCCTAGGTCTTCCCTTGGGATTTGGGTTACATTTTACCTTGGAGAGAGGTGCTCCTACATATTGTACTATTATAATTAGAGTTTGGTTAGTGTAAGATTATTGGTCGTGTACCTATTGGTGTTACATATATTAGGGCTAGGTTGAAGATTGCATGGTTATTGGAGACAAATTGTTAGAATGTGATGAGTCATTATGTAATTTTCAACAAAAAATCAAAGTAGTTTATACCTAAGGTTGGGCATGAGTTCAACATGGACCTAATGAGGATATTATTCCAATAATGAGTCAAAGTGATTCAAAGGAGGAGCAATTTCACACCCCCACTCTTGAGCAAGTCCTCTTGGAAAAAAATGCAAGTTGATAGGTATAACTCAATTATTTTTTGAATGTATTACTGTTTTGCTTTGTCTTCTAATGTATGGATCTAGGAATGTGGAGAAATTAATTTTGAGTACAAATTTAAGAAGTATAATACATGGTCAATGGACAATTATATTGGCGAGATATTCACTCTTCTTGAAAAACTTAGATATTTTAGATTCTTTGATTTTTTGTTGTGGTGTCTAACCTTGGGGTTGAATTGTTAGATATGGAGACATATTTTTTGTGTGGGGATTCAGAGGAATATATACATAAAATAGATAAATCACTTTTTTGATGTTGTAAGGATATGATTTGTAGAATCTTTGTCTATGCATGTAGATTTACAAAATAGTGCATGTTCCCAATTATGTGGGAATAGAGATTTTAGTTGAGTGGTATTTTACAACATATGAAATATTGTCATGAGCCACATCGTTTAGGGTAAGTGCACCAATCTGTGACACAATTTAGGTGCCAAATTGAAAAAATGATAAAAAAAACCCCGAAATAAGGCCTTTGGCGCACGCCAAATGACTAGAAAGCCATTTGGCATGTGCCAAATGGCTTTCTAGACATAAAATGCAAAATTCAAGTTTGGAACCCTCATTTTGTCCTCAACCCGCGGCTTGAGAAGGAAGATTTCAGGTCTACAACTCTCGCTCACCAAATCTCCTCCATTCTTTGCATTCTTAGCTTGCCATTTTCCACGAGAATGCCACCAACACGTCAGAGAGGTCGAAGATTGCAAAGAGGTGTGTATTTTTATTCTATTTATTTCAAATTTGATTTGGAATGCAACTTTAAATAGATTTTTATAATAAAACTTTGTTCTAATTCTCAGGGAATAAATCTCCACCTCAAAACATTGAGAATTCACAATCACCCCCTCATCAAGAGCCTCCTATACAAGAACAACCCGAAACCCCTCCATCAATTCATAGGCATCCTCAAGGAAAACAATAAAAGAGACATTCAACAATTAATTGCAAGATTAACCGAGCATGCCGAAACCCACCCTTATAGGAGAGGGATTGTTGAATCATTGAAGTCAATTTTAACTCATGTAGGAGAAATGAGCGAGCAAATGAATTTTTGGTCAACTAAGAGAGATGAGATGAGGCAATTTTATGCTAATGGTTTGTCATATGTAGATGTCAAAAAACTAAAAATTAGCAAAGTCAAGTTGTGTGCCCTATTTAAAGACCCAAAAGCCAATGAACCTTTGTCCCATGCATGCAAGAGGTTCCCCATCCATTGGTGCCACCATGATTTAATTAGAAACAAATTTTGGGAGCGGTGGTGGATGGTGTTTGACCAACCTCCATGCAATAACCATGAGGTGCCACAATAATTTTTGAGGAAACTCTATTGCGAGTTTGTCCTCAATAAAATGCCAAATTATTTTGACATCTTAGACTTTCAAGGTAGAGGTGGGGGCTCCACACACGATAGACCTGTTGCACGACATAATCCACCGTTGGCACTGAGAGCCTTGGGCAGACCCATGGTGGAGCATGTCGTTGTTCCTTCCATTGTTAAGGACAGTGTAGAGGTGGACACGATGAAGTCGATTGGCTCACTCACGCAGACCATTCATAGTGTGTGAGTTCTCTAGTAATGCCTGGTGTGGAGGAGACGCGTAGGCCCCGAGCTCCACCCCACCATTGTGGCACTTATGGTGTTGTTTGCACATATGATTATTAGGGTGCTCATGATGCAGCTACACAACCTACGTCAGTTGCAGAGGTGATGAATTTCACACATGATATTCTGAATGATACATTCGGCATTGACACTCAGGTGAAATTTAGCAAGTTATTTTAATGTTGTTTATTAAAATATATTTTGAAATTTAAGAATAACTAAATTAGCAGAATTTTGATATGATGAAATTTCAGGGTCGCACTATTCATGAGGGATGCTCTATTCCTACAGACCCTTATACATTCTCGACGACGATTCCATAGGTATGCAACTAGTATTAAAAATATTATTATTGCATTTGAATAGTTGAATGCTATATTTGAATGTTTGTCTCATAACATGCTTCAGATTTCAAACAGTTTCCCGGTGCACCTTCTTCCTCCACACCTCGCGATTCATATCCTCAAACAACATACACTCATGTAGCCTTTATTCATTAATAGGGTTGTAAACCTACTTTAGCTAGTTTTTATAATTTTGCGTATATATAAATCTAAAAAATTGATGAGAAACACAAACATTGCATTCAAGTATTCCTTGATCATGTCACATTATGTTCTCCTATATCAACATGATACCTGAGATATTGTTTCATTTGCAGTTGTTGACAAGAGATAGCCCTGGTGATGTTGGTGGCACGATGGACCATGGAGTTGTTGCAGCAATAGCCAGTTCTGATCCATTGAGAGAGGTACGGAATAGATTAGTCGATTTGACATTATATTTTCTCTTTTATGGTCTATTATAGAAATTTTTCACGATAATTTTATGTAGTTTAATTTCTATCTTCATGGTTGCATAGGTGGTTGTCACTCCAGATCGTGGACATGGTGATGCTTTAAATGTGCATGATGACTATATGTATGCGGTAAGTGATTATATTTTGTTATACGCCATTCCATAATTAAATTTCTATGTTTTAACATCTTCACTTTTAATCATAGCAGTTGAAGGTCTAGAGTGAAGAGAGGAGGAGTAGCGGGCACGTTCGAAAGACAAGACAAGCAACAATCACTCCATCCAGCTGAATTTCGAAGGCAACACGGGATCTATTTCCTTCCTCTAGAGGGAAATGACTATGTATTAGTGTTGTTTGTTGTATGCCTATGTGGCATTTTGGAACATATGTTTTGTACTATTGATATATATACATGATATTTTATGTCCAAATGGCTCCTTTGTACTAAGCCTATATGGTTTTTTTGGATATATTTATATACTTTTATCAATATATATCATTGTATAGCCTTTCGGATTTTTGATTAAAGAAACTCTTATTTTTCTATTGCCATTCTTGAATGATGTTATCATGCATATCGTGTAAGTTGTATGCTTGAATCTTGTAGGCATGGATTTTGTTTACATCTAATGCTTAATTAATTACTATCGAATGCTCAATAAGCCCCATCTAAAGTGTACTGTATAAATAAGCTCCATTTGTGGTGGTTTGTATCCTTTGGAATGCTTCAATTACTTGTGCCTCACAGATGCAGAGGCAAGGAGGCTCAAACCCAATAAGTCTGACAACCTACCTTCAAGGGGCTCCTAACAAGATTAATACAACCTATTTTGAGCAATCTACACAACCTCAAAGCCCCATCAAACCAAAATCTTCATTCAACACCTTACCCAGCAATCCACCCTTGTAGCACTCTGATGTAGAGCCAAGGTGGAGAAGACTCGCAACAATGGAAATGTCAATTCTCAATCAAGAACTCTTCTTCATAATGATTCAACCTAATAGGCATCAACCCACCCTCAACTGTCTCAACTCCTCAACCTTGCAAATGAAAAAAAGGACTCCACCAAGGCCCTAAAAAGACCATCAAAATTCATACAATGACAATTGAATCAATTGACAACAATCCCTAAGTCAGATTCATCAAGGTTTCCAAAACTCACATTTGTGACTGGTTATTCTTGTAGTACTCAAAACTCAGTTTTAGCCAGATTTCTCCCAACCTTTCTAAAACACTAGACAATTACAAGACGAATTGAGATACCCTTTTCAGGGCTACACAACATACCAAAGAATCAGTGGTCTCTCTTTTGGACTGACATAGACTTTCAACACACCTACTTCAATTTTGGCTTCACAATTAGCCCTTTTTTTTTTCCAAAGGGACCACCCTTCCAACTTTAGATATCTATCCAAATGCCTTGGATAGTCTTAGGTCATGGTGCCAAACCTCAAATTTTGTCATTATTTTATGTCTACAGAGCCTCTAACTAACAAAACCCAAGAAACCCTCCTAAACCTTCACAAAATCAAGGGTTTTAAAAAAACATACAACTCCAGACCTCTCTCAACACTTCCAAAGCCCCAAACACCTCAAAATAATTTTTCACAGACTCATCATACCCCCACATAACCCTTATAGGCATTAATTCTTAAAAACCTCTCTTTGGTTCCTCACTTCCATGTTGGAAAACCCTTGTTCAGTCTTAGAATAGTCACAAAAACACCACATAATTATGAATCCTTATTCGAAAATGAGTTGAAACACTTATTATAACATGTTTTCAATCAATCCACCAAGATAAAGTAGCAAAAAATAGGTGGATTGATTGTTACATCACAAATTTCCCCTCAAACCCTTGATTCAGCAACATTGGGACAGTCATTGTTTGTGTTGGTTCTCTCTACAAACAAAGAGTTAAGACACCAAATAAAAAATAAATGAATTAGAAAACATATAGACACATCCTCTAAAATTATTAGACCATGATGAACTTGTATGTTCCCGTACAACACTCAAAAAGATCAAGAAAACAATATTTTTCTAGAAAATTGCTCAAAATTGTGGTGTTTATTGTGTAAAATTGTTACAAAACTTATTTCACTCTCTCATTCGAGCCTTGGTAAGGATTTTTAGAGCATTTTAAAACAACCATATTCTCCCCAACTCCCATAACCAACCTTGGGATTAGTTGGTCCCTTAATTACATTTGTTTGTGCTAAAGTTGCTTTGTCAGCATTTTACAACTTATATGATTTCTAATTGACTTCTAAGACACAAAACACTCTTTATTTGCATTATGCTTGATCTCTCAAAGCTTATTAGACAAAATAAACCTAAAGACACTAACATTTCCCTAGTGATGTATTCAAATAAAAAAAATTGATGATGTGGTGTAGGTGCTCCTACACCAAACTCAAAACCCGGTCCAAGCCTAATTTCTCCCAACCTTTCCAAAACACCTGACCATTTAAATGTGGATTAAGATACCCTTTTCAAGGTTACACAACATATGAAAAAACCAATAGTAACTCTTTTGGACCAACATGAACTTTCAATACACCTCCCTCACTCTAGGCTTCACAATTAGGCCTAATTTCCTAAGGAACCCCCTCACAAACTCACCTCCAAACCAAGGAAACTTTAAAAAGTCTTAGGGATGCTCACCAAACTCAGGATTATCCCATTTTAAGAGCCCCAAGAACTTGTTCTATTCCTCTACTCACAAACCATCCTAAACCTTCACAAAAACAAGGGTTTTAAAGAAAATCATAACTCTAGACCTCCCCCAATCCTTCCAAAGGTCCAAACACCCCAAAATACCTTTACCCTAACTTAAAGGACAATCAAAATCCCATTCCTTTCAGTATTTATCAGATTCAGTACTTGAGTTCCTTACTTTCATGGTGTAAACACCCCTAGACAACATTAGAACTTCACAACCCAATGAGTTTGTTCATTCTCTCAGCCTCCAAAGTATTCATACACAAAAATAATCATGGTACAAGCAAATCCACTGAGAAACAGGGTCACAACAGTAGGTGGATTGGCTAATGTGTCATGGTGTTGCCCTCAAAACCCCTAACACAGAAAACAAAGCAGTAACCAAGTTTGTTGATCCCACACACACCAACGATGGATTTAAACCTTTAGAACAGATGCAAAGAGAGTAAAAACATATGCAATCAAGTATCCAAAGCCTCAAGTCATGATAGACTTGTATGGGCCTGTACAAGGCAAAGAAAATTCAGGAAAACAAAGAAAACCAGTGATCAGCGTTTTCAAGTATATTTTCTTACTAGAAACTAAACAAAATCAACCCTCAACTCGGGGTATTACAAAAATATATCTTGATACCACCTTCCAACTACCCCTTGAGCCAATCAACCACCATAACCACCCTTTTTTAGACTTCTAAGATGGCAATTTGCCAATTTTGCTCTTAATTACCATTCATTCACAACTTGATTTTGCAAATACAACCTAACTGACCTATTAAGCCTTTTAAATACAATTGAAAGGTATTTACATA
The DNA here is from genome assembly GCA_007115665.2 of Sequoiadendron giganteum. Classification (NCBI taxonomy): domain Eukaryota; kingdom Viridiplantae; phylum Streptophyta; class Pinopsida; order Cupressales; family Cupressaceae; genus Sequoiadendron; species Sequoiadendron giganteum. The sequence goes on along the minus strand of CM021108.1, from coordinate 520,433,824 downwards.
GCATATAGAAATATAGAGAGCAAATACAATAAATATTTTAACTAATGAATTGTAAAAAATGGATTTTTGTAGTTTATATTCATGTTATTGATTACATTGCATTGCACATCTTTCAAAGTCAAAGCATTACTTCGCTTTGCATAATAATAAGTAGATGTTGATAGATGCCGAAAATTTAATTACAATATAGTTTGAACAAAGTCAACCTAAGCAGTTATGCAATTTCTTCACATTGCATAACTAATAACTAGGAGCAGCTGCCAATTGCATTTTCTTATCATGGCATTCTATAAGACCAAATTTCTCTGAGATATTTTTTCAAATAGTTCTTTGCCTTGTCTATGTTACCACATTTTTCATACATGTCTACCAAAGCATCTTCTCAAACAGTTCACTTCCTTGTTGCTATGGCTAAAAGCCTAAAACAAGTGATTTTGAACAAGCTATGGATGCTTCGAAAAATATATCAAAAGCATAATAGTAAGCAATAGCATATAGAAGGAAATGAACTGTTTGAAAAAATGCATCAAAAAAATTGCTTTGAAATGATAAATTTAGTTGTGCTTTCACTCTTCTTTAATATTGTATATTTGCTCCCTTTTATAACAAGAGATTAAAAAACGTAAAAAATTGTATAACAAGAGATAAAAACTATCTTTTTTGAAATCAAAAGGCATTTCCATAGCATAGAGATATAGAGAGCAAATAAAATAAAGAGTTTAACTAATGAAATGTAGAAAATAGATTTTTGTAGTTTTTATTCATGCATTGCACATCTTTCAAACTCAAAGCATCACTTCACATTGCATAACAAATAACTAGATGCTGATAGATGACAAAATTTCAATTACAATATAGCTTTTGACAAAGTCAACCTAAGCAGTTATGCAATTACTTCACATTGCATAACTAATAACTAGGAGCAGCTGCCAATTGCTTTAGCTTGTCATGGCATTCCATGAGACCACATTTCTTTGAGGCATTTTTTCAAATAGTTCATTCCCTTGTCTATGCTACGACATTTTTCATATATGTCTACCAAAGCATTTTATCAAATAGTTCATTGCCTTCTTGCTATGGCTAAATGCCTAAAACAAATGCTTTCGAACAAGCTATGGTTGCTTGGAAAAAAGCTATGAAAGCATAATAGTAAGCAATAGCCTAGACAAGCCATTGAACTTTTTGAAAAAATGCCTCAAAGAAAAGTGGTCTCATGGTGATGGAATGCCATAACAAGCCATAGACAAGGCAATGAATTGTTTGATAATATGCCTCAACTACTTGCATTTGACAACTTTTTCCTCGAGTGAAAATTCGCCACCATAAGAAAAAGCCTTTGAGATAGCGAAAACCAAGCAAGGTTATTGTAGAGGGGTCCAACGTGATCCCATAGGATCAAACGAGAAGTTTCTAAGCATCATGATGTCCGAGTAATAGCATGTTCAAGTTTGCAGCTAGTTTGCACTTTGGACTCTTAAGGGATTGATCCGATTGAACGTAGCTCAAAGTGATTCCGCATGTTTAGGTACGAAAGAGGACCATGCCTAACATAAACATACCTATTCGGATGCGTTGGAACAGTCTATTTGGTCACACGAGCTACAGAACGCAAGTTGCACCACTTTCCAACTTTCAACTACTTGCATTTGACAACTTTTTCCCCGAGTGAAAATTCACCAGCACAAGAAAATGCCTTCGAGATAGCAAAAACCGAGAGAGGTTATTGTAGATGGGCCCAACATGATCTTGTAGGATCAGATGAGAAGATTCTAAGCATCATGGTGTCTGAGTAATAGCATACTAAATTTCACAACCATTTTGCACTTTGGACCCATAAGGGATCGATCCGGTTGAACGTAGCTCAGAGTGATTCTATGTGTTTAGGTGTGAAAGAGGACCATGCCTAGAAAAAAACGTACCCACCCAGACATGTTGGAATAGTTTTTTTGGTCACACGAGCTGCAGAACGAAAGTTGCACCAGTTTGCAACTTTCAACTACTTGCATTTGACAACGTTTTCCTTGAGTGAAAATTTGCCACCATAGGAAAAATCCTCCGAGATAGCAAAAACTGAGAAAGGTTATTGTAGAGGGGCCCAATGTGATCCCATAGGATCAGATGATAAGTTTATAAGCATCATGGTGTCTGAGTAATAGCATGCTGAAGTTAGTAGCCATTTTGCACTTTGGACCCTTAAGGGGTCGATCCGGTTGAACGTAGCTCAGAGCGATTCTACGTGTTTGGTTGCAAAAGAAGACCATGCCTAGCATAAATGTACCCACCCAGATGCGTTGGAACAGTCTGTTTGGTCACACAAGTTGCAGAATGAAAGTTGCACCACTTTGCAACTTTCAACTACTTGCATTTGACAACTTTTTCCCCGAGTGAAAATTCGCTAGCATAGGAAAATTCCTTCGAGATAGCCAAAACTGAGAGAGGTTATTGTAGATGGGCCCAACTTGATCTTGTAGGATTAGATGAGAAGTTTCTAAGCGTCATGGTGTCCATGTAATAGCATGCTGCATTTCACAACCATTTTGCACTTTGGACCCTTAAGGGATTGATCCGGTTGAACGTAGCTCAAAGCGATTCTGCATGTTTAGGTGTGAAAGAGGACCATTCCTAATGTAAACCTACCCACCTGGACACGTTGGAACAATTTTTTTGGTCACACGAGCTTCAGAATGAAAGTTGCACCACTTTGCAACTTTCACTCCAGTGAAAATTTGCCACCATAGGAAAAAGCCTCTGAGATAGAAAAAACCGAGAAAGGTTATTGTAGAGGGGCCCAACATGATCCCATAGGATCAGATGAGAAGTTTCTAAACATCATGGTGTCCGAGTAATATCATGCTAAATTTCGTAACCATTTTGCACTTTGGACCCTTAAGGGATCGATCTGGTTAAACGTAGCTCAAAGCGATTCTGTGTGTTTGGGTGCAAAAAAGGATCGTTCCTAGCATAAACATACCCACTCGGATGCATTGGAATAGTCCGTTTGGTCACACAAGCTGCAGAATGAAAGTTGCACCACTTTGCAACTTTTAACTACTTGCATTTGACAACTTTTTTCCCGAGTGAAAATTCGCCAGCATAGGAAAATGCCTCCGAGATAGCAAAAATTGAGAGAGTTTATTTTAGATGGGCCCAACATGATCTTGTAGGATCAGACGAGAAGTTTCTAAGCATCACGGTGTCTGAGTAATAGCATGCTAAATTTTGTAGCCAATTTGCACTTTGGACCCTTAAGGGATTGATCCGGTTGAACGTAGCTCAAAGCAATTCCGCGTGTTTAGGTGCAAAAGAGGACCATGCCTAGTGTAAACGTACCCACCCGAACGCGTTGGAATAGTTTGTTTGGTCACACGAGCTACAAAACAAAATTTGCACCACTTTGCAACTTTCAACTACTTGCATTTGACAACTCTTTCCCCGAGTGAAAATTCGCCACCACAGGAAAATGCCTCTGAGATAGCAATAACTGAGAGAGGTTATTATAGAGGGGTCCAACGTGATCTTGTAGGTGTAGACAAAGATTTTGTAATCACCACGGTTTATGAGTAATGCCCTTTCAAATATTGTTTCCCTTTTGCACTTTGCACCCTTAAGGGATCGAGTCGGTTGAATCATAGTAGTTGTTTTGTTGAATGTCATACCCTAAGGTATGTTAGAGATGACCTAGGTTGCATCAATTTCTCTGAGGCATACGCTGCCCCTACCTTGTCACTTCATCAAAGGACAATAGATTTAAAGGAAGGTTATTCATTAAGACAAACATCAGGAATGTATGAACACAAGGGAATTGTGAAGGGTTACTGTACATGGCAATGTGCGAATGAAAAGGACATATTAGAAATGAGTAGTGATCAATTGTTAAGTACAGTGAGTGTATGATTATAAAGTGCTTGAAAATCAAATTCAATCATCACAGTCAATGTCCTATGACTATCAAGTCTATGTCATTCAATGTCTCAAGACTCCAAGAGCTATGGTTGTGTATGCAGGAATAGGTCCTTATGAATGTGGAGTCTTCAAAAAATATAGTAAGTCAATGCCAAATATTACAATAGTGATGGAAGAACATCTTGAAAATATTCCCATTTGTTAATACTTGTAGCAATACATGTAGGGAAATAATCCTCCCATTTCCAACACAAATCATGAAATATATTGTACTTGAGAAAAGGACAAAAGGAGTTGCTTCCCAGTTTCTTTTTTCCATTCCACCTCAATTGGCCCAACTATTTTCATTCCAAAATGGTTCAAAACATGTACATCCCTTGCTCCCTACGAAACACATGGGTAGTAGCCTCTCTGTGGTTGTGTAGTATCATAAGAATTTGGTCCACAAAAATCTTGCAAAAGCCTCTCAATCTTAGACATAGACTCACATAAAAATCATTAAAAGAGCAATAACTAAATAATGTCAGTCATATAGCTAACGAGACCTACTATCACCTTCATGCATGCTAGATAAGGAGATTGATTGAAGGTCCTACAATGGTGATGTGCCCCTTCGCTACTTTATCATCTCTCGATGACCCTACGTATAAATTTCAAATATATCACTGAGATGCTTAACATAAAATGTGTAGCATATAAGAATCTGATAAATCTAGGAGATGGAAAAGAAAGAGAAGATTGACAACCAAAAAATGCACTAGTAACCGATGTTTCTCATACCACTAAACACTTGCACCAACAACCAATGTTGTTCTTTTCTTATATACTTTGACAAACTTTAGTATTACCTATAGTCACAATCAAAAAAGGATCAATGACAGTCGTAAATGCATATGACATCAAACAGTAATCGTGAAAAAGCCTTATTGCAAGGTGTTGGTCCAAAAGAGTGATCAATAACATGGCTTGACAAATTCAATGTGCATACTTACAAATCAATCCAGGGAACCATCTGGGTCTACTCTAGTCTTTATTGTGTCGAGTATTGCCTCGTGGTCAGACTCACGCACTTTCCACAAGTTCTTGTTCACAGGTCTACCCTTATATTTGATCAAATGAAAGTTGGTGGCAACAACAAGGTTCGAATAGTGAAGAAATTTTTGATGCGTGTCGAAGTTCTCAAACAACCAAACTGCAACATTCTTAACTGGATACCTTCGAAGCCATGTTCCAGTAACAACCACCGAACCTGTAGGATATTCTATGTGTTCTCCATCTATAACTGGGGACTCCAATTTATTTTTGGCCTCGATACAACGACACAGGTAATAATATGTACCCTCTTCATTGTCTTCATCTGCAATCACCGCATAAATGTGCCCTACATTGATATGTTCATCTTGTTAGATTTATTTACTGAGTAACATAATAAAACTTGTAAGTAAGATATATTACCTGGTTCTAGTAGGTCCGATTCACGATCAAATTCAATGGATGATTGCATCTCCATGATTTATAGAGCCGTCGGGAGCTGATAAGTGTCAAGTGGGGTTAGACTTCTTACAGACCATTCTTCAACCCACTTTGTTGACTCGCAATCATTCCATGATTGAAGTGTACATGCATAACAAAAGCATTCCATCTTCCTTTTATGGATAGTCCATGTACCTACATTGGAGCTTCTAAATGAGTGTAGCTCGCTCGATCTTGTTAGTGTACAAAAATCCTCATATTTTGCAATGTTAGTATCATCTACTAAATGAAAATATCTATGAACTAAAGAATTACCTTCACTACCTAGACCCATTGAACCATTGCACCATTGGACAATTGATCTTGCATCTGTCAACTTTACACTGTTTGTGTACTTTAACTCTTCTCGTGCTAGAGCTCTTTTGATACATGCACCTGCTCCATCATGCTCCCCCTTTCCATGCCCGGCCTCTAAGAAGTTCCACATATGCTGAACACCACTAATCCTATGCATCTTGTTGAACCAATAAAACGTTCTGGTGTTCTTGAATTGTGATGTACAATTATCTGACCATATGATATGCTTACTAAATGATATGCCCCTGCTAGCCAGATCGGCATAGAACATATGAAATCAACCTTGAACAAACTCTATAGAATGTGTGCGATCGTCACTAATGTAAAAGTGATACTCCCTCAATAATTTCCTATTTTCCTCTATACTATCATTTGCATGAATGAATGCTATATGTACAAATATAGCAACCTGCACGAAGTTTTAGTACTGCGATTGCACCTCGTTCTGTGGTTGTAGTATGTAGTTCTCAGCGAAGTCGACAACTGAAATGATATGACCAAGTGGAAATGTGTCCTTGCATAACTTGAACTGTGAGTCCAACCATTGTGCTTTGTGTGTATGTGTTACATAATCATAAACCACCCGATCACGAAAAATTCCCATAAACCGATACACTGGAATCTTATCACTGACCAATTCACACTTCTTTGCTTCTTTCCCATCTTTTAGATTGTATGCCACTATTGTATATTTTCCAAATTCCACAATTTTGTCTCCAATTGTGTGTGTACTAGCCATATGTTGGAAAATTGGCAAATGTTGCATGCCACCACAATGATCACATGGGCAATCCAAACATGATTTTTTGTAAAAAAAATTGACCATCCTCTCTTTCACATAAAATGGAAGACAAAAATTTCCTTGACGATTTAGGTGGAGGCATTATGTTACATTCCTGCAAAACATTGTCAGTATGCATATCTACACATATACGTCGATAAACATCATAATGGTTAGAAAAATCAATATGTACCCTACAACAACAAGTAGTGCATGTGTGATTTATTTTGACATAAAAAGGCTTTAGCATTTCAAAATACCTTTGACATATTTTAATTTCAGGAAACTTTTGTACAAAATCAGTGAAAAATTGGGTTTGAGTGGTATCCAAATAATGCATTGGATGTGGGTCATGGTTTATACTACCAATTATCCTTCTTACAACATCTCTTTGATTAGGATAGGTCCTTGTGTTATCCTTCCAATAATTCAAAATTAAAGATCTTAAGCCTTGAGCAATTCTCGTGTCTTTCCGTGGCACTCTACCCGAAAATGCCCATAACTCATTGCTATTTGGATCCTCCACTCTTTCACGCCTTCCTTTGGCTCTCATTAGAGATGATCTACTTATTTTCAAAGACTTAATTTCCTTTCTAAGGCTCACCTTGTTCCTTGTTTGACTGCTTAACAGTGTTGTTGTCATCACACATCGTGTGGCACAACTATCCTTCGTGCGTGAGGTGGAACCCACGCTCTCCTATGCACTCATCAAGTTCTTTACAATGTAATTTTCACTTGAGTCATTCAAAAATCTTCGCCCAAGAGCCTTCATGGTGGGCCTAAATTTGAGTTGCCTCATCATTTCAATAAATAGTTGGCATCTTCCACCCTCACTTTGCTTTGCAAAAAACAAACTCCATATCCTTTTTGCATATCTTTGACATGTACGTTTTGGAATCTTATTAGGCATCCATTTCAAAACATTGGAATCAATATCAATAAAAAATGTAGGTTTTCTATGCAAAACTCTAGGAGGAGTTCTCAAATGTAAATTTGTGTCAATATTGGGAAGGTCAACAACATCAGGGATAGAACGTGTACCTTCAATTGGAGGTGCAATTGATGACATACCTTGAGATTGACATGTAAACGATGTTGTACCTCCAACTTGAGATGTCGTTTGTGGAGTTCCTTCAAATAGAGATGTGTTTGTTGATGTACTTTCAAAACACAATGTTTTTGATGGTGTGACTTCAATTGGAGATGTGATTTCCGATGTACCTGGAAAACCACATGTTGTTGTCAATGTGTCTTCAACTGGAGATGTGCATTGAGCTTCACCTATGGTTGATGATGCGCCCCCAACTTTTGTATCCATTCCTCTCCTTCCATGAACTTTCCTCATTCGTGCCCTTTTTTTTTCCAATTTGACATCTCTTTTAGATTGCACGGGAATTTGTGGTTGTATGGGCTGCAATTCCTTTGCTTCACAAGCTACATTTTTTGATTCTCTTCTCCTTGCATTTTTAACTGCACGTTCTTCTGGTGTTAGAGGCTTCAGTCATTTCCTCAGCATGACCTTGAATGCTACATGTACACAAACACACATAGAACAAAAGTAAGTAATGCATTTTACAAAAAAATTGATGCAGAGAGGGGTGAAAACCATTCAATATAGCAAATCAATGAGAATCACAAACCTAGGGTATAAATTGCTGCCACCTGAATGAAAACTAGAGACTCTTGTGTTTATTTTTCTCAAAACCAAATTTTTGATTGTCAACAAAGTCATGAAGAATATGGATTCAAATAAGGGTTTGTGATGCTATATCTTATCATTATTCACTATTTCTTTGGCAATGAGGTTTTCCAAATTAGATGAAAATAAAAATTTTCCAAATTAGTTGAAAAAATAATGAAATACAGTGAATTCCACTAGCCATGCTGGAAATGGACTACTATAAGAAATTCAAATAGAATTCATAAGTAAATTTATGTTAAGTAAATGTCATGTTTTTTATATTTTTTGTTCTTCAAACTCATAAAAATTGAACTTTTTTATGCAAATCCCATCTAATTCAATGTTGAAATCTAAATCCAATTGTTATGATTAATAAAATCCTTAAGGAAATTTAGTTTATATTGTCAAAAACAAACAAATATACTAAATACAAACATTTCAATTTACCAAAATGAATATATTACCTCAGATAATGTAAAATGATGTAGAAAATTAAAAATATCTTCTTCTACGTTGTCTACCATGTAGATTGGCGGCAAAAAGGTGATGGATCAAGCATAGATTGGTACAATATGAAGTCAACTACAGAAAAAAAAGGTGTTTCTAACTCGGATAAAGCGCTGAACTAGACAAACACAGGACAATGTGGGCCTGAATCATGGGGTCAACCCTTATTTTAACCGTTTCAAGGTAAAACCCATTTGGCACTCGCCAAATATGTTCCTCTGAAAAGGAGAGACTTCAGAGAGAGGGAGAGACACAAAGTGGGAGAGTGATAGAGGGAGTGAGAGAGAGAGGGAGAGAGGGAGAGAGAGGGGGAGGGAGAGGGTGTGGGAGGGAGAAACCTAAGAGAGAGAGAAGCTAGGAGAGAGACACTTGAGAGAAGGAGACGGAGTCAAAGTGGGAGAGAGGGGTGGGAAGGAGAAACCTAAGAAAGTAGGATGGGAGGTAAGTGAGGCCTAATAGAGAGGGATTGTGAGATAAGTGAGTCTTAATCCCTCAATCCTCAACCCTTAACCCTTAAACCCTAATCCATAGAGATAGAGAGAGAGAGTGAGAGAGAAGGAGGGAGAGGGGGTGGAAGGGAGACACCCAATAGAGAAGGAGAGGGAGACAAAGTGGGAGAGAGGGGGTGGGAAGGAGATACCTAAGAGAGTAGGAGAGAGAGGGAGTGAGAGATAGAGGGATGGGAGAGATACAAGGAGTGAGAGAGAGAGAGAGACTTGGAAGATAGAGAGGGGTGGGAGGGAGAGGGAGTACTCAAGATAGAGGGATTCGAGAGAGATGGAGGGGGTGGGGGGAGATACATGAGATAGAGGGAGAGAGAGAGAGTGGGAGGGAGATATCTAAGAGAGGGAGAGAGAGGTGGAGAAAGACAGAGTGGGAGAGAGCGAGAGAGAGGGAGTGGGAGAGGGAATGGGAGAGAGGTAGAGGGAGTGAGTGAGTAACATACCTAATAGAGGGATTAGGGTAGAGAGTTTAATTGGGTTTAAGGATTTAAGTGTTGAGGGATTAGGGTCAAGGTTATTGGGTTGATGGTAGAGGGTAGAGGGTTTAAGGGTTTAGGATTTAAGGGTTGAGGGTTGAGGGTTTAGGGTATAGGGTTGATTTTTTAAGGTTTTAAGGGTTGGGGGTATAGGGTTGAGGTATTAGGGAAGAGAAGGTGGGATGTATGGAGGGAGAGATGGAGGGAGAAGTGAGATAGAGATAAGGATAGAAGAGGAGGGAGGGACAAAGATAGATGAGGGTTGAGGATCCAATGTATAGGTTAGATGGTTGAGAATTGAAGGTATAGGGTTGAGGACCTATAGGGTTGATGGTTTAGGGTATTGGGTTGATGGTATAGGGTTTAAGGGAGATGGGAGAGAGATAGATGGATTGAGTGAGTGAGAGAGAGACCTGAGAGAGGGAGAGGGGGTAGGATGGAGAGACTTGAAAGAGAGACAGAGGGAGGGAGTGGGAGAGAGACAGAGGGAGGGAGGGTTAAGGGTAGAGGGTGGAGGGTTTAATGGTTTAGGGTTTAAGGGTTAAGGGTTTAGGGTTTAGGGTAGAGGGGAGAGAGATAGAGGGAGTGAGTGAGTGTGTGAGAAAGAGAGACCTAAGAGAGAGAGAGGGAGTGAGTGAGAGGGGGTGGGAAGGAGAGACCTAAGAAAGTAGGGTGGGAGGTAAGTGAGGTCTGACAAAGAGGGTTTGCTGAGATAAGTGAGGCCTAATCCCTCAACCCCTATACCCTCTTAATCCCTCAACCCTCAACCCTCAACCCTCAACCCTCAACCCTCAACCCTTAAACCCTAATCCATCAACCCCCATACCCTCTTAATCCCTCAACCCTTAACCCTTAAACCCTAATCCCTCAACCCCCATACCCTCCTAATCCCTCTACCCTCAACCCTCAACCCTTAAACCCTAATCCATCAACCCCCATACCCTCTTAATCCCTCAAACCTTAACCCTTAAACCCTAATCCCTCAACCCCCATACCCTCCTAATCCCTCAACCCTCAAACCTTAAACCCTAATCCCTCAACCCCAATATCCTCTTAATCCCTCAACCCCTCAAACCTCAACCCTCAAAACCTAATTAGTCAACCCCTCTATAATATTAATCCCTCAACCCTTAACCCTTACCCCTCAAACCTTAAACCCTAATCCCTCAACCCCTATACCATGTCAACCCTCTCTATACATACCTCTCCCTCCATCACTCTCTCTCTCCATCCCTCTCTATCTCACTTATGCCTCCTTCCCTACCTCTTTCCCTCTCTACTCTCTATCTCTCCTCTCCCTTCCTCTACCTACCTCTCTCTTTGTCTCTCTATCCCTCTCTTTCTCTCTCACTCTCTCTTCTCTATCTCTACCTATCACCCCCTCCTCTCTAAATCACCATTCCCTCTCTCCTAGTTTCCCTCCTTACCTCTCACTCCCTCCTCTCTAAATCACCATTCTCTCTCTATCCCACTTTCCCTCATTCCCTCTTTATGTATCACTTATCCCTTTCTACCTCTCTCTCCATCCAACCTCCCTCTCTCTCTTTATCTGTATTTCCCATTCTCTCCTTACCTCTCTACTCTCTATCTCACCACTCTCTCCATCTCACTCTCCCTCCTTCCCTCTCTCCCTCCTATCCATCCCTCTCTCCTTCCATCTCTACCTACCACTCTCTCCCTCACCCATCTTTCTCTCTTACTCTCTTTTTCCCTCTCTACTCTATATCTCTCCCCCCTTCCCTCTCTAATCTATTTCTCTCTCTCCCCCTTCCTCTGTCCCCTCATTTTATCTCCTCTCACTCTCTCTCCCTCTCACACACACTCACCTCTATCTCCTCCTTTCCTCTCCCACCATCCCTCCACTCTCCACTTATCTTTATCTATCATCTCTCTCTACATCTCCTTCCCTCTATATTTATCTTTATCTCCCCTCTCCTTCTCTTTACCCACTTCTCCCTCCATCACTCTATTTCTCAACCGTGTCTCCTCTCTCTCTCTCTCTCTCTCTCTCTCTCGCACACACACACACCTCTATCTCCTCCCTACTTGTCCCTCCCTCCCCTCTCTAATTATCTCTATCTCTCCTCTCTCTACATCTCCTACCCTCTCTACCTATATTTATCTCCCCTATCCCTTTTTTTACCTATCTCTCCCTTCATCACTTTGTATCTCACCTATGTTCCCCTACCTACCTAGGGTTGAGGTATTAAGGGTCAAGGGTTGATAATTGAGGGTTGAGGGTTTAATTTATAGGGTAGAGGGTAGAGGGTTTAAGGGTTGAGAGTTGAGGGTTGAGGGTTGAGGGTTGAGTGTTTAAGGGTTTAAGGGTTGATTTCCATAAGAAACTTAAGTGATTTTTCACTATTTTCATAAAAAACACTAAGGTTTTTCCATCTAGACCTATCACTTTCCTATCTTTCCATATAAAATTCATTTTTCCCCTTTCCAAAAAATGCTCATATACTTTATATCACTACCGCTCCCTTAAAAAATCAATTTATATATATTATTTACCGCCCAACCGCGGCCTCATACATGGGGGCCCATGGTATGGCGGTAATTGTTTGGGGGAGTCACATTAACCCTTACCGCTATACCGCGGGGAGACATCATACTGTTCGTGGTAGCGCAATGGTCGAGTAGCAGCTAATGGAGTAGGCATGAGATGTTTACCGCGCCACCACGCACGATTAAACCATAGACCGCGGTGACCGCGATAATAAGGTAGCGGTTGGTGATGGGTGACAGTGGACGGTTAGTGGGCGGTCGGTGAATGCAGCCAACAATTTGTAGAGTGGCTACCGCGATACCGCAGGCAGTCAGGCTGGTGACCGCGGTAGTGCGGTGGCGGTGAGAAAACCGTAGCGGCGTCGGTTGAAGCGGTTACCACGGTACCACACGTGGTTTAACCACAGACCGCGGTGACCGCGGTAACGGTAACAGTCAACGAAGGCAGTCAATGGAGGACAACAGGGAGCGGTTAATGGTTGGCACTATATTAGTGCTATAATACATTACTATTACTATTAATAATATATTATTAATATTTAAATTATTATATTATTCATAATATTGTATTATTACTTTGATATTACTATTATATTATTCTACTATTATAATATTCTATTATTCTTATTATTATAATATTATTATTCTTATTATATGATTTTTGAAATATTATACTTAGTAAATTATATTTATCCTTAATATTATATTATTAATAAAATATAGTTAATTGTAGTATTAAATTATTAAATTATTGTTTTATTATTATACTAATGTTATTATGTTATATTATATTAATTTTATTATATATTTATTATTATTATATTATGCATATTATATTATTATTATATTATATTATATTATATTTTTATTATATTATACTATATTATATTATATTATTATTATATTATAAAAACTATTGCCGAATTTTTAGGAAAAGTGGATATTAACTATTATTTTGCCTATTTTTTAGAAAGCTGAACTATTATTTTACCTTTTTTTAAGAAATTAAGCTAAAAATAATGGCATACACATAGGTGCACCCTCAACCCTCAACCCTCAACCCTTAAACCCTAATCAGCCAACCCCTCTATAATATTAATCCCTCAACCCTTAACCCTTACCCCTCAAACCTTAAACCCTAATCCCTCAACCCCTATACCATGTCAACCCTTAACCCTCAACCCTTAAACCCTAATCCCTCAACCCTCAACCCTTAATCCCTAAACCCTCTACTTGAGAGAGAGAGAGGGAGAGGTAGTGGGAGGGACATGCTTGAGAGAGAGGCATAGGGAGAGGGAGAGGGTATAGGAGGGGGAGACTTGACAAAGAGAGAGAGGAAGATGGGATAGGACAAAGATACTTAAGAGAGAGAGGGGGTAGGAGGGAGAGTCTTGAGAGAGAGGGGGGGATAAGGGAGAGTCTATATATCTCCCCTCCCTCTCTCTCTCAAGTATCTCCCTCCTACCCCCTCTCCCTCTCTCAATTCTCTCTCTCTCTCAGTCACTCCCTCTATCTCTATCCCCTCTACCCTTAACCCTAAACCCTTAACCCTTAAACATTGAACCCTCTACCCTCTACCCTTAACCATCCCACCCTCTTTCTTTCTCCCAAGTCTCTCTCTCCTACTGCCTCTCCCTCTCTTAGGTCTCTCTCACTCACTCACTCACTCCCTCTATCTTTCTCCCCTCTACCCTTAACCCTTAATCCTTTATCCTTAACCCTTAAAACCTAAACCATTAAACCCTTTTACCCTCTACCCTTAACCATCCCACCCTCTTTCTTTCTCCCAAGTCTCTCTCTCCTACCGCCTCTCCCTCTCTTAGGTCTCTCTCACTCACTCACTCACTCCTCCCTCTATCTTTTTCCCCTCTACCCTTAACCCTTAATCCTTTATCCTTAACCCTTAAAACCTAAACCATTAAACCCTTTTACCCTCTACCCTTAACCCTAAACCCTATACCCTTACCCTTAACCCTTAAACCCTAAACCCTCTACCCTATACCCTTAACTCTCCCTCCCTCTATCTCTCTCCAACACCCTACATTCCTCTCTCTCTCTCTCAACCCTCTCCCTCCTACCCCCTCTCCCCCTATCCCTCTCTTAGGTCTCTTTCTCAGTCACTCCCTCTATCTCTCTCTCCTCTACCCTTAAGCCTAAACCCTAAACTCTTAAACCTTAAACCCTTTTACCCTCTACCCTCTACCCTTAACCATGCCTCCCTTTATCTCTCTCCCACTACCTTCCTCTCTCTCTCAAGTATCTCCCTCCTAACCCCTCTCCCTCTTTCAGGTAGAGGGTAGAGGGGAGAGACAAAGGAAGTGACTAAGAGAGAGATACTTGAGAGAGGGAGAGGGTTGAGAGAGATAGAGGGAGGGAGGGAGTGTAGAGGTTTTAAGGGTTGAGGGTTGAGGGTTGAGGGTTGAGGGTAGAGGGTTTAAGGGTCAAGGGATTAAGGGTTGTGGGTTGAGGGATTAGGGTATAGAGTTTACTTGGGTTTAAGGGTTTAAGGTTTGAGGGTATAGGGTTGATGGTAGAGGGTATTGGGTTTAAAGTAGAGGGTATCGGGGTGAGGGTTGAGAGAGACTTGAGAGAGGGAGAGGGGGTAGCAGGGAGAGAATTGAGAGAGAGATGGAGGGAGAGGGAGTGGGAGAGGGATAAAGAGTAGAGGGTATATTTTAAGTGTTTAGGGTTTAGTTTTAAAGGTAGAGAGAGAGAGATAGAGATGGAAAGAAGGTAGAGATATTGAGAGAGAGAGGAGGCAAGGAGGGAGAGAGAAATAGTTATAGAGGGACAAATAGGTAGAGCCTTAAACCCTAATCCCTCAACCCCCATACCCTCTTAATCCCTCAACCCTCAACCCTTCAACCCTAATCCCTTGACCCCTCATCCCTTAGGTTTTCAGGCTGCCATAAGGAGTATTCAGATTTTCAGGTCCCAGTGCAGTTGCAGGCACATTCAACAACATATAACAGTGAGCATGCCTATGAATGTTTTGTTGAATATCCCTCAAGTTTTTAGGCTGCCATAAGGAGTATTCAGATTTTCATATGATAGTAAGAATAATGAAATGCAGACCGATGAGATGAATATGAATTAGATTGAATACAATGATTTCCTGAAGGTTTTCAATGACAGTGCATATTGTAGGGTAGGTGGAATGGATAGTTTCCAAAGAAATCTGATGAGCTCTATTTAGAATAAAGTTTATGACAGAGGAAAGTGTAGGTTTTTCTTTTTGAGGTGGCCTAGGGCCATCCCTAATGGTTTAATTTTTTAAACCAAAGCAGGTACAGAGGATTAAAGATTTCCATTGCATGGACAATTCTTAGCAATGCCTCTTTAAAAAATTATCTTCCATGCACAGTAGTTTAGGGTTTTCCACTTCTCCATTTGCTCCATTTTCATATTATTCATCTGTTCATTCCCTCCATCTGTCATCGCCTTCATTTTTCATGGCTTTGCTTGGTCTGCTCTACCAAAGATACTCTAGATTCTTGCAGTGCTTTGCAAAATCACTCATCATTTTCCATAAATTTCCATCAAAACCCTGAGGTATTTTATTTGTTCATGCCTTATATTTTCACTATCTTTCCCATAAAATTCATTATCCGCCCTCACATATTCCCCCCATTTAATTCCATCTAGACGGTAAAGGAAAGTATAGGGTACAAATGAATAAAAATTTAATATTTTGATGAAAAATATTAAATGTAAACGGGAAAACCTTAGGGTTTTTTAATGAATTTTTTGAACTAGAGAGAGAGATAGAGGGAGGGAGGGAGGGTTAAGGGTATAGGGTAGAGGGTTTAGGGTTTAAGGGTTAAGGGTTTAGGGTTAAGGGTTAAGGGTGTTAGAACTGAAATTTTCCACAAGAATTCCTAGGATTTTCCTATTATTTTCCATGAAAATCCATCAAAACCTTAAGATATTTTATTTATTCATGCCTTACATTTTCACTATCTTTCCCATAAAAGTCATTAAACGCCTTCTACACTTTGCCCCCATTTATTTTCTAATATTTCATTACCTTCTCATAAAAAATTTAGCTTTACCACCATTCAAAAGGGCCAAAAAATAACTTGTAACCCTTACTGCCCCTTTCATTTTCACTCTATAAGTCTTTACCACTTTACCGCGGCCTCCCACTAAGGGGCTTGTGGTATAGTGGTAGCAGTTTGAAATGGGCAAGAAGTGTTTACCGCGCTACCGCGTGTAGTCAATTCATTGACCACGGTAGCGTGGTAAACCATTAGCAACCAATGAAGGCAGTGGCGAGTGGTTAAAGAAGGCAGTCAAGGTTCCACTGCGGTACTGCTGGTGTTCAAACCACAGACCGCGGTAGCGTGGTGGACGGTAAGTCTTCAACGATGCGGTAGTCAGGACATCTTATCGCGGTACCACAGAGGGTTATCTTAAAGACCGCGGTGACCGCGGTAAACAAGAGGAAATGGCTAGTGGTCACACCGCAATATCGTAACCATGAAAATGAAGACCGCGGTGCCTGCGGTAAACTGTTGGGAGAAGTGGCTAACGGTTACCGCGGTACCACCGATAGCAAATGCAAAGACCGTGGTAGTGCGGTAAGAAATGATGGAGACTGCGATGGTTAGCATGGGGTCGGGTACCGCCATACCGCGGGTAGAAAAGTCAAAGCCCGCGGTAGAGCAGTAAACACAAGGGAAGCCTCGAGAAAAGAAATGTTAAGGGCGGTATAAGTAATAAAGCAAAAAATTAAAAGTTGAACTATAGTCTAAATATTTGATTTTCCAATAAAGGCAATATAATCAAATATTTTTGCCATAAAATACAAACGGTCATAACCAGAAAATGAAGGGGCATGACTCTTCGATTATAATGTATAAATGATTTGAAAATCTATTGTAAAAAAAAAAAAAAAATTTAGGATAGGATAGACTGTTGTAAGTACTATATTTTTAGAATGATGAAATTCGAGGAGGCTATGTTGCATGTATGAATTTCAAGGAAGATAATGAAAAACAGTTAATTTGCTGATTTCATTGTGGCATTAATTGTTTGTTGAATTCTTGTGATTATCTGATTGTCTCCAATCTGATGTTTCTTGATTGTTTAAATTGAAGTATCAAGTATATATTCGATTTATCAGTACACATTTGTTGTTTTTGTGTGATTTGGTTCATTGGATTCTTTAAAGAAGAATTAAAACTCCCTTCAATCAATTACAGTAATATGGGAATGTCATTTGGATCAGTAAGAAGAATCAACTAGTTAGATTTGATATTCTGCCTCAAATAGGGTTTATCAAGTACATTCTTGCATGTTTATACCAGTTGTAAACTCATAATTATATGTCAAACAATTAGAGAACTTGCTAGATAGAAACCATTCATTAAAGGCATTCATTTGACTCCGTTTTACCCAACAAGGCACTGTTCAAGTAGGAAACATAATTCAAAATATGTGTCACTCATATAGGTGCACTCGCCTAGGTTTAACAGAGCCTTAAGAGTGGGAGAGAGATAGAGGGAGGGAGGGTAGAAGGTTTAAGGGTTTAGGGTTTAGGGTTAAGGGTAGAGGGGAGAGAGATAGATGGAGTGAGTGAGAGAGACCTAAGAGAGGGAGAGGGGGTAGGAGGGAGAGTCTTGAGAGAGAGAGGGATGGAGGGAGTGGGAGAGAGATAGAGGGTAGAGCGTAGATGGTTTAAAGGTATAGGGATAAGGGTAAATGGAAGAGACATAGGAGTGAGTGAGTGAGAGAGAGAGACTTGAGAGAGGGAGAGGGTGTAGGAGGGAGATGGTTGAGAGAGAGAGGGTAGAGGGTTTAAGGTTTAAGGGTTTGGGTTTTAGGGTTAAGGGTAGAGGGGGGAGAGATAGAGAGAGTGACTAAGAAAGAGAGACTAGGGAAGAGAAGGTGGGATGTATGGAGGGAGAGATGGAGGGAGAAGTGAGATAGAGATAAGGAGAGAAGAGGAGGGAGGGACAAAGATAGATGGATTGAGTGAGTGAGAGAGACACCTGAGAGAGGGAGAGGGGGTAGGATGGAGAGACTTGAAAGAGAGAGAGAGGGAGGGAGTGGGAGAGAGATAGAGGGAGGGAGGATTAAGGGTAGAGGGTAGAGGGTTTAATGGTTTAGGGTTTAAGGGTTAAGGGTTTAGGGTTCAGGGTAGAGGGGAGAGAGATAGAGGGGGTTAGTGAGTGTGTGAGAAAGAGAGAAGTAGAGGGTAGAGTTAAGGGTATAGGATAGAGTGTTTAAGGGTTAAGGGCTAAGGGTTTAGGGTTTAGAGTTAAGGGTAAAGGAGAGAGAGGTATAGGGAGTTAGTGAGAGAGAGAGAGAGAGGGAGGGAGTGGAAAAGTGATAGAGGGTAGAGGGTAGAGGGTAGAGGGTTAAGGTTAGGAGAGGGGGTGGGAAGGAGATACCTAAGAGAGTAGGAGAGAGACCTGAAAGAGGGAGAGGGGGTAGGATGGAGAGACTTGAAAGAGAGACAGAGGGAGGGATGGTTAAGGGTA
Organism: Sequoiadendron giganteum; assembly: GCA_007115665.2. Lineage (NCBI taxonomy): Eukaryota > Viridiplantae > Streptophyta > Pinopsida > Cupressales > Cupressaceae > Sequoiadendron > Sequoiadendron giganteum. The sequence continues at coordinate 520,415,150 of CM021108.1, read as the reverse complement.
GAGGGTAGAGTGTTTAATGGTTTAGGGTTTAAGGGTTAAGGGTTTAGGGTTTAGGGTAGAGGGGAGAGAGATAGAAGGAGTGAGTGAGTGTGTGAGAAAGAGAGACTTGAGAGAGGGAGAGGGGGAGAGGGGGTAGGAGGGAGAGTCTTGAGAGAGAGAGGGAGGGAGTGGGAGAGATAGAGGGTAGAGGGTTAAGGGTAAATAGTTAAGGGTAGAGGGTAGAGGGTTTAGTGTTTAGGGTAGAGAGGAGAGAGAGAGAGAGGGAAAGAAGGTAGAGATATTGAGAGAGAGGATGCAAGGAGGGAGAGAGAATTAGGTATAGAGGGACAAATAGGTAGATAGAAGTGGATATGAAAGCAGAGATAGAGGCAGAGGTAGGGATGGAGAGAGAGGTGAGAAAAAATAAAGAGAGGCCTAGGTAGATAGAGTTTGGAGGAGATAAAGAGAAGTAGAGGGTAGAGTTAAGGGTAGAGGGTAGATTGTTTAAGGGTTTAAGGGCTAAGGGTTTATGGTTTAGAGTAAAGGGTAAAGGAGAGAGAGAGGGAGGGTAAAGGGTTAAGGGTAGAGGGGAGAGAGATAGAAGGAGTGAATGAGTGTGAGAGAGACCTAAAAGAGGGATATGAAGTAGGAGGGAGAGACTTGAGAGAGAGAGAGAGGGAGGGAGGGAATTGGAGAGAGATAGAGGGTAGAGGGTTAAGGGTAGAAGGGAGAGAGATAAAAGAAGTGAGTGAGAGAGAGAGACCTAGCAGAGGGAGAGGGGGTAGGAGGGAGAGAATTTATAGAGAGAGAGAGGGAGGGAGGGAGTGGGATACATATAGAGGGTAGGCTTAAGGGTATATTATAGAGGGTTTTAGGGTTTCGGCTTTAAGGGATAAGGTTTTAGGGTTTAGGGTTTAGGGTTAAGGGTAGAGGGGAGAGAGATTGAGGGAGTGAGTGAGTGAGTGAGTGAGAGACCTAAGAGAGGGAGGGGGTAGGAGGGAGAGTCTTGAGAGAGAGAGGGGGATAAGGGAGAGTCTATATATCTCCCCTCCCTCTCTCTCTCAAGTCTCTCCCTCCTACCCACTCTCCCTCTCTCAATTATCTCTCTCTTAGTCACTCCCTCTATCTCTATCCCC